>JALJVW010000129.1:30566149-31041149 GCA_024865655.1 Emberiza elegans | reverse complement strand
AGGAACAAAGATGTGCAGCTGGGTAAATAATCACTCGTTCCCAGCACTGCCAGCCTTGACACCAGAACTGTCCCCAAACTGGGCTGGAAAATCTGCCCCTGGGGAGGGGAAGGGGACCTCATTTCCCAGCATGGTAAAGGGCATTAATGGCAGGAAGGGGGGTGGTTTACATTGGATATTGGGAAGAAATCCTTCTCTGTGAGGGTGGGGAGGCCCTGGCACAGGGTGCTCGGAGAAGCTGTGGCTGTTCCATCACTGGAAGTGTCCAAGGCCAGGTTGGACAGGGCTTAGATCAACTGGGATAGTGGAAGGTGTCCCTGCCCGTGTCAGGGGAGTGGAAAGAGATGATCTTGAAGGTCCCTTCCAACCCAAACTATCCTGGAATTCTATAATTCTCTCATTCCCAGCACACAGCACTAAATCCAGCCCCATCCTAACCCTTCCTGAATCCTGGACTACAAGGGGTGGCACAAACCAGCCTGGCCCAGGGCTGGTGGCCTCACCCTGGAGAAGCCACTCCAGGCCCCTGCAGCCCTTCTACAACATCTCTAAGGTGACCACTTCAAACCCCAGGCCCCATCCAGAACAAGTCACTGAGCCCAAATTCATCCCAATCCAAAAGGAACTCAGCCAATGCTTTTGGGAGCTGTGTCCTCATTTCCAGGGTCAGGGGTGTGTAATTCCCTCTGACATCCCTGGGTTTTCTGCCTTCTTTCCATCTGCACCATTGGAAATGAGTGTTTGCTCCACCAAAATCTACAGCAATGTAAACACTCTGCTTCCAAGGAGAGGGCTGGCCTTGAAACACTTCCCCGGGATCCTTTACCGGGATGCAGAAAGCTGGGAACAGATTTCCGCTGATATTTGTTGCTTTTCAAACAGAAGCAAATGTTTATAGCCAGGCTGTAAACCACGCTAATGGGGGGCAGATCCGTTACAGGAGCCGTGTTTGGAGACAAAGGAAAAGGAGAAGCCCTGGCTTTGCTTGGAAGCCAAACTTGGAAGTTTGGCTCCTGCTTCCGATGCACTTCCTGAGCCTCGGCCACATCCCACACATTTATAAAATCACCCATGCACGGAGTCAGAACTGACAGAAATGCACAGGCTCTGAGTCACTTTTCCATGGAATTTCATTCGTGTCTGCTCCCACACTTATGGAATTTCACACACTCGTGGATGCAGCTCCCAGCAGCTCTGAGTCCATCGCACACCTTTCCAACATTCAGCTTCAGGAATCACCTCCATGGGATGGGACACACATTTAGTTCTGTCCCCCCCAAACAGGATCAGAACCTTCAAGGAGATGGCAAAACCTGACTGAAATCCCCTGGATATCGGGATATGGATGCAATTCTCCATGGATTCTCTTCTTCATGGAAAGGGTGGTCAGGCATTGGAACAGCCCAGGGAGGTCTGGAGTGCCCTGGAAGTGTCCCAGGAATGCCTGGACATGGCACTCACTGCTCTGGTGGGGATCAGCCACAGATTGGACTCAATGATCCTGGAGATCCTGTCTGACCTGGGTGAATGTGGGGTCTGTGATCCCAGGAAGCACCAGCATCCCTCACACATCCCACCCGAGCCGTGCATCACTAATTCCTGCTGTCTCCTCCAGCCCTTCCCTGACAAAGCGTTTCAGTGACCCAGGAATGTTATCTTAGCAAATCAAAAATGTAAACATTTAGGTTCAGGACTGGGCTGGCTGGATTTGGGAATGAGTTATGGTAGAAGCCCGGCAAGGAGGCTGAGTTTGGCTTGGCAGTTCCTCCTGTGCCTGGAACCTGCTTTTCAGGATTAAATACGATCCCCTGCAATCCATCCAAAATGTCAATTACTCCGAGTCTCTCAGGTTTGCAATTACAGAATGCAAGTCATGTTCAGCGTTTTATGAAACTGCTTTTCTTGGCAGGGCCCATCTCTCTCTTATTGTAAAAAATAACTTTCAAATCAAAGCATTAAATCAAGGCACAAACGCTGGGAAGGACGCGGGGCTGAAGCTGGAAAGTTCCAGCGCCGGAGCTGGAAGGGAGCTGAGCTGAGCTGGTTTCTGGTGCGGGAACGAGAGTGGCAAATCAGGGGGAAAGAATGTGGAACAGTCTCGGCTGAGGAACGCCTAATACCACCATCATGGATTTAAAGCCCACAATCGCCTCGTTAGAACCCCCCGCGGGCCAGGGGGAGCGAGCCTGGAGAAAACACCTCTCCCATCCCGCTGGAATCCGAACAGTCCTGCCCCGGCTGGGGCCGGAGCTGCTGCGGCAGCAGCTGCAGGGAATTGCTTTCAGGCCGTTCCAAGCTTTAGGACTCAGCTGCCAAAGGCGCTCTGACCCCTTTCTTCCTCCTCATCTGGAAGGTGGGGAGGGGAGCGCAGGGAATTTGGGAACGCTGACCCAAGTGTGGACTCTCAGCGCTGAGCCGGGGCAGGACCCGGTTTGTGAGAGGTTGGATCCCTGGAGGAGAGGGCAAGGTGTGCTCAGCAGGCAGCAGCTGCTGGTGGGGACACTGCCTGTGCTGGAAAGAAAAGGGAGATTCCCCTGGAAACCTTCCCTGGGATTTACAGGGAGTGTCTTTGTCCATGGATGGGTGAGCCGGCCTTCCCGGGCATCCCCTCGCTTCGTGATTTCACTCCCCAGCCTTTCCAGGCACATCAAATCCTTCAAGGTCAGGGAGAGCCCTCAGCCCCGGATTCTGCTGGAAGCTTTCACTCATCCGTGTCACTCCCGAGCCAGCAGACCTGGTCCAACCTGTGCTCCGGGTGGCACCTGCGACGCGTCAGCCCCGGCCGCGTTAATGAGCGCAGGGATTAATGAGCTCAGGGACTAACGAGGGCAGGGACGCGACGCCCTCCCACCTGCCCTGCCGGCAGCCTGCCCGCATTCCTGGCTGGGCAGGACATTCCCTCTGGTTTCGGGGCTCTCCAGCCACTCACACCCCTTGTTCAGTTAATCCGGGGAGGCTCCGCGCTGGCGCCCAGCGCCACATCCCGGCCTCGGGATAAGCGCTTTTTCATCTGTCTCCACATTTATTCCTTCCTGACGAGGAGCTTTGGCATGGGATAGTGGGAGAGCTGTGAGACCCTGGGTTTGATGGATCCAGACTGGGTTTGGATGCCAGAAGCCCCTCGTCAGCATCGCTCTGGGCGTTGAACCACGGGGGCTTTAGGGCAGGACACCGAAGCGCTGCCAGCATCCCACACCCCAGAGCTCCTCTGCTCCCAGCCTCCACAACGCTCACCAACACCAGCTTCATCTCCCATAGGACAAGGAAAGGGAGAGCACATCTGGCACAGAGAGGCAGGAACCAGAAGCTGATGGAAGGCTGCAGTTGGCCAAGTAAAAACTCCCAGCAGTTGGAGCCGGGAGCGCCATTCCCGCGGACCCTGCCGCCGGCTTGGGCCCCTTTTGGATGCTCTTCCCGGGATGCAGGTGCACGGTGTTAAGAGATCATTTCCTGCCTGCACTGCAGCTCCAGGGATGGATTTACCACTGGGCTCACTTCACCCTGCTTTGCTCTCTTCATCCCTTTTTTTTTTTTTTTTTTCCTTTCTTCGACTCCTCCTTCATTCCCTAAAAGCCCCTGAAAGCCGGGCAGAGCTGCTGCAGCCCCGGGACCATCCCGTTCACTGGGAAAAGCCAGCTGCTCTCCCAAAGCCATGGATCTCATCAGGGGAGGAGACAAATGGTTCAGCGAGGGGCTTTTGCAAGAGATAAGGAGCTGAGGGAATATTAGGAAATGCAAAAGGCAGAGCAAGGCGAAGGAGGGAGGGACACACTGGAAAACAGGGATAATTCTCCCTGAAAAGGATTTAATGGCCAATCACACCGAGATGCCCAGCAAAACCAGCCTGCAGTGGGGAGCTCATTCCAAACACATGCAGGGACTGCTGGAGTTGCCAACACAAGTGCAATTAAGCCCAGGCTCAAAGAAAACCCTCTCTAATTGTACAAGTGGAGGGAAAGGGAGAGATTTCCCCTCTGCTCTGGCTTTCCTTTTTTTTTTTCCCTCTGGATGAGTGTGACTCCTTCACAAAACAGGTCCCTTGGACAACTTTGTTCACAAAACCAATGAACTCAAACACCAGCAGAGTCTCCGGCTTCCACTGGACAGTGAATTCCTGCACTCACCTACTGGGACAAAACATATTCCCAAAGAGAACTTGGATTATTATGAATTTAATTTATGTTTTTATAAAATAAAATAATTATTAACCTGTTTATCGGATGGATAAAGTCAGTGCAGTAACACACTGGTCACAGACTCCAGCCACACACTCCAGGATTTCTTTTTTTCCTCGGATCTAATTCCCTCCAGTGCCTTCATTCTCCTATTGGGAACCAGTTTCATTCCTCATTAGCCAGACGTTTGGAATGCTCAGGCCCGGTCACTCGTCTGCAATAACGTCTCAGCATTGCAACAGCAGAGTGGTTTAACAGGAGGATCTGATGGAAAACAAGGAATAATGAATAGCAACAGATCCTATCTGATTTTATATCCCACTGCAGTTCAGGGCAGAGGTTAAAAACTGCACTAGGAAGGAATTAATACAGTCAAATTTTTCCAGTAAAACTCAACTGAGCACTCTGTGTGTGCAGCAGTGCAGGAAGGAGTCACCCCAGATTCCCAATTTTTCCGGGGAAACCTGTGTGAAGCAGTCCCAGAGCATCCCCTGGGATTTTTGAGGTGTTGGCCTATCTGTGTGCCATTCCCACCCTGGAAAGAGAATTTCCCAGCTCTTCCCTTGGAGAAGAGGAGGGAGCCAGGAGCTCGTGGAGCCCTCCCTGCCTCACTGAGCTCTGGGGAGCAGGACCGGACCAGGCAGCACTGAGGGAGAGGGGAGGATTGGAGCTGCAGGGCCTCTGGAATGTATTCCTGAGGGGCCAGCCTCATCAGCAAAGACTCATGGCTCAGTGACAAATGAGTTATGCTCCCAGAAAATCAAAATTTGGGATTTTTAAGCACCGAGAAGGGTTTTTCCCACTTTGGGGTAGCAATTCCTCCACACAAGAATAATGGATTTAATCCCAGAGTTGTTTGTGCTGGGAGAGACCCTAAAGCCCATCTTGTTCCACACGCTGCCGTGGCAGGGACACCTTCCACTATCCCAGGTTGCTCTGAGCCCCATCCAGCCCGGCCTGGGACACCTCCAGGGATGGGGTAGCCAAGAAATCAGTGCTGGCACAGGGTGACAGAGCATTGGGAATCACTGCCACTCACCTGTCCTGGTGCCACCCCCCAGACCTGCACCCACCACGGGGAAGGACCACGTGCCAAGGATGCCTGGATGCTTTTCTCCTGAAATTACAAAAATAGATTTAATTACAATTAAAATCAACCCTCCCAATCACCCAGGGCTGCACAAACTGAGGGCAGCATCCAGCTGATTCCCAAACACCTCCCTGCACACAGCCAGTGATGCAAAGGCAAACCTGGAATTCCAAGGTTTAATTTTTAAATCTGCCTTTCTCCAGCTTCCAGTCAGAGCTTGCTGCAGCTGCAGGGCAGCAGTGGTGCCTTGTCACCCTGGGGTCACAGCCTCAGCATCTGGGGAGATGCTGGGAGATCCTTTTCCTTTGGGACACGGTCCTACAGCACAATCCAACTTCCAGCTCCCATTCCTCTCCAGAAAAGCTGGTCCCATCAAACCCCAGCCCCAAAGCTGGGCTGAGGCAGCGGGGAGAGTCCCCTCTGCTGCCACACACCCTTCCTTGGCACTGCCACCAGCCCTTGGGGACAGTCCAGCAGCTCCTGGGGACACCAAGAGCTGTCTCTGGCATCAGGTGCCTCTTCCCAGCCCCTGATAAAGGGAGATAATCGTGGCTGGAGTGGAAAAACCTTCCCGGCAGGATTTGGGGTTGTTTTCTGTACAAATATTCTGGGTGTTTATACTGGGCTGGAGAGGGAGGATTAAACAGGGTTGTGGGATGTTCCTGAAGGATCTCATCACTCAAAAGATATTGAGACACTGAGAAGGGTTGAAGGGGAGGCTGTAATGATCCAGAGGCTGGAGAAATCCAGGCAGAAACGTTTTAAGAGCAGCATCTGCCTACTCCAAGCAAGCAGCCGCTAAATGGGGGGATGACAGCATCCTGCAAAAAGCTGGAATCCATAAACACTGCGGGGCAGGGAGGCTGCTCACAGCACAGGGATCATGTGAATGAAACAAAACTTCAGGGAAATGTGGTTGAGCTTCCCAGCAGTGAAGTCAGGCTGAGATCCCATCTCCCCGAGGGAGAGCCACGGGAGAGGGTGTTTAGGCAGTTTGTCTGGCTTTGGTCCTTGGTTTGGTCCTGGCAAGAGCCCTCTGGGCCTTGGAAAGGAGGCTGAGGGTCTGGGAGGGGGCTGAGGGGGTCTGGGGATGCTCCAGATCTCCAGCTGGAGGTGGAGGGGGGGCTGTGACCGAAGGAGGTGGCATCAGGTGACACCATCGCTGCACAGGATGGAGGGATGCTTTATTCCCACTGAAAATCCACAGAATCCCGGGGTGGTTTGGGTCCAAAGGAATTGTAAAACTCATCTTGTTTTTCTACTGTCCAGCCGAGGTCCACTCAGCAAGACAGTCAGGGGCACTCTGCCTGCCCCGGGGGCGTGTTATCTTTTTATACTAAAAACTATGTATACAATATTTACAATTATTTTCCAATACCTATCACCTATGTTAGACACTGAGCTTCTACTCTAAACCAAACTAAAAGTGCCACCACCACAGCAGAAGATGGAGGCCAAGAAGAAGAAGGAGAAAGGCTGGACATGCCCAGATCCCTCCATCTTGCCCCCTGAACCCCCATTCTAAAACCCCAAAAATCTATTTTTTCACCCCGTAATAAATTCACTATCATTCTACCTTAACTGTCATGGCTTGCAGATCTTCATATAAGGTTGGTAACTTGCTCCATGGGTCATAATCAAACCCACAGGTGTTTTGGCCTCTGTGCCAGGGTCTCTGAGCCCCCTGGCAGGGGCCTTGGCAGTGCAGGACAGCCGGAGGGATGTCCTGGATTCTGACACCATCCCATCCCATTGCACCGCATCCCATCCCATCGCATCCCATCCCACCCCATCCCATGCCCAGGGAGGAGATGCCTGCAGATCCTTCCCCAGCCCCCTCAGGCGTTGCCAGCTGGGCTCTGGAGCTGCTCTTCCGCAGCCAAATCCAACCCAAATTTCCATCAGCAGGAGCAGCAGGAGCAGCAGGGAGGGAGCAGCCCCATCCCGCTGGCAGCCGCTGCTCGCCGAGATGGGATTGATAAGATCCTGGGAGGCACGGGGAGCCCGCGTGCCAAACACAGCCAATTAATGTCAGCCCTTTCCCATGCCAACCAATTAAGCCGTGTGCGCTTGTCACCAGCGCCGGGGAGGGGCTGGAGGGCACCGGGGACGCGATCCCAGGGAAGCCTTGAGGATCTAAAATCCTCCTTAATTTACGGGCGTAGACACCCTGCGCTAACCCGAACGGGCCTGATTAATGGCTCGGCTAATTTAGGAGCTGCTTGGCTCTGCTGACCTGGGGAGGCTCCGTTTAACAGGAATCAGGCTGGCATGGGAAGCAGGGAGCAGCTGAGCGATGTAAGGAGCAACAGATGGGCTCTGCGGTCGCCTTGCCAAGCACCAACGCTGTTTTCTGAGCACTTGCTCTTAAACCTCCTCCAAAAGGGAAAAAGTGATAATCAGAAGCATAAAACCCGTGTGGCTGATCCAGGAACGGGGAAGGCGGCAGCTCCTCTGCCCAGCCAAGAGCTCCTGGGCTGGGAAATGATCCCAGAGGTGCTGAGCCACCTCCGGCCCTGCTTGTCCCCATCCACCGCAGCTGCAGGGACTGGGGGAGGAGGAAAAGCATCTTCTGCCCCACCTGTGCCGTGAAAAATCACGGGTTGTTGGCAGGCAGAAGAGGGGGAAAACACAAAGTGCTGTTTGACCAAGTAGTGAAACACTTGGAAAAACTGGGGGGATCCTGCAGCTTCAGCTTGGTCTGGATGGGGAAGATCCACAGGCCCTGGGCGTGCTCAGGGTCTGGAAAAGAGCTTCAAGCTGCAGGGACTGACTTTGGAAGGACTTGCAGAAGCAAGCTTAATGGAGGGGTGGGGGCAGTTTCCCCAAATGCAGCATTTCTGGGGGCAGGTGGTCCCAGCCAGCTGTGGCTTGGGTCCCTTGGGTGGTGAGGAGGCAGCAGTGGTGGCACAGCACCCACCTGGCTGGGAGGGAGGTGGGAGATTGAAGCCATGGAGCTGCCAGGGCTTTGCAGGAGGAGGAGGAGGATGTGGGAGACCTGCAGCAATCTGGGAGCAGATCCAGGCGGGATGGCTTGGAAATACACAGGAGCAATGGAAATGTTGGGCTGTTTATGCCAGGGGTGAGCTGAGGCCCCAGGAAGGCACCAGGCAGAGAGACCTGTCTGGGGCTGGAGTTTTTTAATAAAGAAACAGTAAAAAAACCAAATAACAGAGCAGCTCCTGCTTGCCAAGGGCTTTGGGAATCACACCTGGCACAGGAACACAGCACAGCTGAGCTCCTCAGAGCCAGAGCTTGGAGGAGAAAAAGGAATCACTCTCTACACCCCATATGGGGTGGAGAGGAAAAAGATCCCCCAAACTAATAAAGTCTTTTTTTTTTTTTTACAGCTGCCTACTTTCCCCCAGGAATAATATTTATCTGCACAAATCTCGTGCTGTGGCTCTGTTCACATCCAAATAAAAATAAGGAATCACCAGTGACCCTCTCCTCCCTGCTCTGTTTTGCTTATGGAGAAATGTGCTTGAGGAGCAGGAGATTTCTGTAGGGGATGGTTTGCAAAGCTCTCCTGGAGCCCCTCATGGCCTGGGAGCACAGCAGTGTTCAGAGCAGCTCTCATACAGGGGTTTTCCACTTTTTCATGTGGATGTTCTGGGATAGAACAGTTTCTAAACAGGTCCCTTGCAAGGGCTGCAGGTTCCCAACTCTAAACCAAGTTGAGAGTGGAAAAAAAAATAAATTTCCTTTTCCCCTGGATAAAATGGGCACAGCAAGATGTCCCTGAGCTCCTTGGTGTGGCTGGCACAGTGATCCCATGGCCCTGCCAGATTTTGGAGATGGGATGATTTGAGGGCTGCCAGAAAACACCAAAAACTCCCAGAGCTTCACTACCCAAGGTGTTATTTGGCCCTGCTGGATTGGCTGAGCCCCAGGAACCTGTCCCTTCCCAGCCCAGACTCTCCAGAGCCACAAACCATGGAATGATTGTGTTGGGAAGCTCAGCTCATTCCACCCCCTGCCATGGGCAGGGACATATTCCATTAGCCCAGGTTGCCCCCAGCCCTGTCCAGCCTGGCCTTGGACACTTCCAGGGATCCAGGGGCAGCCACAGCTGCTCTGGGCAAACCATTCCAAGGCCTCTTCACCCTCACAGGGAAGAATTCCATCCCAATATCCCATCTAACCCTGCTCTCTGGCACTGGGAAGCCATTCCCCTTGTCCTGGCTCTCCCCTCCCCTTAGTCTAAACACACCTTTGAGCCTCTTTGAAATCCATCCTTGGTTTTTGCCTCTTCCCTGCACAAATCTGTGTCCTTTGGCCCCCAGGGTCCTGCCCCAGCTGGAGCTGCTGCATTTCAAAGGCCTGGGAAAAGTGAGGAGCAGCAGCTGGCACTGCTGGCTTTGCTAAAAGCAGGGAGGGTCTTACACTAATCCCGAAAGAGAGGGATGGCAAAAGCTCAGGGCTGCTGCTTCCCTCCCTGGAAAAGGGCTTTGCCTGCGCTGCCTGCATGGGAGATAAGGATGCTGTGGAAAGAAGGGAGTGTTGGCCAGGAATGAGGAATGGCCTTCCCCTCACTGATGAGGAGCAGCTCCTGGCAGAGATGCCCTCCCCAGGAATTGCTGTGGTGTGATGGTATTTAATTCCAATAAGGAATTACACTCCCCCCTGGATTTATCCACAGAGTGGAGAGCACATCCCAGCACAGCCTCACCTGTAACAGCAGGGAACAGCCAGAATCCATTCCCAGCCCCCTTCCCTGGATTTCTGAGCTGTGAGTGGTGCCTGTTCCATCACCAAGGGCTTTCTAGGGCAGCCAGTGGCATTTCCCAGCACACGGGAGGCAGTTTATTACCAGTGATTTATTAAACTGCTCCAACTTGTCAGCAGCCACTTGAAACATTCCCTTCCCTTTTTTTTCCCCCCTTCAGCTTTGCTAATGTCTTTATAAAGAGCTGGATAAATAGATTTCCAGCACTTCTGACTGCCACGGATCAAACCTCAATCGATACGGCCCAGATTAGGGATGAGGTGAGAGCGAGCCTCCCCACCTCCCTGCAGCCCCAGCTGCGGAGGTGAATTGATGGCAATGCACTTCCAAGGAACAGATAAATACATTTTTGCCTGCTCACAGCAGAGCTGGACTTGACAGTTCCTGATTTCTCCCCGTTGTGGCCTGTTCCGTGGGTGGGGAGTTCCAGGTGATTGCTGCTCCTTGCCAGATTTCTCTCCCGCATCCTTTATGCTCATGGATAGACCCTCCTGGCTTTATAATCTACCGAACCCATGGAGTTCTGAGGCTTTCAGCTCCTGCCTGATGAATCTTTCCAGGACAAGACCCCTTTCTGTCGTTAAGTTTGATCAGTCTCAGCTCATCAACCTTAATGTATTTGCTGCAGAATCGGTGTTTAAAGGTTTACTGAGCTAAAATTAGTCCTGCTCCCACCCCAAAGGGCCTAAGAACTGCTTCTGCCAGTGCCAGCACACCCAGAACCACCCATCCCAGCTCCCAGGTCAGACAGCAGCAGGAATTTCTCCATGGAAAGGGTGGCCAGGCATTGGAAGGGGCTGCCCAGGGAGGTTTGGAGTGCCCATCCCTGGAGGTGTCCAAGGGACACCTGGATGTGGCACTCCGTGCTCAGCTGGGGATCAGTCAGTTTGAACTCGACCCTGGAGGGCTTTTCCAACCTCAGGGATTCTGCATCACGCACCTGCCACAAACCAAAAGAGAATTGGATTTTTTCCCCTCTTCCCACATCAGAGGAACCCTTAAAAAATGCCCCACGGTGCCCTCCTCATGCTCTGCGCTGTCCCCAGCCCCCGAGAGCCCGGGCAGGGCTGGCCCTGAGCTGCTGCAGCCCCTGGGTGCCCTCCCTGTGGAGCTCTTCCCTGCAGCCCTGCCTCCATCCCTGCTCCTGTCGGGATAATTGATCTCCCAGTCGCAAACCAGATGCTCTGGCTGCGCCTCCTCCAAGTGCTCCGGCTCCTGCTGAAGTCCAGGGAGATCCTCTGGAAGAAGCCACTTTTAATTTGTAATCTGATTAAGCCATTAGAGGCGAATGGAGCAGTAAGTAACGCAAATTGCCGATCGTTTCCATCAGCAAATCCCCCCAATTAATCCTGAGATTAACCCTGATTACACGCGGTAATGGTGATCAATGCACCCTAATGGGGGAAATCCGCCCACTGCGCTTTCTTCCACATCCCAGAGCGATCAATTTGGAATCATGGTGATTTATCGGGCAGGATCGAGCGGGGCCGGCGGCACCGCCTGCGTCTCCTGGAGCCGCAGCTCGCTGTCCCTTGGGAACAGCAGGACAAACTGGGGAAAAAAAGAGATGGATGGAGCAAAACAAAGAGCAGGGCAATGCAGAGGGCAGCAGGAATGGCAAATTCCATCTGCCCGCCGCACTCCCTCCCCTTTGAATCCTCCCAGTGATGCCCTAAAAGTCTCCTGTGAGGTGATGAGACCAAACAGCTCGGAGCAAGGCTGCACTTCTCAGGGACTCCTCCGTCAAAGGGAGGAAGTCAGGCTGCAGAAGAGCTGAAAAAGGGAAAAAAACCCTTTCCCGCTCTGTGATCCGAGCCTCTGTTCTTGCCTTTGCTGCTAAAATCGGAAGTTACCCCAGGACCGAGCGTTTCCAAGGATCCCCGAGCACTCCACAGCTTCAGAGCCGGGCCCAGCTCCCCCTCGGTCCTGGGTTATTTATAGAGCAGCTGAGACTCCAGCGAGTGCTTCAAGGGGGATTCTGCCTTTGTAGGGACTAAGTCGGGAGCTCAAGGCCTGACCTTTGGAAGGCAGGGATGGATTCATCCCACAGCCAGCTCCGGGCTGAGCTGCAGCAGCGCCTGGTGATAAAGCAGCTTGATTTATGGAGCCTTCTCCACCAGAGCTGCTCACTCTGCTCTGGGAACACCAAGGAGGAAAGGAAAAACTGCTGGGAGATGGGCTGAGCTCCTGCCGGGGACTCTGGCACCTCCCTGGGCAGTGACTCACAAGTGACATTCCACAGGGTGGCCAGTTCCCACATCGGGTCCTGCGTGTTCCTGTGCCGAGGGAAAGAACACCCAGAGGGCCGCAAGCTCCTCATGCTTTGCCCACACTCTGACCAGGAATATTTCAGATGGATCCTTCCCAGTATTCCCTTGAAGCTGTTGTCCTCTCCTCCCACACCGTGTGGACTAATCCCTGTGTCCCTTTGTCCCCAGATCTGTATTTTGGCAGCAAGGCAATATATTCTATATGGGAACAGTGACATCACCCTGTCCTGCATGGACATGCCCTGTATTCTCCTTAAATCCATGACACCCTTTGGGATTTTTAGAGGGGCTGTAGTGCCCAAACCAATCCCCCCTCATTCCTGGGGTGGGATCCTGCAGCTCCCCTCCCCTCCTGGCCAGAGAGCTGAGCCACAGGGTTGGCACTCACTGGGACAGCCCTGCTCCAGCATCCCTCATCCAGGGAGGAGATTCCAGGCAGGTACACACAGACTGCAGGGAATGTTTTTTTCCCCCAGATGTTGCCTCTGAGGTGTTTTGCAGCACACGTGTTTGGGGGTGACACGTGGGGGCCCCCGTCCTTCAGCCACCCCCTCTCCCCATCCCCTGCTGCTGCCCGAGGGGCTCACGGCTCCCTTTGATGTGCAGATGAATCAGCCTGGCCAGGAGAAGCCCCGTGGATTTATGAACTCCTCCTCTATGATGTCTTTCCAATCGTATCCCCCAGAAGAGCATTTTCTCTCCCTTTCCTCCCCGGCTCCTCCGAGCCAAGCATTCCTTTCTCCTCCTCCATCCCAGGCCTGGGGAGCGATGCTGCTCCCCCAGAGCAAAATTCCCTCTGCAAGCCAGGCCACTCATCAGCCCCTGCTCCATATTCCAGGTTTGGTGTGTCAGCCCCTGCTCCATACTCCAGGTTTGGTGTATCAGCCCCTGTTCCATACTCCAGGTTTGGTGTGTCAGCTCCTGCTCCATATTCCAGGTTTGGTGTGTCAGCCCCTGTTCCATACTCCAGGTTTGGTGTTCCAGTCCCCTGTTCCATATTCCAGCAGATTTGGTGTTCCAGCCCCTGTTCCAATTCCAGGTTTGCTGTGTCAGCCCCTGCTCCACATTCCAGGTTTGGTGTTCCAGCCCCCTGTTCCATATTCCAGCAAGTTTGGTGTGTCAGGCCCCTGCTCCATATTCCAGCAGATTTGGTGTGCCAGCCCCTGTTCCAATTCCAGGTTTGGTGTGCCAGCCCCTGCTCCACATTCCAGATTTGATGTTTCAGCCCCTGTTTCATATTCCAGGTTTGGTGTCAGCCTCTGCTCCATATTCCAGGTTTGGTGTCCCCGACTGCAGCCCCATGGAAGGCAGCTCCGAGCCAGAGATGAAATCCTGCAATTCAATCTACTCCCAGCCCAGATCATGCCAGCTCTGCAATTCCAGAGCAGTTGAAAAGAAAGGGACAAATAACTGTGATGGAAACCACTCACTGGAGACTTCCAGGGGAAATTATACACCCGCGAGGGGAGAAAGGATCATTAAGAGGTGACGGGAGAAAACATTTGCATTGCAAGTCAAAGCAGCTGGAGGCCGGGGGAAGCTCTGTGGTCACTGCCCTCCCCAGTCCGATCCAATCAACTCCAGCACTTGGCAAACCCTCCCAGACAGGCCCTTGAGCTGTTTGACCCAGATTCCGCCCAGCACCGCAGTCAAGCTCTGCCCAGGAACAGAAGGGGAGCCTCGCAAAGGTCTCCCGGAGTTCATTCCTGTGTTAAACCCCACAAAATAATAAAATCGGTGTGTTTGCCTCCTCTTTAGCAGTCACCTCCACCTCGCCAGCCTCCCAGAGCTGCGTGGGGAGATTGCTGTGCTTGGCAAACAAGCGGAGATTAAAGGGAGTTCAGCGGGAACATCTCGATTTAGTCTCGGCTGAGCACACCCGGCACTCGATGGCACATTAAACCCGGTGGCACATTAAACCTGGTGGCACATCTAAAGCAGAGGGGATGGAGGAGCTGGAAAAATAAAGGAGAGTTTATTTCTGTGCTAAGCATCACACCAAAAATCCCTGTCCCTAAATGCTGCCGGGGTTCTGCAGCCCCACAGCGGGAGCGGTGGGCAGGGAAGGGAGAGCCAAGAGCAGGGAAAGGGGAACACACTCCCCCAGGAAAGGCAAACCTCCACATCCACCCCTCCTTTCCCTGCCAGAGCATTAGCACAGCTCCCCAAAACCCCCGAGAGGAGTTTCGAGGAACGGAGTGATGAAAGAGGGGCCGAGACAGGGCCGCCTTCCAGGCAGCTGGAGCCAGGACTGCTCCTCAGGAATCACTGGCCTCTCCCCCATCCACACAGGATGTGCTCCAAGCTCTCCCTGACATTTGTGTGTCAGCCTGAGCCAGCTGGGGCTGCAGCTCTGCCTTCCACTCCAGACTCAGGTTTAAATCCAGGGCTGGAAGTTTGCAGAGCTGCCAGGGTCCATCCCCAGCTGGCCACGGTGAGCTGGGAGCATCTGCAGCTCCACAAAGCCGGGCCAGCCTGGAAAAGCCACTTCTCCCTGGTGGGCAAACACCAGGAGAGGGAGGCAGTACCTCACCGTGGTGACATTTGCACCCGGGTGCAATGAGGTGTCACTCAGCCCAGCCAGACCAAACAGCATCTCTGGGGCACCAAAATTACACAGCCAAGGAAATCCGACAAAGTCCATCTGCCCTTTTCAATATTTGGAGATAATTAACTCCTCCAGGCTGCGATATTACAAAAGAAAGCTGTTAGTGAAGCTGTTCAGCCCCGGGTCAGGCTGGATGAGGAACTTCTCCAGCACTGGGGATGCTGAAAGGGCAAGGAGGACATTTCATATTTCCATATATTCCCAGGTTCCTCGTAGGAAGATTACAGGGATACACGTGTAATGCAGCAGGTCAGAGGGAAGACAAAGCAAGGGCAGGCTTATCTGGAGAGGAAAACATCTCTGCTCCTCCATTGGTGCTATCTGAACTGTATCCCAGCCTGTGCATCCAACCAAAAATCTGACTGCAGGGAAACTTGGTAAAACCTAAAGGCAAAGAAATCAGCCAGAGCTTCTCCAAAAGGCTTGGATGAGAGTCACTCATCCGAGAGTCACTCATCCAAGAGTCTCAGACCAGCCCTGATCCCCACACCTCACCTACAGCCCTGAGGTGACCCAAAGCATCCCATCCTTCTCCTCCTCCCTGCCTAAATACAGGACAGGGGCTGGTCCAGCCTCCGACCAGCAAATCCCAGCTGGACCAGTGGGGTGTGGCATTCCTGAGCCAGGGTTTGGGGCAGGGAGGGCAATTAATACTTTCCCATCCATTATCATCCCGAGCACCATCCTCACCCCTGAGGGATGGCAGGGCAGGCAAAGGGCAACCTGGTTCTGCTCTCCAGTCCCACCAGATGCTCCAAGATCAGCCCGCAAATCCCTAAAGGAAATTGTTCCCTGTGAGGATGGAGAGGCCCTGGCACTGGTGCCCAGAGAAGCTGTGGCTGCCCCTGGATCTCTGGAAGTGTCCAAGGCCGGGCTGGACAGGGCTGGCAGCAATGTGGGATAGTGCAGGATGTCCATGGCAGGGGATAGATGATCCTGAATGTCCCTTCCAACCTAAACCATTCCAGGATCTGCTGCCTGTGCTGCCGGCACGGGTCACCGGGGCAGTAAATATTTGTACAGGCCGGACAAGGAGAAAGCAAACAGAATTCCCTTATTTATGGGCCTTGGCAGCTTCTCAGCCTCAGCTCCATGGTGTTTCCATCCCCTCTGCTCCCAGCTGGGGCTCCGTGCACCCACAGCTGCTCCATGGGGTGCTGGGGCAGCAGGCAGCCAGGAAGGAAAATGCTGGGGCAGGAACGTGAGACCAGAGGGACAGACAGAGTGTGAGAGTCGGGATGTGCAGGAGCAAGTGGAGTGACCCTGCCCGGTGTTTTTGCAGCCGTGTTTATTTTACCTGCGGGCAGCAGGAGGGAAGGTGATGGATCTGCTTCCCTGGCCATCCAGGGCCCTTCCCAGGCGCTGCAGGAAGCCCCCAGAGGGTCAAACACCATTCCCGAGCCCTCCCTTCCAGCAGGAGGGTGTCCAGGCTCTGAGGGGCTTCCAGGGAGCTCAGTGAGGCATCCTGAATGCCAAACCCCTCCTGCACGGCCAGGCTGTGCCTGCCATGCCCATCCCAGCCTGAGGGGCCCTCCCTGCTGCTGCTGCCTGCCCCTGGCTGCTTCCCAGGAGAGGAGCCCAGGAGGAAGCCGGGATGCGGGAGCGCTCCAGGGCCTCTGGGTGGGAGGTCTGTGTCTCCTCCAGGAGGAGCACCCCGAGCAGGGTCCTGTGCCTGCCCCAGAGACACAAACCATGAACGCACCTGGAGGCAGCCGAGTGTCCAGAGGGGCCTCATCTGCTTCCCATCATGGCCCAGACAGAGGGCAGGAGGCAGAGGGGAAGGAGCCCGGGGATCACTGACCCCTCTTGGTGCTGAGTGTCTGGCTTTAGGAAGGATTCAGCCTTATTACCGACCTCCTGAGCTGCTGATTTCTTGGATTTCTGTCATGTCAGGGGGAGATTTCGCTGAGCTGAAAAGGGCAAGGGGATGGATCTCATTCCATAAACTCCTCAGAGATCAAGGGAAAGACACGGGGCCAGGAGTTAAAATCACCCAAACCAGTCAGGGAATGAGCACGTGAAGGGATAGGGCAGGAGGGAATGTGAGCAACAGGGTCCTGGTGGCTCCTGAGGAGGGGCTGTGGTGGGGGTGGATGATTGCTGGTGTCTGGCATGAGGATGAGTCAAGCCTCATCCCTAAATTTACTGGGCTAATCTGTCCTGGCCTGTCCCACCACTTTCTCCATCCTGGCTGACACGAGCTTTATTTACACACTGCGACCAACACAGGCTCTGGCCACTCCAGCCATACCTGCCAGGGAGTTTTTCCTGACAGGAATTGATGGCATCCAGCTGGAGATCTCCAGCTCTGGGATTCCTCTTGCAGGTAATCCTGGGTGCAAACTGCTTCTCTTTCATGCACTCATTTCACCCTTTGTGGGACAGCAGAGCAGGCGAGAGGAAACAGCCTCAAGGCATGCCAGGGGAGGTGCAGGTTGGACATCAGCAGGAATTTCTCCATGGAAAGGGTGCTCAGGCCTTGGAAGGGGCTGCCCAGGGAGGTTTGGAGTCCCCATCCCTGGAGGTGTCCAAGGAACACCTGGAGGTGGCACTCAGTGCCCTGGGCAGGTGACAAGTGGGGATCAGGCACAGCATGGACTTGATCCTGGAGGGCTTTTCCAACCGCACTACCCCAGGATTCCAGGCAAAAGGTGTTTGTCACGAGGCTGAGGGAGACAACAGCCCTGAGATAACAGCAATGCAGAGCAGGCTGTGAGCAGGTTTGGGGCTGGAAAGCATTCCTTCCAAAGCAGCAGCCCTGGCTGGCTCTGACTCCCGCTCTGCTCCTCGTGCCGTGATTTATCCCGCAGCAAAGTGAGCCCAAACGCTCTCCATATGGATCCCATACAGCTGCACCTGCTTCCCACCGTGGATAAGCACATGTGGGACGGAGGGGGGGAGTGTGGGAATACAAATCAATCACCCAGCAGCCCTGAGCCCTGCAGGGACTGCAGCTCCCCCGTCCCGGCTGGGGCTGCTGGAGCTGCACGGCTCCCAGGGGAGGAGCCCTGGCCACGCACTGGTGCCCAGGGTGGCACTGAGGAGCCCTGAGGTGCCACCAGGATGCAGCAGCCTGGCTGGGGTGTCCCCTGGGAGCAGGGGCTGTGCAACAAGGGAAACCTGCCCGGATTGGGCCAGGGCACCCCTGCGCCAGCACAGCCCTGGGGGAGCTGAGCGCTCCATGCCCAGGGAAGAGGGAAGGAGTTCAGGAGCCATTCTTCTCTCACGGCGTTTGAATCTCCTTGCACTAAATTCCCTAAGGAAATAGACTGTCACCAAGCCCCAGGCACATCGATCCCCAGGGATCCCTGGGATGAGTTTACAGAGCTTTCCATACACACAGCACATGAGGCACAGCCCTGCTGCTGGCCAGGGAGGAGCTCCTGCTCCCACATCCCTGTGATTTGGGAATGTCACTGTCCTGCATCACCCCCCTGGCCTGGAAAATCCAGGGCTGTGGGCAGAGGACCTGAGCAATGCTCCATGCTGGAGGATCCCAGCCCAGAGCTCAGGAGGGACAACGAGGTCCCCAAGCCCTGGACATCCTGGGGGTGAGGACAGGGATGCTCCTGCTCTGCAGAGAGACAGCCCTGTGGGATCTCCCATCACCTGCTCCCACTTTGTCCCTCTCCCAACACTCAAATATTTATGTCCAAAGTCGACATTAAAATTCAAGGGAAGCTAAATAGAAATTAAATTGTGTATTTGGAGAGGAAACAAGTGGCAGCAATGTGGGATAGTGCAGGATGTCCATGGCAGGGGATAGATGATCCTGAATGTCCTTCCAACCTAAACCATTCCAGGATCTGCTGCCTGTGCTGCCGGCACGGGTCACCGGGGCAGTAAATATTTGTACAGGCCGGACAAGGAGAAAGCAAACAGAATTCCCTTATTTATGGGCCTTGGCAGCTTCTCAGCCTCAGCTCCATGGTGTTTCCATCCCCTCTGCTCCCAGCTGGGGCTCCGTGCACCCACAGCTGCTCCATGGGGTGCTGGGGCAGCAGGCAGCCAGGAAGGAAAATGCTGGGGCAGGAACGTGAGACCAGAGGGACAGACAGAGTGTGAGAGTCGGGATGTGCAGGAGCAAGTGGAGTGACCCTGCCCGGTGTTTTTGCAGCCGTGTTTATTTTACCTGCGGGCAGCAGGAGGGAAGGTGATGGATCTGCTTCCCTGGCCATCCAGGGCCCTTCCCAGGCGCTGCAGGAAGCCCCCAGAGGGTCAAACACCATTCCCGAGCCCTCCCTTCCAGCAGGAGGGTGTCCAGGCTCTGAGGGGCTTCCAGGGAGCTCAGTGAGGTATCCTGAATGCCAAACCCCTCCTGCACGGCCAGGCTGTGCCTGCCATGCCCATCCCAGCCTGAGGGGCCCTCCCTGCTGCTGCTGCCTGCCCCTGGCTGCTTCCCAGGAGAGGAGCCCAGGAGGAAGCCGGGATGCGGGAGCGCTCCAGGGCCTCTGGGTGGGAGGTCTGTGTCTCCTCCAGGAGGAGCACCCGAGCAGGGTCCTGTGCCTGCCCCAGAGACACAAACCATGAACGCACCTGGAGGCAGCCGAGTGTCCAGAGGGGCCTCATCTGCTTCCCATCATGGCCCAGACAGAGGGCAGGAGGCAGAGGGGAAGGAGCCCGGGGATCACTGACCCCTCTTGGTGCTGAGTGTCTGGCCTTAGGGAGGATTCAGCCTTATTACCGACCTCCTGAGCTGCTGATTTCTTGGATTTCTGTCATGTCAGGGGGAGATTTCACTAAGCTGAAAAGGGCAAGGGGATGGATCTCATTCCATAAACTCCTCAGAGATCAAGGGAAAGACATGGGGCCAGGGGTTAAAATCACCCAAACCAGGCAGGGAATGAGCACATGAAGGAGTAGGGCAGGAGGGAATGTGAGCAACAGGGTCCTGGTGGCTCCTGAGGAGGGGCTGTGGTGGGGGTGGATGATTGCTGGTGTCTGGCACGAGGATGAGTCAAGCTTCACCCCTAAATTTACTGGGATAATCTGTCCTGGCCTGTCCCACCACTTTCTCCATCCTGGCTGACACGAGCTTTATTTACACACTGCGACCAACACAGGCTCTGGCCACTCCAGCCATACCTGCCAGGGAGTTTTTCCTGACAGGAACTGATGGCATCCAGCTGGAGATCTCCAGCTCTAGGATTCCTCTTGCAGGTAATCCTGGGTGCAAACTGCTTCTCTTTCACGAACTCATTTCACCCTTTGTGGGACAGCAGAGCAGGCAGGGCCGTGCTGCAGCCATGAGAGGAAACAGCCTCAAGGCATGCCAGAGGAGGTGCAGGTTGGACATCAGCAGGAATTTCTCCATGGAAAGGGTGCTCAGGCCTTGGAAGGGCTGCCCAGGAGGTTTGAGTCCCCATCCCTGGAGGTGTCAAGGAACACCTGGAGGTGGCACTCAGTGCCCTGGGCAGGTGACAAGTGGGGGATCAGGCACAGCATGGACTTGATCCTGGAGGGCTTTTCCAACCCCTTTACCCCAGGATTCCAGGCAAAGGTGTTTGTCACGAGGCTGAGGGAGACAACAGCCCTGAGATAACAGCAATGCAGAGCAGGCTGTGAGCAGGTTTGGGGCTGGAAAGCATTCCTTCCAAAGCAGCAGCCCTGGCTGGCTCTGACTCCCGCTCTGCTCCTCGTGCCGTGATTTATCCCGCAGCAAAGTGAGCCCAAACGCTCTCCATATGGATCCCATACAGCTGCACCTGCTTCCCACCGTGGATAAGCACATGTGGGACGGAGGGGGGGAGTGTGGGAATACAAATCAATCACCCAGCAGCCCTGAGCCCTGCAGGGACTGCAGCTCCCCCGTCCCGGCTGGGGCTGCTGGAGCTGCACGGCTCCCAGGGGAGGAGCCCTGGCCACGCACTGGTGCCCAGGGTGGCACTGAGGAGCCCTGAGGTGCCACCAGGATGCAGCAGCCTGGCTGGGGTGTCCCCTGGGAGCAGGGGCTGTGCAACAAGGGAAACCTGCCCGGATGGGGCCAGGGCACCCCTGCGCCAGCACAGCCCTGGGGGAGCTGAGTGCTCCATGCCCAGGGAAGAGGGAAGGGGTTCAGGAGCCATTCTTCTCTCACGGCGTTTAAATCTCCTTGCACGAAATTCCCTAAGGAAATAGACTGTCACCAAGCCCCAGGCACATCGATCCCCAGGGATCCCTGGGATGAGTTTACAGAGCTTTCCATACACACAGCACACGAGGCACAGCCCTGCTGCTGGCCAGGGAGGAGCTCCTGCTCCCACATCCCTGTGTTTTGGGAATGTCACTGTCCTGCATCACCCCCCTGGCCTGGAAAATCCAGGGCTGTGGGCAGAGGACCTGAGCAATGCTCCATGCTGGAGGATCCCAGCCCAGAGCTCAGGAGGGACAACGAGGTCCCCAAGCCCTGGACATCCTGGGGGTGAGGACAGGGATGCTCCTGCTCTGCAGAGAGACAGCCCTGTGGGATCTCCCATCACCTGCTCCCACTTTGTCCCTCTCCCAACACTCAAATATTTATGTCCAAAGTCGACATTAAAATTCAAGGGAAGCTAAATAGAAATTAAATTGTGTATTTGGAGAGGAAACAAGTCCCGTAAGGTGAGCGCTGCTGGGCCCGGTGATTGACGGCTGTTTATTTATCTGCTACTGCCAAATCCTGCCAGGAAGACAGAGAGGGAAGGGAGAGGGAGCCACTGGAGCTGGGCCCTGAGGGTGGAACAGCCCTGGGAACCGTGGCAGTGTCCAAGAGGGGAGCAAACAGCTCCAGGGATCCCCAGAGTGTCCGAGAGCAGAGCAGGGCAGCCCTGCCTGGCTGCAAGGCCTCGGCTGCACCACCCAAACCTTTGGAATCCAAGTGTTTGGATCAATGCAGGGCAGACCCAGCTTCTCCCTATCCCACTTGCTCATGCCTCCATGGCTCTAAAATCACCCCTGAGCATCTGAGGATGGGCTGAGAGAAGCAGAGGCCTTGCTGCCTTCTTCTTTTTCTTTTTCCTTTCCCTTTTTTCCTTTTTCCTTTCCCTTCATTTCCCTTTGTCCTCTCCTCTCCTCTCCTCTCCTCTCCTCTCCTCTCCTCTCCTCTCCTCTCCTCTCCTCTCCTCTCCTCTCCTCCTCTCCTCTCCTCTCCTCTCCTCCTCTCCTCTCTCTCTCTCCTCTCCTCTCCTCTCCTCTCCTCTCCTCTCCTCTCCTCTCCTCTCCTCTCCTCTCCTCTCCTCTCCTCTCCTCTCCCTCTCCTCTCCTCTCCTCTCCTCTCCTCTCCTCTCCTCTCCTCTCCTCTCCTCTCCTCTCCTCTCCTCTCCCCTCCCTGTCAGGACGATCCCCCTCCCCAGGGTCCCTCCTTGCCCCCCGTGTGTCCCTCACCCTGTCCCCTGCCTCTGTCCCTCCCTGTCTCCCCTCAGCCCTTTCCCTGCCTCCATCCCTGTTCCCTCTCCCTTATTTGCATCGCGGTGCCCAGGATCACTTGAGGGGGAGCTCATTTCCTTCCCCCGGAGCTGAGACCTTTCCTTGCAGTTATTTATCTCCCCCCATTCCCGAAAGCCGCGTGCTGGCGGATGCTGGATGCAACCAGACACCCCCGGCCGGCCCCGCCGATGCCTGCTCGGGCCTCGGCCGTGCGGGAGGCAGGGCGAGGTCATCCAGGGGCTCGTGTCTGCCTCGTTCTCTCCCTCTTCAAACCCTGCTCTTCCCTGGTTTACACCTCCTCGGAAAGGGATCGGAGACACGGGGTGTTTGTCACCCGAGGAAGCGCTGTCATTGCTTACCCGTTGCTAGGTGACAGTGTCCTGCTGCGCGGGGCCGGGCGTGTCCCAGGCGTGTCCCGGGGATGCCATCCCTCCGCCGGGCTCCCGTCCCTCCTTCCCTCCTCCGGGCTCCCGTCCCTCCTTCCCTCCTCCCATCCCTCCTTCCCTCCCATCCCTCCTTCCCTCCCATCCCTCCTTCCTCCCATCCCTCCGGGCTCCCATCCCTCCTTCCCTCCCATCCCTCCTTCACTCCCATCCCTCCTTCCTCCCATCCCTCCTTCCCTCTCACCGGGCTCCCATCCCTCCTTCCCTCCCATCCCTCCTTCACTCCCATCCCTCCTTCCTCCCATCCCTCCTTCCCTCCCTCCGGGCTCCCATCCCTCCTTCCTCCCATCCCTCCTTCCCTCCCATCCCTCCTTCCCTCCTTCCGGGCTCCCATCCTCCTTCCCTCCCATCCCTCCTTCCCTCGAGGCCCGGAGCCTCTCAGGAGCTGCAGGGCATGGAGCAGAGCTCAGTTCGGGCTCATCCTGCAGCTCCACCAGCACAGCCTGCAGGTTTCAGCCTCTTCCCAGGACAGGCAGGGACCGTGAGGGTCATTCCACGTTCCAGCACCTCTGGCACACCTTGGGAATCCATTGGGGATCCGCAATGGAGAGCCCAGCCCAGCCTCTCCCTCTCCCAGGACAGGAGCAGGGCGGGGAAGCTCAGAGCAGGATCTGCCATGGACTTTTCCAATCAAGTGGACAAAGTTTGGGGTTGGTTTTGTTGTCGGATATTTTTTTTTCTTGTCTCCCTGGAAAAACGCTGATGTGTCAAAACAAAGGAGGTTGGTTTTTTTTTTTTTAAGGAATGTGCTTGTTTCAGCTTTTCAGGAATTCCTGCTCAAAACTGAGAAAAAAGAGAGTGCTGCCATCCCATCCCATTCCATCCATCCTGTCCCATCCCATCCCATCCCATCCCATCCCATCCCATCCCATCCCATCCCATCCCATCCCATCCCATCCCATCCCATCCCATCCCATCCCATCCCAGCTGTGTCCCCATGAGCTGCAGCCCCACTGAGCACAGATCTGGGGGACCAAGGACAAGCCCTGCCAGTGACAGTGCCCTCCTGGCCATCCCAAGTCCTCCTGACCATCCCAAGTCCTCCTGACCATTCCAAGTCCTCCTGGCCATTCTGGTGCCCTCCTGACCATTCCAGGTCCTCCTGGCCATTCCAGTGCCCTCCTGACCATTCCAAGTCCTCCTGGCCTTGCTGACAACCCAATTCCCTGGGCATGGGGCTGGGGGCAGGCTCAGGGCTGCTCTCTGCAGATGTGGTTTTGATTAGGAATTTTTTGGACTAAAAATGCGCAAGTGAAGCAGAGCCCAACCCCAGCGCCATCGCCCCCCGCTTCCTGTGAGCGTTCCTGTTCTGATTAACCAACATTCCTCAGGAAAATCATCTCCTTCCCCAAAAACCCCAGGCAGGGCTGGCCAAGATTGCCCTTGCCACAGAGAAGGGGGTTCCACATCTCAGAGGGAAGGTGTGGGTGGAAGGTTTGGGTGTCAGCACGTGGCTCCTGGCCAGGGAATTCCAACCCCACAGAGCCTTGGATCCCTTGTGCTTGGGGGGCACACTCCCAGCTCCAGGACTGGGAATTCTTTCCAACGTGGTCATTCCCATTGCAGGGAATTCAGCTGCCCTCATCCCAGTCCCCCCTAGCTCCAGGGGCTCCATGCCCAGTGGCTGTAGCCCCATCACAGGGAATCTCCAGCCATTCCAACTCCACCTCGGAGCCTCCAATCCTATTTAATGAATGATCATTAACTGGGGACGTTTCAGATGAGGAAATTGTTTTAGGAACGAGCAATTAAGTCCTAATGCTCAGCTCACGTAACTCATTTCTAATTAAACTCGCTGTAAATTATAGCACCACTATTTATTTTTAATGAGAAATAAAACTGGAAAGGAATTGTGGCCCTTCAAAAAACCAGACTGAGTGGGAGGGAGGAAAAGAGGGAATGAGCGGTGGAGGGGAAGGAGCAGAGAGTTCAAAACAGGCAGAAAAGAGCTCTTAAAGCCCTCCCTGCCATTCCAGAAGCCATCTCCATTCTTGCCCGGTGCCTGAGGACCCCCTGGCAACAGCTATTTATATTCCTGACCTTTCCCAAAGGTGGGCAAAGCTCTGGAGTCCGGGCTCTGGAGGGTTTTGCCACTGGGAAGCGGCCTCGGCTCCCGCTCTCTCCAGATCCAGCTGTGTCGTGACAAGGAAAAATGGTGCCCATATGGAGACATTAATGATCCGAGGTTCAAAGGCAGCACGGGAGGATCGAGTGCTCTCCGAGCAGATTTTAATCACATCCATCATGGAACGGCTCTGGAAGCGGCAGGAGAGGCAGGCTGGGGAAGGATGGGGCTGGGCATGGACGGGGGTAACGGCCCCAGCTGGGTTTGTTTGGAGCTGGGCACAGAAATGTCAGGATTGCTCAGGCCGTGGGTCCAGGTTTGTCCTGTCACGGAGTCAGGAGGTGCCAGGGATGGTCACCTCCCCTGCCCCATGCCTTTTGGGAATTCTCCTCAGGGATGGCGGAGGAGGAGGGGAAGTATGGGAATTTGAGTGTCCCAGCCATGATCCATGACCTCCCTCAGCCTCCCAGACCCCCAGGAACCCTCGTACCCCCCAGCATCCTGCAGAGCTATGGGCTGTGCTGGGGATAGCCCCATTCCCTGGGCCAGGAATCACATGGTGGGTTGGGTTGGGTTGGGTTGGAAGGGACCTTGCAGCTCATCCAATCCCACCCTTGCCATGGGCAGGGACACCTTCCACCAGCCCAGGGTGTTCCAAGCCCCATCCAGCCTGGCCTTGGACACTGCCAGGGATCCAGGGGCAGCCACAGCTGCTCTGGGCACCCTGTGCCAGGGCCTCTCCACCCTCACAGGAAGAATTCCTTCCCAATATCCCATCTCATCCGGCTTTCTTTCAATTTAAAGCCATTAGGAGTTTGCTGTTAGTGGAAAACACTCTGGCTGGTGTCCAGTAATGATGGATTTAACCCCACAAAGTCGAGTTCAGGCTGAGCCCACTTGGAGATCCATAGAAGTTTAACATTCCCAGTGATGTTTCCACTCTCTCAGCACCGTCTGTGCTGGGATGGAGCTGGAGGAGGAGAAGGGGGACCTTGTCTCGTGTCTGCCCCCTGGCTGGAGCAGGGCAAGATCGGGGTCACCCAGGGCTCCCACATCAGCTGAGCCCAGGTGAGCCCTGTGAGTGCTCAGGTGAGGTTGGGATGGGTCCAGGGTAGAGATGCCTTCCCATGCCTGCTCTTGTGCAAGGAAAGCAGGAGAAGAGATCTTGGTTCTCGGTCCTAGAGCTGGAACAACAGCTGCTCACAATCCCCATTCCTTATCCCATATCCTGCCATCCTGTACCCCATCATCCCATATTCCACCACCCCAGTACTACCAGCCTATCGCTCCCTATTCCTTATCCCTCCATCCCGTTTCCCACCATCCCATAGCTCCCATCCCACTCTGGGTCTGTCCCTCTGCCCCAGCACAGGCGAGAGCTGCCTCTGCCAGTTCCCCCCACTGCAGGACAGGGGGGCACCCAGAGCACACCAAAACCAGAGCTGGAGCATGGAGCGAATTTCACCTTCCCAGAAACATTCCCAGGAGCTTCTCCTCTTGCTCTGGCTGTACCAAGCAGTGAGCAGTGAGCGCTCCTCTCCAAAAGCTTCACTAATGATTTTGGGCAGCTAAGCCAGGCCTGGATTTGGGATGTGGCTGTGCCATCCCAGCTGTCTGCTCACGGATTTACACCTGATCCATGTGGAAGAGCAGCAGCTCCTGCACTGCCTCTGGACAAAAGTCCTGATTATTCCTTCTTCCTGACAAAGCCCCCTGTGTCCAAAGGCTTCCAGGCACTGTGCTCCCTGTTCCCTCTGGAATAGCTGCACGTGGATGCTGACTCTGCAAACTCTTCCCTCTGTGGACACACTCTGGTCGCACCAAGCTGTGACCAATATTTCAGCACTGTGTCCATCCAGGACAGAGATGCAGGGACAGGGAGAGTGATGGGAATGTCTGTCCTGCCATCTCCTGCCTTTTCCCTGTTTGCGGAGAGAAGAGAAATCCAGGATGGAGAATCATGGGGTCACAGAATGGTGTGGGATGAAAAGGACCCTAAAGCCCATCCATGGGTGGGGTCACCTTCCATACACCAGGTTGCTCCAATCCTTCAACACTTCCAGGAATGATATCTGGGAAGGAAGGGAAACCCTGGGAAATCCTGGCCCAGACAGGTCAGTGCTGAACACAGGCCCCTTCAGAGGGATTCTGTGGAGCCCGTTTTCCATGGCTCTGCAGGAGCATTGTGTCCTGATGGACCCTGCAGAGTCCTGACCTGGCCACTTTTAGGCAGGAGGGGAAGGAGCAAAGGGAGGAGGTTGCAGAGAGCTGCAGCCAGAGGAAACATTGGATCGTGTCCTTACACGAGCCTGCTGCCTGGGGTGGCAGTGATGTCGGGAAGGGCCATCAGGGAGGGATTTGGGATTCTGCCCTTGCCATGGAGAAACCCCCCAAAGCCCGGCCCAGCCCTGTAACCTGAGCCCAGGCCGAGGAGAGCTCGGAGTTAATCACTTCCAATCCCGGCCTAAGGAAGCGGCAATTAAAGACCTCGTTAGTGGCAGAAAGAGCTCCTGTGCTGTCCTGGCACCTTCCGCTCCTGAGCTGCTCCAGCACCTGCCAGTGGAGCAGGGACAGGCTTCGGGACTGGCTCTGTTAGTGGGATGCAGCATCCCTGGCCTCTGTTAGTGGGATGCAGCATCCCTGGCCTCTGTTAGTGGGATGCAGCATCCCTGGCCTCTGTTGGATGCAGCATCCCTGGCCTCTGTTAGTGGGGTGTAGCATCCCTGGCCTCTGTTAGCGGGATGCAGCATCCCTGGGCTGTGTTAGTGGGGTGCAGCATCCCTGGCCTCTGTCAGTGGAGTGTAGCATCCCTGGGATATGTTAGCGGGATGCAGCATCCCTGGGATCTGTCAGTGGGGTGCAGCATCCCTGGGATCTGTTAGCGGGATGCAGCATCCCTGGGATATGTCAGTGGGGTGCAGCATCCCTGGGCTCTGTTAGAGGGATGCAGCATCCCTGGGCTCTGTTAGTGGGGTGCAGCATCCCTGGGCTCTGTCAGTGGGGTGCAGCATCCCTGGGCTGTGTTAGTGGGGTGCAGCATCCCTGGGCTCTGTTTGTGGGATGCAGCATCTCTGGGCTCTGTTAGAGGGGTGCAGCATCCCTGGGATCTGTTAGTGGGGTGCAGCATCCCTGGGCTCTGTTAGTGGGATGCAGCATCCCTGCCCCACAGTGCAGCATCCTCACTGGAATGTGGGCTCCTCCCTGGCACGGACCACGCCATCCGATCCTGCAGGATGAGGACAGGACAGCCCTGCCAGCAGCAGCCCCCCGGGCTATTCCCACCTTTTCCTTCTGAGCCCTCTCATCCCCTGGGCCGTGCCTCCAAGCCCATGGCAGCCGGGATGCCGAGGAGAGGGAACATGTGGAGGCAGAGCTCTGGGAAGGGATCCGGGAGCGCTGGGGGAGGAATTCCTCCCTGCGATGGATGAGGGTTTTAGATGCAGATCATCGCGGGAGCTCCAACATCCACAGCTCGGGCTGCGGTTTGGAGCGGCGCCCTGAGGAGCTGCAGCATTAACACCCGCAGCCCCTTCCCGCCTGGAATGCCTGCCCATCCGCACGGCTCCCTGCAAGGAAGGAGGCACAAGGGCCTTCCCAGCTGCAGGGAGCTGCCCCGGATAAACACCCGACAGCTGGAGCAGAGAGAAATGGAGCTGCTTCTCCAACTGCCAGCACGAGCCAATCCATCACGCTGGTCCTGGCACCTCTCCTCGGAAGGGAATCAAAGGGCTCCTTAGTGAGAAGGGATGGAATGACAGGTAGAAAGGCCAGAGGATAAATCCTGCTGCCTACTGGGACTGTTAAATATTAGGAGAGATTAGTGTCTGACAGGGGAGAGTAGGGCAGCAGCTCTGCTAAACAGCCAGAGAAATGCGTGGAATTCCGGCTCCTTTGTCAGTGGCAACTGCACAACACTCAGGGTGGAATAAAAGGAAGGAGAAAAAATACCTTTCCCTGATTTAGATTAAGGAAGGAGCTCGGGCAGGAGCCTGGATCTCACCCAGCCCTTCCCGGGGCAGCACAGGAAAGGGGGAGCTGGGAGGGGATGCTGGGAGAGGGTTTGGAGCTGGAGCATCCGCTCCCAATCCTGCTCCTGCACAGCCCCAGCCCTTCCCCTGGCTGGGAAGGTGTGACAAACTGGGGAGAAGGGAGGTGAGGGAGTCACCATGGAAGTGTTCAAACACTCATGCATGTGGCAGCTGGGGACATGGGCCAGTGGTGGCCTGGGCAGTGCTGTGGGAACAGTTGGACTTGGTGGGCTCAGAGGGTTTTTCCAACCTAAATCACGATTCCATGGTTTTCCTTTCCCCATCTGGGCAGCAGAGCTGGGTGTGGGGAGGGGTGTGCTGGAGAAGGAGGGTCTGGCTGGGATCAGCAGGTCAATCCAGCTCAGGCAGATTATCCCAAATGATAGTTCCCATTTCCTTGCTAAGGCATCCTAAAGTGCTTTGCTCTGCCCAGCAAAGGCTGTGATGGGGCTTAAAATATTAAAAAATTGGCCAATTTTCATAGTTTCCATGTCTGGCATGTCAGGGCTTATTAACCAGGAGAAAAGCCTCTGTGTCAGGGACAGGTGAGAGGGAGTGCAGGGCTGCCCATGGATCTGTGGCCAGGCAGGGATGAGCTCCATGGGGAGCGGAGGGACTCCCACCCTACACAAGTGCAGAGTCCTGGGCTGAGGCAGGACACAGACAAGAGGGGCCAGACTGTCAAATCCAGCCCCATCCTGAACTGAAATTCCGAAATTTGTCAGCCTCCCATCTTGAACCAGTTAAGTTTCCTCCCTCAATTACCCCGCTGGAAAGTTATTTTATAAACTCCCTCATCTGATGATTGGGAGAAACCTCCTTCAGCTTTCAACTGACATTTGTTCACGACAGGTTTCTACCAATTCATGCTTGTGCCAACAGTGTCCTTCCAGAGTTCCTTGCATTCCTGGGTGTTTCCTCTTCCATGTCTTTCCAGGAAAGCAATCAGAACCATCTCAGCCTCTGATTTCTCTCCAGACTACACAAGCACAACTTTTCCAGGGCCACTCATCCTGTCTGTGCCCACTAAACCACATTTGCTCCTCTATTTGGGAAAAAAAAAATCCACACAGGACTTGCGTTAGCCTCCAGAAATTTCATCCCAGCTCCTTATTCACAATAAAAATCCCAAATCCTTTAGCCTAAACACTCTTTTTTATCCAGAAATCCATGATATCCACTGTCCTTTCCATGTGTATTCAGTACAGGATAGGAGCTGAGTAGATCAGCCAGAAGGCAGAGTCTGGATCCGGCAAGATCACAGGGCTGAGCTGGAATTCAGCCCATCCACCCTGGAGTAACCAGGATCACCAGAAGGAAAACCCTCTTGGAAATGAACCCCTGTCCCATGGAGCCAGGCTGGGAGAGCTGGGGGTGCTCCCCTGGAGAGGAGAAGGCTCCAGGGAGAGCTCAGAGCCCTTCCAGGACCTAAAGGGACTCCAGAAGAGCTGGAGAGGGACTTTGGACAAGGGATGGAAGGACAGGAGCCAGGGAATGGCTCCCAGTGCCAGAGGCAGGGATGGATGGGATATTGGGAAGGAGTGGGTGGAGAGGCCCTGGCACAGGTGCCAGAGAAGCCGTGGCCAGCTCCTGGATCCCTGGGAGTGTCCAAGGCCAGGTCAGTGTCCATTCCCAGCCCCTGCGCTGTCAGGAGCTGCTGCAGGAAAAGCTGCAGAGAGCCCGGCCGCATCCCAGCCCGGTCCCGGCAAGGATGAGCTTTGGGACTGGGGTTTCTCCGTGCTTACCGAGCCCTGAGCACGGCCATCCACACACAAAGAGCAGCTTTCCCAAGCCCTCCATGGCTGCGTCCCAGCGAGGGAGCAGGTAAAGCAAACCCTGCCAGCAGCAGCCCCGAGCTGGCACTGCCCCATCCCCGCCCCTGGCACCGCCAACCTTATCTTCGGATGCAAAACCAGGGGAAAATTGAGCGCTTGAAAGAGGACGGGCTCTCCTGGGTCAAATTAGTCATTCCTCGTTAGAAAAGCCCCGCTGGTTTCTTTGTTTCTCTCGCTCTCCAGCGGACCCAGATAAATACATTTGTAATTCTGCGAGTCCCGCTGAATAGGAGACTGGCAAGGTGAGAATATTAAAGCTGCAGATTATCAAGTGCTTCCCAGGAATTGAGATTCCAGCAGAGGAAGGACGGGGAGGAAGGCAGAGTGGGGAGAAGCTGGGGAAGAGAGCGGGGGAGGCAGGGGAAGGAGGAAGAGGAGGATGGAGAGGGAAATGCCAGAGGAGCGAATGCTGGAGAAAACGGAGAGGGGAGAAGGCTCTGGAGGAGAGGAGAAGGGGGAGAGCAGGACTGCGGGGAGGTTTGGCAGCTGCTGAGTGCGCTGCATTTCAATATTTAATGACTCCAAAATACAGCCATTAACATGTCAGAGGCAGAGGGAAATGGCCCGGCTTTTCCCCGAGCCCTGATGGCTTTGAAGAACAAATGCCATCTAAAAGGGAGGCTTTTAAAGCGTTTTGGCCGGGCCTGCTGCCGGCCCCCTCCCTTCAGGGCAGCTCTTCCCTCCGGGAATGCCGGGGGTCGCATCCATTTGGTTTGGCTGGCATTGTCCATTTTATTTTCCCCTCAGCCTCGCTCTCTCTGGGATCTTCCCGTTCTCAGCACAGCCCTGTGAAATCAGGAGCGTTCTGCTCTTTGCTCCCAACATCCCCCGGCAAACGGATTTGCATCAGGTGCAGACAGTGACAAACTTGGAGCTGTTTTTCCCAATTTCAGCTGCTCCATTTCCCTCCTGCCGCGGCGATTTGCCTTGCTGCTCTCTCTGCCTTCTCTCCAGGTGTTCTTTGTCTTCTCATCCTCTCGCTCTACCCTGGAGACACAGAGGGAGAAGCAAAGAAAAGGAGGTCAAGGGAAGGACTGAATTGTCCATCCCTGGGAGTGTCCCAGGCCAGGTTGGACAACCTGGGATAGGGGAAGGTGTCCCTGCCCATGGCAGGGGGGAGAAATGAGATTGGGTTTAAGGTCCCTCCCAAGCCAAGCCATTTCCTTGTCACCATTGCTACTGGCACTGCAGTGCCACGCGCCAGCTCCAGGCCATCTTCCCATGCAAAGTAAATGCAAAAATGAGTGACAACCTGACAGGTGTAATAAGGAAGGAGGTGGCTGTGCCAACCCCGTGGACAAGGTTCAAGTCACTCCCATTAAGCTCATTAGGAAGCATTGGGCTGTGGAAGTTGTGTGTGGAAGTGGGAATGAAACATCTCTGGTTTGGATGGGGAAATGGTTGGATCCTACAATCCAACCAATCTCCAGGAATGCTGAGATAGGGACAAGGGCGTCAGAAGAGAGCCCTGTACCCATGCATGGCACCAGAGCCTCCAGGTGCTGCCCATCCAGAGCCATGTCTCTGCTGTCCTGTGAGCAGAGCCACCCTGTCCCCAAGGGCTGTAGGCTCCAACCCAAATGTCCCAGTCCCTGGGCGTTCTGTCCCACAATGTGGGCTCAGTGTTTCCCAGCCAGAGTCACCCATCCACAGCAGAAATCCATGGTCCGGGTGGGATCAGGGAATGAGCCCCTCTCAGAGGGCAGAGGGAAGCACTTCCACCTCCCTCCTTCCCACCAGCAGCTCTGTATCCCCCCTGTGCTGAGCCGACATTTTCTGATCCAGCTGGAAGCCTCGCAGCAACTTCCGAGGGCTGTTCTCACAGCGTTCCTGCCCTGCTCTGCTCAAACACAGCACTGAAAGGAGACCTGGGAGAGAAACTTCCTGGCTGGAGAGCCCTTCGCATCCTCAGTGACCTCCAGGCTTCCAGAAAGCTGAGGGGTCTCTGAGGGAACCCACCACTGGTCCCTGGCAGGCCGCAGACAGACGGATAATGGGATCTTTGCACCTCAGAGAGGATTTCATCACTCAGCCTTAGCCCAAATCCATATTCATCATCTATGGATTTCTTTTTAATGGATGAAATGTCTTCTTTTGAAAGAGCAGCCCCACTGCTGATGGCACAAACAGCTGTGCAGGGAAATCGCGTCAGAACAAACCCAGGCAATCTTCCCTCCCCGAGCTTCCAGGGAATCTAACAGCTTTTGACTTCCAAAATAACCCTGAACGCAGAGGAATTTCAAAGAGGAGACAGAAAACCTCCCCCGTCTGCTCAACCACATCAGCCGGGCAGCCTTCCCACGCCTCTTCCCAGCCTTCCTGCCCCTCTTCCACGGGTCAGGCTCAGGCACTTCATCGCCATCCCTCTGGAGAAGGTGGGATGGATGCTCCTGTGCCGGGAAGGGAGAGCTGCTCCTCTCCCCCAGCACTTGACTCCAAGTCAGGCTTCCCAAGTTCACCCCAGAGCAGGAATTTCTGCATCCTTCCGCCACCATCCCTGGCAAACCCTTATTGAGCTTGACATGTGTTGTTCTATTCCTGATGGATCCTGGCCACTGGAATATCCATCTGAAAATCAAATAAAATAGCCAAGCCCCCTGCGTGCTGCATATTTTACGGGCTGCTCCCTGACTTCCATTGTTTCCCATTGTTTAGACTATTAGTCAGAACAATTTGTCATCCTACCCCTGCTGCCTGCTGGGATTCTGGGATTCGGCGTGTTCGGGAGATGGAGCCCATGCTCCTGCCACGCTGGGCTTCAGGACAGCCCAGAGCCTCTCACACTGTGGGGCTGGGGCAGGAAATGTGGAGTGGGGCTCATTCCCCATCCCCAAAATCTGGCAGGCTGAGGAAAACGAACGGTGTGAACTCCAGGGCAGGAGGTGAGGGAGGAAGAGGTTGAGCGCTGCTGGCAGAGCTGGCTTGGAGAGGCACTGCTGCAGCAGGGAGAGGGTTTTCCTGGGGCTGCCAAGCTCCTGGTGCTGCAGGAGCTCCTGTCAGCTCCGTTTCTCACTCCCCTCCCGGGCTGGGAGCCCGGAGAACAGCGGTGCCGGCAGAGCAGGAGGCAGGAGCTCAGCCCAGGCAAAGGAGCTTCTGTTCCCAATCCTGCTCCGATCCCTTCAGGAGCTCCTGGCGTTATAAACACCTCCTTGGGACTCGGGGATTGCTCTGGCTGCTGGGGCTTTGTCTGCCCGGTGGGGTCAGGAGTGGGAGGGAGCAGCAGCAAGGAGCTGGAGCCTGCAGATCACGAGGATGGGATGTCCTGTCCTGCTCCCATCCCCTCCTGAGGAGCCGAGGGGATGATCTCCACGCCTGCACCCCTCCCAGAGGAGGCACTGGGAGCCCCCACTGCTGAGAGCTGCTCACAGGGCAGCCAGTCCCTCTGCCCAAGGCCAGCTCTCCCCTCCCAGCTGTCCCAGGGCTGTCTCCAGCCACCCCAGCCCCAGATGGCTGCCGGACCCTCCAGTCTCCCACCTCTCCCTGTTCTCCTGGCCAGGCTGAGCAGCCAGGAGCACAGCTCATGGCTGATTCTCATTCAGGCACCAAAACCTCCTCCCAAATTTTTCTTGCCCTTTTTGGCACTCATTGCAGCCTCGGCCCTGCCCGTCACGGTGGCACCTGGCAGCCAGAGGTGTTGGACAGAACCTGACACTGCTGCCCCTCACCTTTGCCTGCCCACATATCCCAGCTGCTCTGGGAATGTCCCCTCCATCCCTGGGAACCAGCTGGGGCTGCCCCATCCCTGGAAGTGTTCCAGGCAAAGTCGGACAGGGCTTGGAGCAATCTGGGGTAGTGGAAGGTGTCCCTGCTCATGGCAGGGGGTGGAACTGGATGGGCTTTGAAATACCTTCCAGCCCAAAGCATCCTGGATTCTGCGTTTCGATGGAAAGGAGTGGCAGGGACAGCCTAGGCATTGCTTCCCAGACAAGTCAAGAAGGGAGAAGGTTCTCCTCATCATGTTCTGCCCAAATATCCATGACTTGCTGTGGGGCCAGCAGGTTCTTGGACCTGGGAAGAGCCTGGGGAACTCCAAGTGGCTGAAAAGTTGGGATTTTGACCACCCCCCAGTGCCTTGGAAGATGCCATAAAACCAGTAGGGTTGTGAGGATCTGCCTTCATTCCCAAACATCCATCTTCCAACAAAAACATGCTGTCCAGATCAAACCCTTCCTTTCAGCAGCGCTGGCCTCCTGCTGTCACCCCTTCCTTATCTCCAGGCCGCTCATCAAACCCAAGGGCAGCATCCCTTGGAGCTCCATCCTGGAGCACACTGGAAATTCAGGCCTTGCCTGGGAGGGAGAGCAAATTCCCATAAAAGCCCTGAATGGAAACAGAAGTGCCTGTTTTTGGGGGACAAAAAGAGGAGAAGAAAGGAAGGGAGGGAGGAACCTGGAACCTGCCTCCCCATCCATGCACGGAGATGTGTCCCTACACAGCAGAGGGGACAGGTGGGACAGGGCCATGTCCCCGTGGGCTCCTCCCTAGGGGTGGCCACGCTCCAGCCAGGCGCCCCCTCCTCAGGCACAGCTGCCCCGCGGCAGGGAAGGGGTTAACTCCCAGCAGCTGCTCCCCAGATGCCGGTTCTGGAATTCACATTTGTGTAATAATAAACCTCGGGGAAAGCGCTGCTGCTGCTGCTGGGGGGCGGCTCTGTCCCCCCTCGCTCCCTGCTCGCTCGGAGCCAGCGTGCGGCTGCCAAGGGGCGGCTGGAGAGGGGTGGCAGCCCCAGGTGCTGCGGGATCCGGGATCCCTCCGCCGGACTCCCAGCGAGATGAACTGGGGGCCGCCAGCGGAGCTTTGCACAGCGCTTCCCGTCCCATCCCTCCTGCCGCTCGCCCGCGCCGCGCTGCCGCATCCCCCGGGACCCCGGAGGGGGCACAGCCCCGCGGGTCCCCCCGAGCGGGGCAGGGCTGCTGGGTGTAATTGGTTTCAGGAGAGAGGGGTGAGGAGAGACGGACATAAATTTCCTTGAGAGGCTTTCTCCCTAATGGCTCCCATCGCCCGGCAGGGCAGCACACCTGCTTCCAATAGCGGCCCCGGCTCCTGCCGCGGCTGCGGGAGAGGGGCTGTGCTTCCATCACCTCTGCTGGACACGGGCATCCCGCTGCAGCAGGGACAGGGCTTTGCCCGGCCTTCCAAAGGGATGGCGATGGCTTTGAACCCCGTGTTTTCCCCTTTCCTGGGTGTCCAGGTTTTCCCCTTTCCGGGGATGTCCAGGTTTCCCTTTTCCTGGGGTTTCCAGGTTTCCCCTTTCCTGGGTTTCCAAGTTTTCCCTTTCTGGGGACGTCCAGGTTTCCCCTTTCCTGGGTGTCCCGGTTTTCTCCTTTCCTGGGCGTCCAGGTTACCCCTTTCCTGGGTGTCCGGGTTTTCTCCTTTCCTGGACGTCCAGGTTACTTCTTCTCTGAGGTTTTCAGGTTTCCCCTTTCCTGGGTGTCCAGTTTTCCCCTTTCCTGGGGTTTCCAGGTTTCCCCTTTCCGGGGTATCCAGGTTTCCCCTTTCCTGGGTGTCCATGTTCCCCCTTTACTGAGGTTTCCAGGTTACCTCTTTCCTGGGTTTCCAAGTTTTCCCTTTCTGGGGATGTCCAGGTTTTCTCTTTCCTGGGTGTCCTGGTTTTCTCTTTTCCTGGGGGTCCAGGTTTCTCCTTCCCTGGGGTTTCCAGGTTTCCCCTTTCCTGGGTTTCCAAGTTTTCCCTTTCCTGGTGTCTCCAGGTTTCCCCATTCTGGGGTGTCCACTTTTCCCTTTTCCTGGGGTTTCCAGGTTTCCCCTTTCCTGGATTGTCCAGGTTTCCCCTTTCCGGGGGTTTCCAAGTTTCCCCTTCCCTGGGGTGTCCAGGTATTCCCCTTTCCTGAGATGTCCGTGTTTCCCTTTCCCTGAAGTGTCCAGGTTTCCCCTTCCTGGGGTTTCCAGGTTTCCCCCATCCCAGGACAGCTCCGCACCTGGGCGCTCCGGACGAGTTCCTGCCCACCTGCACCACCCAGCCCAGCCCGGTTGATCCCAGGAGGATGCTCCGGAGCCGGATCCGAATAGGTCATGGACCTTGGGAGGAGGCGGGAAGAAAACTCCAAACGCTGCCGCCCCCGGAGCATCTCCGGCTTCACGGTCCCGGCTCTGACCCCCCAAAGCCTCAGGAGTTATGTGGAGGGCTGGACAGGGATCAGAGGTTTGGCTGCGAGCGGGGGCAGCGGCAGGAAGAGTTCGGGCGGTCCGGATTGAGCTGCTGTGTCGCTCCATTTGGGATGAAACCCTAAACCGGGTCACCTTCCAGGCGAGCGTTCCTGCTTTATTCTGCTGCCGGTGCCGCGTTTCACACGGCAGGACAGGAGGTGGCACAGGGGCAGGAAAGCTCTGCTGACCCGGGCTGGCTCCGTGCTGAGGGACAGCCCCAAGAGCCGTGTGACAGAGGGGTCCCAGCTCAATCCCTGCCCGCATTCCCTCCCCAAATCCTCCAGCACCGCGTCCTCTCGGAGATGAGGAGGATGCAGGAAGGGGCAGGTGGATCCCACACCTTTCCCTTTGCCAGCGGGATCGGGGGGTCCTGTCCCCACCCGGGGTCCCCTGCAGGATGAATGGCAGCTGTGACATCCCTGCTGGGGTGTCCCAGTGACACGGGTGGATCCACCTGCTCTGATCTCCAGCATTCCAGAGCACCTCTGATCCCCCCGGACAGGCGGGGGTGGTGTGACAGCGCAGGGTTCATCCCTCTCCCGGGGACAGCCTCACGTATTCCCGCTGTTTGGCAGCGCTGTCCCAGCCCACCCCGATGGAGAGGGGCGTTCAGAAGCAGCTGCGAAGAGCGGTGGGAGTGGGAGAGCCTTTGACACATGAGGAGCCGGAGCAGGGGGACAGCGGGGGCAGTTGCACTTTTGGTGCAGGAGCCCTGGCTCTCCAGGAGGGTGGCCACGGAAAACATCCTGCTTTCCTTCCCAAAGAGCTGCGAGGGATCAAAGATCCCTGTCTGTGGCCAGCTGGCACCTGCTTCCCTCTGGAAAAGGGAACATCTTCCTGGCAACAACTACAGAGGATCCCAAGTCACCGAGGGTGGGAAGTACTCTCCTTGTGGGCAACTTGTGAAGATCCACGAGCTTTTCCAAAATTCTCCAAGAGGGATTATTTTCAAACCTGTCCTCTCTGAGGGATTTTTGTGTGTCCCTGGGAATGTCCCTGGGGATTCCCCCCATCCTGGCTGCAGCCAGCCCAGCAGTGTGGCTCTACCTGTGTGTCCACCACTGGAGGGCTCCAGGATTGCTCCAGGAAAACACATGGAGCCAGGAAAGGGGCAGGAGGTTATCCAGGTAATCCATACCTGAATCCAGGTCTGATCCTGCAGTATAACTCACTCACTGTCCATGTGCTGGATCCACACCTGAATCCACACCCAAATCCCCACCTGATCCCACACCTGAGCAGGTGCTGATGCACACCTGGCCAGGAGCAGCTCCAGGTGGAAATGGCCCTGGTGGTGACCCCACAGAGCTGCTACCATCACTGCTGGGTGAGGGATTTTCTCCACCAGAAGAATAAAAAATTAAAGTAAAGCAACCCAGCCTCCAAATTTATCTCCAAAGGCCTCGTTATGACCATTTTATTTGCTGGCTTCAGGCCAGGAGCTCGCTGGCCAAGGCTCCTTGATTTTTCCCTCCAGCGTGCCGGGGGGAGCAGCCTGGCTGGGGTCCCGAGCTCAGGATCCGAGGAGCCTGGTTTGCCTTTGGAAAGCTCCGTTAATTGACATGAGAAAATAATCCCAGGCTCTTTCTCTCTGGAGCAGGGAAGGTTCTCCTCACAGCACGGCTTGAAAAGGAGCGCGGCTTTTGGGGGACTGCAAATGCAAACGTCAAAATAACATTCCCTGGGCCAAAGCTCTTCCCTGGGGCAAGGCCATCTGCTTCCAAAGGCTCTGGAGAAGCCTGTGGCTGCTGATTTCACACTGGACGTGGAGTGGCTCCAGCCCCTCGGCACTGTGTCCCTTTCTGCTCCCCTTCCTGCTCCTGCTGCCACCTTCCCTCCTGTCCCCCGAGGGTGCAGGGTCCCACTGCCACCGCTCCCTGTCTCTGATGCAGCTCCATGGTGAGGATATCTTGAGAAGATTCCCAGGAAACATCCCGGCACACACCAAGACCTCCATGGAAATCCACAGGCGAAAGCAGGAGCAAGGATCCAGTGGGGATTTGGGATGTGCTGAAAGATTGTGGCACAGGGCAGCTTCTATGGATCTACAAGGGTTTGGAGTGACAGAACACAGGGAATGGTTTCCCACTGCCAGAGGGTAGGGTTGGATGGAATATTGGGAGGAAATTCTTCCCTGTGAGGGTGGTGAGGGCTGGGATGGAATTCCCAGAGCAGCTCTGGCTGCCCCATCCCTGGAAGTGTCCAAGACCAGGTTGGATGGGGCTTGGAGCATCCTTGGATAGTGGAAGGTGTCCCTGCCCATGGCAAGGGTAGAATGGAATGGGCATTAAGGTTCCTTCCAGCCCAAGCAATTCCAGGATTTTATGATTGCGTTGCAGAGGCAGAACTGGATCAGGGAGCCCCTCCAGCACTGGAGGAAAGCACAGGGCTCTGCCATCATCTCGGGGAGCTGGGAATTTCCAGCAGCAGTAAAATTGGCTTTTCCATTTGTATAAACTCCCCTGAAGTGGTGCCAAAAGCAGAGAGGATGAGACAGGAATGGCAAATGGAGCAGAGGCCGGATTGATTATCGAGGATTCATTCCCTGAGGTTCCTGAGGTTTGCCAGAGACACAGCTCTCTTTGCACAGGGCTGGCATTTTAACACTCACAAAATCAGCTATTAATAGTTAATGGCCAATTTAATAATTAATCAGTGTTTAACAAACGGGGGTGGAGGAGCCGCCTGTCTGCCACCAAAGTGGAATAATAAAGAGGAAAACTTTACAGTGACAGTGTCCAAGTGGGATTTTGGCTTTCTTTTGTTACTGCGAGGGTGGGGAGGCCCTGGCACAGGGTGACCAGAGAGGCTGTGGATTCCCTATCCCTGGAAGTGTCCAAGGTCAGACTGGGCAGGGCTTGGAGCAACCTGGGATAGTGGAAGGTGTCCCTGCCCATGGCAGGGGTGGGACTGGATGGGCTTTGAGGTCCTCCCAACCCCAACCACTCCATTTGGAATCCAGTTGTGGGATTCTGAGGCAGTGAGGTGACCATGGCCAGCCCCTGCCCTGGCTCATTCCCAGGCTGCTCTGGGAACTCTCCTGACCTTGTCGGGTTCTGCCAAAAGTGAGACATCCCCATTTCCCCCAAGCCCCTGCCCCCAGGAGCGCTGGAGCCAGGACACGCTCCCAACCCCACGCCTGTGCTGATCCTGTGGGATCCTTTATGACCACAAATGGACCCAGTGCAAAATTGCCCCAGATTTGTCTTAAACTGGCATCAATCATCGTCTACATCCTGGTATTTGTGGGGATGATGTGGGAGAAGCTGAATCATTGGATATGTGCCACAGTGGGCCACCACCAGTGGGGACCCCAAAGGGCAGTGAGTGCCCAGGCTCTATGTGGAGCATTTGGGGCAGCAGGGACTGTCTGTCCCAAATCCCAACCGTGTCTGGGTCACCACCCTGGGGCTGATGGCTGAGGAGGTCCTGGCAGGGGCACAGCACCAGCCCCTCCACCACGGAGGGGCTGTGAGCCAGCCCTGGGCATTTGTAAAATAAAAGCTGATTATTAACAGTACTTGAGATGTTCATGTTCCGTCTCCCTCGGGAGGCTCATTCCGTGCTGATTATCATATTTTTAAAATGTAATGAATTTATGGAGATAATTCAATCCCACTGACGAGGGATGTGCCTCACTCCTGCCACGAGGAAAGCTGCTGCGTGTGTGAAAATGGAAATTGCTGCGGCACTTTCCATGGCTTTTGCCTGTCCTCTCCTTCCAAAGGATCCCAAAATGCTTTGCAGGCTCTATCTGCTGGTGGGATCAACCAGAAGCTCATCCCTCCCCAGGAACGTCCTCACCTCTGGGCTGCAACACAGAAACTCTTTTACTAGAAGCAGAAACGTAATCAGATTAATTAAGTAAGTACAATTCTGAAGCAAGAAAGTCAATTAATGGAATCATAAGTCAATATGGAAATAGAAGGAGCTGGCTTTGAAGCAGGATTAGAATAGCGAGGCTGGAGAGCGGCGCTCCTTCAAACGGCTCCAAGAGCAGCTTCTCCACGGTGTGCAGGCTCAGAGATGGCTCTGGGAGCAGGGCTGGGTGCCCATGGAGAGATGGGTCCAAGGGTGCAATAAATGTGAACCAAATGTGTGCCAAGTGTGTGCCAAGTGTGCACCATGCATGAACCAAATGTGTGCCAAATGTGTGCCAAATGTGTGCCAAGTATGAACCAAGTGTGTCCCAAATGTGTGCCAAATGTGTGCCAAGTATAAACCAAATGTGTCCCAAATGTGTGCCAAAGTATGAACCATGTATGAACCAAGTGTGTGCCAAATGTGTGCCAAGTGTGCACCAAGTATGAACCAAATGTGTGCCAAATGTGTGCCAAGTATGAACCAAATGTGTGCCAAATGTATGACAAGTGTGTGCGAAGTATGCACCAAGTATAAACCAAATGTGTGCCAAATGTGTGCTAAGTATGAACCAAATGTGTGCCAAATATGTTCACCAAGTGTGTGCCAAGTGTGCACCAAGTATGAACCAAATGTGTCCCAAGTGTGTGCCAAATATGTGCCAAATGCATGCCAAGTGTGTGCCAAATATGAACCAATTTTGTGCCAAATGTGTGCCAAGTGTGCACCAAGCATGAACTAAATGTGTCCCAAATATGTGCCAAGCGTGTGCCAAATGTGTGCCAATTATGCACCAAGTATGAACCAAGTGTGTCCCAAATGTGTGCCAGGTGTGTGCCAAGTGTGTGCCAGGTGTGTGCCAAGTGTGTGCCAAGTATGAACCAAGTGTGTGCCAAGTGTGCACCAAGCATGAACCGAGTGTGTGCCCAACATGTACCCATTGTCACCCACAATGTCTCACGAGTGCTCCAAGCGCTCGCCAAGAGTGCCCCAAGCCCCACGTGCACACAAAGGATGGACAGAGCTTGTACCAAATGTGCACCGACTGCACACCAATTACACACTAATTACACACCAATTACACACTAATTACACACTCATTACACCCCAATTGCACACCAAGCCTGTGTCAAGTGCTGACCGAGCATGAGACAAGCATGTACCAGGCATGTTCCAAGTGCACCTTAGCATGTCCCAAAGTGTCCCCCAGGTGTGCCCAAGTGTCCCCGGCCATGCCAGCCCCTCTCCAGGCCATGTCCCCAGTGTCACTGGTGCCTGAGGCCACCCAGGGGTGTCTGTGCTCCCTCCACACACGCACACAACCCTGACACCAACCCCTCCATGTGCACTCGTGTTGCCATGTGTGTCACCCATGGAGGAGCAGGGCTGTCCCCTTGTTCCCCCACCTCTGTGGATCCTCCCTGATCCCCAGCTCTGGGCATCTTTTGCTTTTCTACCACATTTCCTTTCCCTCCTTCCTTTCTTTCTCCCAGCAAAACCTCCCCGCCACGGGTGTCTTCCTGCCCCCATAAATCTCCTGCCAGGGCTGAAATGGTGGCATTGAAGAAGGATCTTTTTTTGTGCAAATTTCAATAAATGCCACTGGAACAACATGGGAAATGATCCTGAAAATGCAGGAGGAGAAAGGAGAAAAAGAAATGGCAGCCAAGGGGGAAAGAGAGGGAAACGCTGGGATTTGAGGCTGCCAAACAATGCATTTAAATAATTCAATTTGCAAAAGCAGGGAAGAAAAAGAAGAGAAGAGAAAAGAAAAGGGGAGGAAAAAACCCAACTTCTGTAGCAAGCCCATAAATAACCTTGGAGAGTGGGAGGCTGGGAATGCAGGATGGGGTGGGCCTTCTCCTCTTTGCATGAGTCTCCATTAAAATGCCAGGAAAAAAATTGTATTTCGATAGATTCATCTGTAATTTCACCTTTAATTCCTCAAAGCCTCCCAGAGCCACGACCATGTCACCTTCCCAGCCTGAGCTCTGGGATCCCTCCCCTCTTTGGATGCTCTGTGCAGGGTTCCCAGGAGAACTGGAGGCTGAGGGCATCTGGAGCCCTTCCATTCCATGGGCAGGTCCCTCTGGAGTGACTGGAGCCCCGTTAGCCTCCTGGAACAAGGGGAATTTTGTGGAAGTAGAGGCGTCCTTAGAGAGCTGCAGCTCCTGTGGGCTGGGGACACAGCTCTGAGGTGTGTGGGAATCTCACCCCCCTTGGAACAAATGCTTCCCCCAGAACTGACGGACTTTTGGCTCAGCTCCTGCTCTTGCCCTGTGGTGATGGTGGCTGACAGCTGGGGGTGTCTCTGGGAATAAGGAATTTAGATTTGCCAATGCCTCTGGGGGAAAGCCTGTCCCTCCTGCCAAGACCTGGCTATAAATCCCTGCTTTTGTCAGAGGTGTTGGGAAAAAATGGATCAAAATATTGGTCCTTCATCACCTTTAACCAGTGGGGGCAGAGCTGGTCCTGCACCAGCTCAATCGTCTGGGAAGCAAAACAGAGGAATAGCCCAGGCTGGAAGAGATCCACAGAGATCATCCAGTCCAACTCCTGGCCCTGCCCAGGGCACCCCAACAATCCCACCCTGTGCCTGGGTTTGCTTTTGTTCCCATTCCCGCTCTGATGGATTCCTCACCATGTCCTTGGGAGCTCAGGGATGTGTGTGGGTCCCACATGTCCCTGAGAGCCAAGCCTGTGTCCCATGGGTCCCAGGAGCTGACCGTGCGTTCCATGGATCTCTGGGAGCTGAACACAGCCTGACTGTGGCAGGGTGTCCCCCTGAGCAGATGCTGGGCTCAGATGCCAGGTTCTAGGGGCTGGGGAGAGCCTATTCCCGGGGAGGACAAAGTGCCATTTCCTGATTTATTCCTGGCTGGAGTGAAGCTGCAAAGTCCTTTCTGGAGGGCAGAGGGATTAACCAACAGCTGTAGTGCCTTCATCCTAAAATACTCCCTGAAAGGGGATCCTGCTCCTACAGTCCAGCTCTGTGCAGATCTCCCAATTTATTGTTCTTTTTTAAAGTGCCTGTGCTGGGAAATGTCCCTTGGCTCTGCTCAGGGGACAGAACATGCTGATTTAGGCCCCCAGTGCTGGGCAGAGAAGGAGCCCTGCCCATCCCTTCATCCCTGCTGATGCACTTTGGAGGGGTGCCTGGCATCGATCCCAAGGGGAGCTGGAATTGTGATGGGAGGGAAGGGCTGAGGTGGAGGCTGGCACCTCCCCATGCTCAGAGGGGCTGTGGGTGGGGCAGAGCCCTGTTCCCAGCACAGGGATTGGGCTTGCAGCATTCCCAGCACATCCCAGGGGTCACCTTTCCAAGCCCTTCCGCCCAGTGCCCCTGGGTTTGCTGTGGGGTCAGAGCCCCGGCTGGTCCCACCCAACACAGCCCAGTGACTCCACAGCTGGGTTTGGGGACTGCCAGGCACCTTCCCCCCAAAGAGGAAAGGTCCCAGTGGATGGGACTCAGGCCCCAGCCCCAGCCAGACACCTCAGGGCACTTTCCTGACTCCAGGAGGGTTTCATAGCAAAGAAAGAGAAGGAGAAGAGACCACCCCTGTCACACTGTCCTATCAAACCCAGATCAAGGTGTGTCACCACTGCCTGTCTTTAAAGGGCACAGCCTGAAGTTTGGTCTCCAGTTAGTCTGGAGTGATTCTGGAGTCAGATTTCAGCATATGTTCTGGGCTCCAAATGTTAATTCCTGTCTTTTCTTCTCTCCTTATTTCCTCCTGGGATCCTCAGGCTCTGGAGCAGGTCCCTGTCACTGAAGGGGGAGGTGTGGAAGGTGGGGTGAGCAGTTGGGGTTCTGCAGGAAGGTTCTTCCCCACAGCCACCCCAGAGGATCAGCTTTGCAGGGAGAAGAAGACAGAGACATCCCCGTGCTTTCTGTGCACTTTTCTCATGCTTAGGAGAGTGAGCCTGGACTTGCTCTTCTTCCAAACCCTTCCAACACTTGGATGTCAGGGTTAATCACTGCTTTTCCTTCAGCACCAGCAGCATTACTAATGTCCCTGGTGGGGAATGGTACAGCCCTGCTCTCCTGGGAGCATCTCTGGAACATCAAACCCTGCTGGCTGCTCTTGGCTGGGGTGACCACAGCCTGGACGGGTGGCTCTGGGGCAGCCTGGGAGCAGATGGGAATGCCATGGGAATGTCAGCTGGGCTGGGCCAGGCTGGATGGGACACGACTCCAGCTCTCCTGGAGCATCTGGCCTGCAGTTGGCAGACGCAACACTCAACAACTTTCCTGGAGCTGAGGAAAGAAAAACAACGGAGTAAAAAATAGTCCTGATCCCCCGGGAGTCTTGTTCATTAAAAGACAACGTGGTTTATGGCTCACACGTCCTTCCCTCGCTGCTCTCCCCCGAGCAGGACTCAGCCAGACAATAACTGAGGCTCCAGGAACCCTCCAAAGCATCTCTGGAGCCATAACTCAGCCTCTGTCAGCGGCTCCGTCAGTCCCACCCCGGGACCACCCCAAGTGCGGGATCCCCCCACCCTCCCCTGCCTGCTGACCCCGTCCCACCGCAGCCTGGGGAATATGAGCTCACTGATTAGAAATCAATGGGACTTCAGCTCACACCTGAGCCTGCTGCATGGGAGGCTGCTCCCTGCCCTGCCTGGCCTCTCCGTGCCCGCTCAGCAGATTCCGGCGCACGGAGCTGCTGAGGAGGTGACCCCGAGAGAAATCCCTGCTTGGGAAAGCAAAGCCCCCAGCCCCCAGGGATGGCATCTTTCCAAGTCTCCCCCATGGGTCACGATCTGCTGAGCCCCCAATTCCTGCAGGGATGGGCTGGTCCATCCTCAGGGGCTTTTCAGGGACAGGGAGGAAGATCTCTGTCACTCTGTACTGAGGGGCAGGGCGCTGTTGGCAGTCCAGAAGGTGGGAATGCACAGCCTGGTGTGGGTGACATCCTGGGGAGGTGACAACAGCCACCAGCTCAGCACCACCACCCTGCTCTGCTCCCTTCTCAGGGGCTCCTCCAATCCCCAGCGATGCTGCTGGAAGAAGCAGGGAGCAGATCCATCTTCCCCAAACCCCTCCTCCTCCTGCCACACTGGAAACTCGCCTGCTCCAACCCCACGGTTATTGCTGAGCTCTGGGAACACCAAAACCATTCTGTGCTCATCTCGTGTACCTTTGGACACCTCCTGCCTTCTCCTCCACCCTGCAGCTTGGGGGTCAAGCTGGGACATCCAGGCTAAATCCAGACCCTCCACAGGCTTTTCCCCTCCTCTGCATGGACCAGGAAGGCTCCCAACAGCTCATTCCCACCTCTCAGCTCTGATTTTTCAGCTCCATCTTCCTGTTTCCTGCTCAGAGGTGGCACCTGCCCTCCAGATCCAGCATGTGAAGAGGCTGCCTGATCCTGGACTTCCTCCAATCCAACTGGATTTGCATTTCAGGCTAAGGATGTGCCAATTGCCTTTCCAACAGATCCTCCCAGAACTCTCCCAGCTGGCCAGTTCGTTCCTGTGCCTGGTAGCAGGAACACTCTGGAGCTGCTGCAAACCCTTCTTTAAATATGTTTTGAATGTTCCTGTTGCATCTCACTCACATCCCACAGCCGGGCTGGGAAATCTAAAATACATCTGAAAACCCGAGCCATGATCATTACTGAACATTAGAGAGCATCACTGGAGGATTAAATCCACATTTCTGTGTGGAAACAGAGGCTGGATGCCCAGCACGAGGCTGCACCACACACATGGAGAGCTGCTCACCGAGGACATGTCCAGCTCCCATCCCACCAGTTTGGGTTTCTGCTGCTCTTCCCCCCAGCAGGACCCCAAAGCGCTTTTTCCCAGAGTGTGCAGCCACCACCTCCCCACAGAAATGTGGATTTCTGCTCCCAGACTTGGCGGCTCCACCAGCGGCTCAGATAGGAAAGGGAGGCAGAGTGGGAGAAGTTTCTGGAATCAGCCCCGCTCAGCCACATCCACCGGCTGGGTTCCCAACCCCTTTAGGTACTGGAAGGCTTCTGGAAGGTTCTCCACTTAAACACCCAGTTCTTGCTTATGAATTTATCCTGCAGCCTCCCAGAGCTCACGCCAAAAGGTCAGTCTCTGTTGTTTTGGGTCCAGGGGAGCAGCCTCAGAATTTTTGGGGATTCCCTCTGGGATCACCCCTGGTTCTTGCTGATCTCTCTCCCCTTCCTGACTCTGCTTCCATCTCACCTTTGCTCAAGAAGCTCATTTAGTCTGGTCATGTCCACCTGGAGATGGGAAGGATCCAGGGAGAACTTAGAGCTCCTTCAAGTGCCTCAAGGGGCTCCAAAAGGGCTGGAGAGAACTTGGGACAAGGGATGGAGGGACAGGACACAGGGAGTGGCTTCCCACTGCCAGAGGGCAGGGATGGATGGGATATTGGGAAGGAATTCCTGGCTCTGAGGGTGGTGAGGGACTGGGATGGCATTCCCAGAGCAGCTCTGGCTACCCCATCCCAGGGCCAGGTTGGACAGGGTCTTGGAGAAGTGACAGAAGGTGTCCGTGCCCATGGCAGGGAGTGGGGCTGGATGATTTTGAAGGTCCTTTCTAACCCAACCCATCCTGGGAGTCTATAATTCCATGGAACATGCATTTGAGAAGCCCCTCAGAGCCTTCCCCCTGTGCTTTGCTGGGTTTGCTGGTTCCCTCCCACTCCTGCAGAAGCAAACGAGTCCTGCAGCCAGGCAGAGCCTTCCCAGCACCAGCCCCAATTCCCCACGTGATTAGTGCTCATATTTAACACTGCAGATAATCATAAATACAGGGAGAACCTGCATTAGTTCCACCCAGGGCCCTGCAAACCCCTGGAATTAGGGAGTTAATGCCAGACTGGAGTGTGCCACTATTATTTCCCCATTCTCCAAATCCTCCCTCTCTGATGGATGCACTCCAGGGAATCTCTGGAGTGTCTCTGCAAGACACTTCCGTGGTAATTTGACTGTGAGGGTTTTGCTTCTGTGCTCCCGAGCAATTGGAGCAGAATCAGCACTTCCCTTGATCCTGGAAACCTTTGATAGCAGAGCTGCCGCAGCCCTGCGTGACCCTGGTGTTTTACAGTCCCCCAGGGGGAGATCCCAGACCCCGTCACCTGAGGACATCACCGACAGAGGGGACACTGGGATCTGTCACCAGAGTCCCTTCACACGGCAGGAATCCAATCCCAGGGAGTTAAAACAAGGTACAGAGTGAGGCTGGGCCGGAGTCGGTGGCTGGGAGCTCATCCTGGCTTCTCTCTGAGCAGGAATATGGAATCACAGAATGCCAGGATGGTTTGGGTGGGAAGGGAGCTGTAAACTCAATGCCACCCCTGCCATGGGCAGGGACACCTTCCACTGTCCCAGGGTGCTCCAAGCCCTGTCCAACCTGGCCTTGGACACTGCCAGGGATCCAGGGGCAGCCACAGCTGCTCTGGGCACCCCAGGGCCTCCCCACCCTCTTAGTCAGGAATTCCTTCCCAATATCCCACTTAACCCTGCTCTCTGGCAGTGGGGAGCCATTCCCTGTGTCCTGTCACTCCATCCTCTGTCCAGTCTCTCTTGGAGTGCCTTTAGCCACTGGAAGGGTCTCTAAGTTCTCCAGCCTGAACATTCCCAGCTCTCCCATTTTCCTTTCTCTCCTTGGGGTGACCCAAAGGTCCATTCTAGGTGAGCACTTCAGTGGTTCCCTACAGAGCTGGTTTGGGGATGGGAATCCAAACCCACCTCCCCATTTCTCCATTTTCCCTTTCCTGGGACAGAAATAAATCCATTCCATAGAGGAAGAAGCTGAGGGAGGACAACGCGGGAGCTCACAAATCCCTCATTTCCCTGTGTGAGGGCTGTGCTGGGAGCCCTGGACTCCCTGGAGTCTTTTAAGGTTAATAAATTGGCTTTTCTCACAAAGGCAAGATTATCCTTTGGGATTTATCCCCACAGGGTTTTGCAGCAGCACAGCTACAGACAGGCTCCAATAGGTGCTAGAAGTCCATTCGGGGCTGGGAAATGTTCCAGCCCAGCTGTTCCCTCTGCCAGGGAAGCCTTGGATCAGAAGATGAGAGAGCAAAGCTCACCCTGTCCTGCTGGATTCCTCATCTGTGCATCTCCAAACTGGCCCTTGGCATGTGGCAGAACTGGGGGTGGGCAAAGGAGACCCACGGCCTGACCCAGCAACAACATTTTCCTGCTTTTTTATCCTGGAAAAAGAAAAACCAAGGCACAACATGTGGAATTGTCCCTCAGCACATCAGAGCTGGATCCCAGCCACCCAGCAGGTGACAAAGAGGGACCACGTGTGGCATTGTCTTTATTCCCAATGCACCCAGCCCTGAACACTGGGTGGAACTGGGACAGCACAGCACAGCACAGCCCAACCCTGCCTGGCAGATCCAGCCTGACAGGTGCAGGAGAAGCAGCAGCCTCAGTGCTATTTCAGTCCAAGCAAGAGCTGCAAAATCCATGGAAAACAGAAATCCTTGACAGCCAGATACAAACCTTGCCTTTCCCGTGCTGTTTGAAATCCGGGGTTGATGCCTGGGGTCGGTGCTGTCACTCACCCCTTCCCACGCCCCTGGCACCCTGGAGCAGCCCCGCTGTGCCCAGCATTCCCTGCCCATTCCGGGCACAGCAGCAGTGGCACCGAGTGCCCCTCAGTCCCAGGCTGTCGGAGCCGGTCTCCAAAGCTGTCAGGGAATCTGAGAAATCCAAGTGTAAAATCAGCAGGTTTTGTGGGACAGCGGGCACAGACTGCCCATATGTTCCCCACACACATCACCAGTCAGCTGGGAAATGCTCCCAGCTCCCAGCCTCTCATTTTGCCGCTTCTCTCGGTTGGATTTGTCAGGGAGATGTCGCTGCCAGCCCCAGACCTCAGGAAAGGCTCAGCTCCGTGTGTCCCAGATGGACTTTCCTCCTGGCTGGGCTTTGATCAAGGGAAGGAAGCAGCAGGGGGTGGTTATTGCCTCAAAATGTGGCAGTGGAAGTGTTTGGAAGTGCTTGTCCGGGTGGGCTCCTGGTAGCTGCACTCCTGCCTCCCTCCTGCCACAGGTTTCTGCCCTGGGGGACACACCAGGGACCAGCTGCACCCCAAAAGTTCTGCAGGGGCTCAGCTCGAGTCCTGGCTTCACTCCAGGAAGGAGAGCACAGTCCATTCCCAAGCCATTCCTTCCCCTGATTGAATCCCCAGTGTCACTTTCAGGTCTGGGCTTTCCATCAGATGTAGGGTGCAGGGATCCATGGGGGTTTGGGTGCAGGGATCCACGGGGGTTTGGGGTGCAAGGATCCACTGGGATTTGGGGTGCAGGGATCCATGGGGGTTTGGGTGCAGGGATCCACGGGGGTTTGGGGTGCAGGGATCCATGGGGGTTTGGGGTGCTGAGATCTACTGGGTTTGGTTGCAGGGATACACTGGGGTTTGGGGTTCAGAAATCCACTGAAGTTTTGGGGTGCAGGGATACACTGAGTTTTGGGGTGCAGGAGGATGAAGGAACTGAGGCACTGAGTCTGGTGGGAGCAGGAGTTGAGAACCAGCCACGCTTCCAGCACTTCTGGGAAGCACAAATTCCCAGTAACTCTTTTTTAGGTTTTTTTTCCTCTCATCCTGGCCAGGAGGAAGGACAATGAAAGGATGATGGGTAGGAGTCTGCCAGAAAAAAAAACATTAAAACCACAGATCTTCTCCAGTGTTCCTCTGTTCAGGGGGAGCTGAACCAACGTGACTCTTCTTCAATCTGCTCATCCTTCCATCGGGAGCTGGAGAGGATGGAATTGCTCAGCCCAGTGTTTTTACCTCTGGGATTCCTCATCTGTGTTACCAGCCTGGCTTTGGCTGTGGGATCTGAATTAAGGGTGCCCTGTTAATCCCCAAAGCTGGAGGGAAAGCTCATCCCTCACTGGTGAACCCACCCAGAGGCAGCTCTGCTGGTGCCTGGTGGGTGAAAAAGCCAAAAGGGATGGAAAAATATGGGAACCTTAACCTTGGCACTCAGATTCAGAGCAACTCCTGCAATTTGGGAGGAGTTATTGGAGGAGATGCTTGGGCTTGCTGGCTGAACCAAGGGCATGGCATGAGGAGCAGCAGAGCCAAGGAGCTGAGCCCAGCTTTGCAAGGGAGAATTAATTCCTGGAGCACCACGAAGTTTGGTTTAAAATTCCCAGGAGCCAAGAGAAGGCTGGAGCGGGTTATTTATCAATCCATTCCAAGGAGAGCCTTGCCCAGCTGCTGCCAGCTGTGTCCTGGCAGGGGGGACACCAGTGAGAGACCCTGTGGCATGAGGACAGCCCGGGGCTGGCACCCTGACCGCTCCACAGGGGAGCCATCCCTCGTCCTGGAAGGAGGCCCAGGGAGCTTTGGGATGCAGCCACCCCTCTCCATGGATGCAGGCTGGCTGCTGGCAGGAGCTCTGCTGGGCTGGGCAGCGCTGGCACTGCCAGCTCCGAGCTGGCACCTGCTGAAGGCCGGGGAGAGCCGGCGCCTTTGAAACGGAATGAACGGAAAATCAGCCGGAACCTGGAGTCTCCACGGGGGAACGTGGCCAGGAAAACAACAACAAAACCAAGGGAGAGATGAGAGTGGAAAAGGCTTCAACAGCTTAATTTGCCGTTGTGACACCGCTGCGTGGCTCGGGAGAGCAGGAGCAGAGCGGAGCCTCCGGCTCTGCCGTGCAGGTCGAGGAAAATTTCAGGGCATATCTCAGAGGGAGAAAAACAATTTAAGGGATGAAATAACTGGAAAAAGTGAGACAGAGAAAATAAAATCCTGAGAGTGGTCCCAAGGGCTTTGGGTTTATTGGGCTGATAATGGTCCCAAATTCCTCCAGCCTTTTTGAGGCAGTGCTGAGGGTGTGTGGCCCGTGCCATGTGTCCCATGCCATATGTCCCTTGTCAGGTGTTCCATGCCATACCGCATGTCCTGTGGCAAGGTTGTGTATCCTGTGCCATGTGTCCTGTGATGTGCCATGTGCTCCATGCCATGCCATGCCATGCCATGCCATGCCATGCCATGCCATGCCATGCCATGCCATGCCATGCCATGCCATGCCATGCCATGCTGTGCCATGCCATGCCATGCAATGCCACATGTCTCGTGTTGTGCCATGTGTCCCATGCCATGCCATGTGTCCTGTGCTGTGCCATGACTTTGTGCTCCTTCCCCTTTCCCACCCCCAAGCAGGTTCATCTCCACCCCATCCCCACTCCATGCCCACCTCAGAGCCCCAGGCAGCTGGACAGAGCTGGGAAAAGAGGAAGGAGGCAGGAAATCCCCTTGGCACCATGCACAGGACTGGGCACAGATGCCCCACTCCCCAGTGCCACATGTGCCCCAAAGGTGACCACAATTCCTCACCTACAGCTGCCAGCGCTGTCAAGTTCCCCCACTCCCATCTCCACCGCCACGTTCCAGCTCATTAATTTCCATCCAGAGGCTCTGGAGGGACCTGAGGGACTTGGGGATGATTTTTCTTCCCGGTTTTCAAGCCTGAGCTCGAGTGAGAAGAACCACACGCAGGCCCCGGCCTCCCCGTGCTGACCCCGCTGCTTTGGGCCCTGATTCCCAAAGAATGTTCCCAATTTGTCACTGGCCCCTGTCATCCTCCAGCCAGGACCCACTTGAAGGGACGGGAAGCAGAGCCAAAGCAAACACGGCGCGTGGGATCTATGCTGGGAATGCCAGAGCTGCCCCCACAGCCCCTCAGTGCTGAGCCCATCCCTCCTCCCTGACAGGGCAGCTCCAAGCAGCCCTGGGAGACAAATATCCCTGAAAATAACCCCCAAAATTAATTCTTCCATGTTGGCACCTCCAGAATTAATGAGATCACGTCTTCAGCTCTAATTGGGCAAACGGAAACGCTCTTTTCCACGGGGAGCTGGGCTCTGGTAAGCAGTCATTAATCAGTGGGAGCAGGGAGTGCCACAGCCATGTGAGTCCCACCAGGACACGTCCTGGCGCCCCTGGAATTGGGACCCCCCCTGGTGCTGGTGGCTGCCAGCCCACCCCACAACCCCACAGGAGCATGGCCTCATGCAGGGAGAGCAGGTCTAAAGCAGGGATGGATTTGCATCCCAGGACTGGCATCACTGGTAAATTTTTATGTGTATTTTGTGGAGAGGAATCTGTGGAGGGCCCATGGGAGGCCTGGAATGCTGCTGGGCCACCTGAATCTGTCATTCCTCTCCTCTCTCCCATCACCTAGCAATTCTGGGCACCTTGGGAGCTGTACATGAGCTTTGTGCCCACCACTCTGCCATCCCATGATCCCACCATCCCAGTATCCCACGATCCCACTGCCCTCCCCTCCCTCCACCTGCATGACTCCTCCACCCACCAGCCCATCCCAGACTCCCCCAGACCCCATCCCATCCTCACCAAGGCCCCCCCAGTCCTCTCCCTCCCCTGGACCAGGAGCATTAATTGGATCCTGCCATCCCATCTGGAGCTGATCAGCTCCGGCTGCCTCAGGATGTCGCTGATGGAAACTCCAGTGTTTCATTTCCAGGGGCTTCTGTCACTTCCCACCAGGAGAAGCGATAACCAGGGGGTGACCCCCTGTCACCCCGCAGGAGCAGCTCTCCCAGGACATCTGGGATGCTCAGAGATTCCCAGGTGAGCCTTGTAAACCCCTGTCATTGGGGCTGCAGCGTTAATCCGGTTCCTAAAGCCTTTGGGATTTGGAACATCACAATCTTGACCCCCAGTGCCCCTCGTGCTCCCTCCTCCCCCAGTCTGGGATTCATCCTCACTTTTCTGGGTGCACACATTGCCCTGAGGATCCTGAAGGATCACGGAGATTCAGAGGCACCATTCTGGGAGTCAAACATAAATTCTGCTTTTATTAAGCAGAGTAAATGTCAGGGGTGAAACAAAGCAGAGGAAGACAGAGAGAAGAGGAGGATTTCATGGATTTCATTCCAGCTTCCCTTTCCTTTTGCTCCTGCTCCCAGCTCTGGCTGCCTGGAGCTGTTTATTTAAAAGTCCAATAGGGAGAGCTCAGCTTGTGCCTGCTTTCCACAGGGATTTTCTGCACCATTGCCACAAAGAACAACAGAGAATCATGTAATCCCAGGATGGTTGGGGTGGGAAGCAACCTTCAAGATCATCTCATTCCCCTGCTGTGGGCAGGGTCACCTTGCCCTGTTCCAGGTTGTTCCAATCCTCATGCAGCCTGGCCTTGGGCACCTCCAACATATCCAGTGCCAGTTTGTCTGGAGGCTGACAGCCTCGCTCCCTGCTCAGGGTGGACTGGCAGTGCCTTGGACCTTGACCCGAGAGGATTCCCTGCAGCTCCTGCCTGCTTCACTGGATCCAGAACATTCCCTGGCAGACAGGAGGCCTGGGCACTGCCCAGCAGACCAGGCAAAGCCACCAGGTAAAGGCTGTGGTGATGGAATCCCTCCTGCCTTCCAGGAATTCCCAGACAGGAGGGCATGAGGCAGGAGCAGCAGGATGACCCTGTGGGGATGGAGATCTGATTCCATCCTCAGCATCCCAGGCCTGGGGCTCCAGGGAAGAGCCAGGCTCTGGTTCAAAGGGCCAAACCCCCCCAGGTGAGCTGGGAAGTTTCCCTTAACTTGACGAGACAGCCCCACATTTGTGTCACATTCCCGCCTGCTTTAATTGCTCCAGCACGGCCCGGAGCCAGTGCAGGCCTCAGAGGTTCCCCAGGAATGACATGCCTGGACAGGACACCCTGCAGCTCCCAACGCTCCCATGGCTCCATCCACACCCCTCTGGAGCACAGGGGTGTCCATACCCAGGGCTGAGAGCAGCAGAGCCTCTGGAGCACCGGTGTTGCCACATTTCCCAAGGAATAAAGCTGAGAGAATGGGAGTTCCCAGGCAATGTTTTCCCTCCTTCCAGGTTTAATTCTTCTTGTTGGAGATGTTTTATCCACACACGGCAGCAGCAGCAGCAGCAGCAGCAGGGATATGGCTGAACAAAGAGGCTCCTTTTTTCACTCCCTGTTATCTGTGAGTCTCAGGAATGCAGCTGGATTGGAGCCCCAGGAATCACGGAATGCCTCAGGTGAAGAGTTGGCTGGAGTGGGCTCAGGAGCTGGGGGAGCACTCAGGACACATTAAACCAGTGGCACCCTGCTCAGCTAATTTCAAAAGCAGGGATTTTTCTCCTCCTGCGCTCAGGAGAAGGAGGTTTATCCAGGCATCAGTGGTGCCCTGGGGTTGATTTCGGGGTTGTCACTGGGGCAGTGACACCTTCCACTGGATCAGTTTGAACCAAGCCTTGTCCAACCTGGCTTTGAACATTCCCAGTTGGGCAATTCCATCTCCAATCCTTGCCAGAGCTCCTGCCCCCCCAAGTCCAGGTATTGCACTGCACGGATCCATGAGGCACCAGCCAAAAACCTTCCAAGCTTGTAGTTGTGGGAAATTTACATTAAACCAGTGACAGCCTGCTCAGCTCCTTCCAAAAGTAGGAATTTTTCTCCTCCTGTGCTCAGGAGAAATAGGCTTTTCCAGGCATCAAGGTTGTTGATCCCTGTGGTGCCCTGGAGTTGATTTTGGGGGCAGTAACACCTTCCACTGGATCAGTTTGATCCAAGTCTTGTCCAACCTGGCCTTGAGCATTCCCAGAATGGCAATTCCATCTCCAATCCTTGCCACAGCTCCTGCCCCCCACGTCCAGGTATTGCACTGCACAGATCCATGAGGCACCAGCCAAAAACCTTCCAAGCTTGTAGTTGTGGGAAATTTTCCCTCAAAATCCTTCCTCAGGAAATGCTGTGTAAGCCCAAAAGCCAGCTCCACACCAGGGCTGTGCTTCAGGGAATCTCAGTGGATGAGGCTGAGAGGGTCCATCCTGCTGGCAGGGGGCCACCACTCTGGGTGGCTCCTCCTGGAGAATAAGATCCAAATCCTTTTCAAGAGAGCTGATGGATCCCACCCCAAAATAAAACCAAATGAAAATTAGTTGTTTTGTCCTTTAGCCTTATATCCAAGCCATCCATGTTGAGGATCCCACGTGGTTGGCGAGTTCTGTGGTGTCAGGAATGTCACGGAGGGGATGGATGGGCTGAGCAGGCACGGGCACCTCAAAGAGCATCCCATTCCATGGGCAGGGACACCTCCCATACCCCAGCTGCCCCAAGCCCTGTCCAGCCTGGCCTTGGCCATGTTCAGGGATGAGGACCCCCCAGTGAAAGATCACAGCAAGGCCTTAAAGGAAGTAAAGGTTCCTTTGTGCCTCTGAATTCCCCCTCTCCTCCTTATTTTTTGTGTCACCCTTGTAGAGCCTCCTCCAGTTATCCTGGTGATCCCAAAACTGCTGATCCCATGCATCCCAGCTGCTCCCCCCTGGTGACAGGGAACACCACACTGCCCTCCCAGCCCAGCTGCAAAAGCTCCAGCCTGACAAACGTGTGCAGAAAGCATTTTGGACCAGAATCCATATCCAGGGCCGTGGCAGACGGAGGAGGGGGAATGGAAGGACCTCTTGGCTGGAGATAAGGAGCCACAGGAAGCCTGTGAGCACAAAAAGCTGCGAGCCCCCGAAATTCCCGAGGGGAGAGCAGCGCCACAAAATAATTGCTGAAAGAATGCAGCTTGATTGCAGCCAGCAGGGAGAGCCTCCAATCCCGCCTGGAATGAAAGCCCGGGGTGATGGCTCCAGGGGAAGAGGAGTTATCAGCCTGGGAGCAGTGATTTATTCCATGAAGGGGATTAAGAGTCCAAAAGTTAATGGACCTAATGGAAAACAGGATGGCTGAGGGTTCCAGACAGGGGGATGTGGGTGGGAGAGGGGCATGTGGAACTTGGAGGCAGTGCCAGGGAGCACCCAAAAGGTCCTCAGCACCCACTCAGGGCTTTCTGCACCCTCTGGGCTGGGAGAGGCAGCAAGGAGTCCTGCAGGGGTGCAGCCAGGTAAGAAACATCTCCTGCAGTCAGGAGCTGCAGCTCTGGGCTCTCCCTGGCATCAGCAGGAAGCGGCTGCTGGGCAGCTTTCATGGGAACACGGAATTTGGGTGGAAGGGACATTTCAAGGCCACCAGTGCCAAGCACAGGGATACCTTCTGCTATCCCAAACCCCATCCAAGCTGGCCTTGGACACTTCCAGGGATGGGGCAGCCACAGCTTCCCTGGGAAACTTTTGGGAGAGAATCTGTGGACACCCCCGCTCTCTGCTCCGCTCCCTCACCTCTCCACGGACTGGCAGCGAAGCCCAAATCCTGTGCCAGCTCATCCCACCGAGGCTGGGGAGCGCTGCCAGCCACTCAGCCAACATTCCCGAGCTGCTCATCCCTCCCTCCTCCATTCATCCCTGCTCTCCTGCCAGGTGCCTCGCCAGGGAGGGAGGGGATCCTGTCACCCGCTAACAAAAATCCTGTGCAAATCACATTCCAATAAAAGGCCCTGGTCATTTTTAGTGTTTATTGAAGTGGTTTCTCTTTAGTTCTTTTTCTTTCGGGCTCGTTGAGAATTTTGGAGCGCAGCTGCCAAAACTGAAATGTTTGACCGGTCCCAGTGATGCTTCTGTTGGCCTCTTTCCCTTCCTTTCTCTCTCCCTGTGCTCCAAAGGCTCTGGCTCAGGCTCTGCTGTCTCCATGTCACCTCAGCTCATTCTTCCCCCGCATCCTCTGCATCCCTCTGGCTCCTCTCAGCTCCTTGGCTGCCCCTGGTGCAGCCCCTGAGCATCACCTGCATACTCAGGTGCTTCAGGATGTGAGCATTTCCCCTTTGGATGCTTTCTCCACACAAACCCTGTTTGTCCTGAGGGCATCTTCCTTAAAATTCCACACCCAAAGTGCTATCCTTTCTCCCTGCCCAGCCCCTGGGTTCTCAGGTTCCTCCAGTGGGGATGGAACAGGGACTGGGAACCCTTTGCCACCCCAAGGTGAGGGAGAGAAGGATGTCCCACACTTGGGTACAGCTCCCAAGAAAGGAGCAGAGGGGATCGAGCAGCCAGGTTTTCCACTGGGAATGGTGGGACAAGTGTTCCAAACCTGAGATCCTCAGAGGAAAATGAGCAGGGAGGGCCAAGAAAGGAAGGAATTGTGGAGGAAAAAAAAGTTGTTTCCCATTTTCTGGGAAATGGAGAATACAAAATGCAAAGCATGGTCCCCTGGCTGGGACATCAACTCAGGCAGTGCCAAAGGGATCCAGACTCCCCTTCTCCTGCCTCTTCCAGCACATTCCCACTGATCCCTGGGGTGTCCTGGATAACCCTGTTTCTATCCTGCTCCCCACTTCCCATCAGGACATTCCAGACCATGCTGGATCCATGTCTTTTTGCCCATGTTGCAGAGGACAAAACTGAGGCTGGACCAAAACAATGCCCCCAGAGCGTTTTCCCTGAGCCTCCATCCCCACCCGTGCCCCATCCCGCTCTGTCCGTGTCCCTGTGCCACACTGGTCCCCACAGGGATGCAGGGATGCAGGAGGACAGCGCATCCCACCACGCCCAGCCCGGCTCCTTCCCACTTCATTGTCGGCGTGTGCTGGATCCACACCCCGTCTGCTCCGCCGGAATTCGCGCCGGGAGCCGGGGCTGTTGCCGTGTTTAATCCGCTAATGGCATTAATTCCCGATTAAATTAACCAGTGCAAATATGCTGCCGGTTTGGTTGGGAAGGAGGGGGTTGTGCCTCTCCATCCCCCACCCTTTTATGCTGGAAAAGACACTGGAGCATTTGTTAGCGGAGAGAGGTGGGGGGGAGAAAAAAATCCCACAAAGAATCGCAGCATTTATGTAGATACAAAAAAAAAAAATAATAAATGGCAGATTATTTTTCAAAAAAATAAAAAAAAAAAACAAACCCAAAGAAAACTCGCCTTTTTCTTGCAAACAAGCTGCCTTCCCTCTGGGAAGCGGCTTCCAGCGCTCAGCCCCAGCCTGCTGGGAAGACAAAAGGCTCTCTCGGCGGGGCAGCGGCCGGGAACGCCGGGATAAGGCCGGGACAACGCCGGGACAACGCCGGGAGCGCGGCGAGGCTGCTCGGCAGCAGCCCCCGGTGCTGCCCGAGCCCAGCTCACATTTCAAAGCTCTCGGTTTTTCCATTGAATGTCCTTTCCCCCCCACCCCGTATTTTTCTTTTTCTTTCTTTTTCTTTTTTTTTTTTTTTTTTTTTTAATGCTTCCATGTATTCAAAGCAGAGTTATGATCAAAATCCGACGCAGGGCTGCAAGCGGGGGGTTGAGTTGCATTTTGGCACAGATGGGGCTCATCCCTTCTGCAGGAGGCTCCTTGCCAAAAGACATCTTGGAGTGGAAGGAATTCAAAAAATCAGGGATTTTGCATATTACGGAGCTTTATTTGTCCCGTCGAGGGAGGTGAGAGGAAGCGTGAAGGGTTTGAGTGCAAAAAAAAAAAAAAATCTGGTGTGGGATTTACCTGTGACTGAGGCAGGTGAAAAGTGTTGGATGATGGATTCTTCCCAGTGAATGAAGAGACAAAGGGGAGTCTCTTCCCTGTCTGACACTTTGGGAGCAGCAGATTTTCAGGCAGGGGAGGTGAAGTAAAAAATCTGGTCTGGATCCGTGTGTTTGTTCCTGCTCGGATGAGAGCGTTTGTCCCTCCTCAGAGGGCTCTGCGCTGGCATTTGGGGTGAGGATGAATTGGGACGAGCGCTAAAGGAAGCCTCCTGGTGGGAAACCATTCCCTGCTGCTGGAATTGTTTGTTGGAGATCCCAGGTCACACTAAACCATCACCCACATTCCTCACCGCCTTCCAGAGCATTTCGTCCTCCTGTTTATTGTCTTTGACTCCTTTATCGTCCCTTTTTGCTGTTCAAGCCCAGCACGAGCTGAACCTTCCGAAGGGGTTTTTGGACGAGGTGTCCCAGCCCTGCAGGAGATGAGCCCTTCACACCCCCATTCCTTTGATTTTCCGGGAAAAGGTTATGGAGAGCGGCCTGAATCCAAGGCCGTGTGCCTGCATCACTCAGGCAGAGAGGGAGGACAGGGATTCCGCGTTCCTCGGTCACTGATTGAAACGATCCGATCCTAATCACATTTCCAAATGGGAGCTTTCAGAGGGAGCACAGACAAACGCATCCTGATGATTTGTTAATGTCGCTCCGAGACTCAGTCCCTAATTAATGGATTCATGGAAGGCGCACACGGAGCAGGTTGCAGATGCCACGCCAGGTGCCACGGGGTGATTTCATTCATTAGGAATTCCTGGTCAGTGCTCCCAAAGCTCTGCTGGCTCTGCCATCTGACTCAGCCCCATGTGCCATCGGTGGTGGGAGGTGTCAGAACAGGCTGGTCCCCTCTCCTTGCCCATCCCGGGCTCCTTGTGCCAACAGTGTGGATCCAGCTGTCCCTAAACCCTGCATCCCAAACCATCACCTGCGTCCCAAATTTCATGTTATCTCCAGGAGAAGAGCAGAGCCTCCCTGCCAAACCCCAGCAGCTCAGAGCTCCAGGGCTGATTACCAGCTCCTGCCCCAGGGAAAAGAATGGAAATCCAAGTGCAGCTTGCACCAGGAATTCTCTGAATGGAGCACAAGTGGCGGCTCTGGACACACAAAGGAGGGAGTGTGACATTTCCTGCTCCTCGTGTCCCTGAGCAGCGTGTGGAGAGGGGACAGATGGTGAGACCCCAGAGCATCCCTGCTCCCACCCCGAGGTGATTCCTCCTGCTGTCACCTCCATCCCGAGGTGATTCCTCCTGCTGTCACCTCCATCCCGAGGTGATCCCTCCTGCTGTCACCTCCATCCCATGCGGATTCAGGCCATCAGGGAGGGACCACCACAAAACTCTCTCCAAACTCCTTCTGTGACAGAACCTGTTCCAAGGGCCCGGGGGAGGCTCAGGAAAGCTCATCCCAGCTGCAGCATTTATTAGATAACTTTTTCATGGGGATTTTCTTGCAGTTCTGTTAAAAGCATGGCTTGGGACATGGGAAGAGAGGATCTGATTCCTGGGTTTGGGTAGCAGTCAAACTCAGATGAGGAATTTGGTTATCCCTGAGTGTCCAGACTGCTGGAAATTCGATGGGAAAACTGCCCCTGAGGCTGGTGAAAGTCTGTCACATCACCTCAGACTGCCCTGGGACAGACAGACAGCCTGTGAGGATCTGAAATCCCATCCATGTGGGAGCTGAAATACAGGGGAATCCACTCGGGCAGGTCCCAAACAAGGGAAGGTGAAGAAGAAAGGAGATAACAGATCTGATAAGAGATCCCAGGCAATTCATTACTCCTGGTAATTGTCCTTTGTCATGCGTATTCCTTCCTTGTTGTGCCTGTTATCATGTGTGTTCCTCCTTTTAAGTCCTTTATCACGTGTATTCCTCCTTTTTGTGTCCCTTATCAGGTGTATTCCTGCTTTTCCTTCCCTTAAATGTGTATTCCTCCTTCTTGTGTCCTTTATCCCAGTATTCCTCTCTTTTTCCCCCCTCTTTCACATTTGTTCCTCCACTTCTGCAGAGGAAAAGGAATTCCAAACGCTTGCAGCAGAGAGCACTGGACTGAGGGATGCATCCCAGATAAGGCAGCTCAGCAAGGACAGAGGAGCACAGGGAAAAGGTTTGGAAAAATTTGGGAGGACACCTGTGCCATCCCTTCTCTTCCCAGAGCTGCTGCGAGCGTGGGGAAGGAGCCACAGAATAATTTAGGTTGGAAAGGACCTTTCAAGGCCAGCTGGTCCAAACCCTCCAACCAGAGCAGGTTGCTCCAAGCCCTATCCAACCTGGCCTTGAGTAATTCCAGGGATGGGGCTTCTATCTCAGGAAGGAAAAAAGCTGGGAGAAGGAAAGGGGAGGTTTTCCAGGGAAGTCTTCCAAAAACCCTGCTCCCTGCCAGGACTCTGTGCATTCCAGCCTGGCTGTGCAATAAAAACAGGTTGGCAATATGCAAGTGGAAGGAACTGCTCCAATGCATGGGTGCTAAAGGCTTTGGGAATCTATTCCTGCTGAAGTGCCAGAGGATGTGGGCAGAGGGAGGGAACGCAGCCATGGGAGCACATCCTGCATGCTTGAGCTCCCAGCTGGGATTAAATTCCCCAAGTCCTTTCCTGAAGACTTAATTTGGGTTCACCCAACCCACTTCACCTTCAGCTCATCCTGCAGGGAGGCAGGCAAGGATCTGAGTCCCGGGAATTCCGTGGTATCCGGAATGGAAAGCCTGGGTGGCAAATGTCACAAGCAGAGCTGCTCTTGGCTTTCTTTTCCTGGAGAAAGAGAAATGGAGAAGAAACAAGGAGGTCATCCCAGAAACTCAGTTTGGGTTGGAAGAAATCTGCTTCTAAGCCCCTGCATGGTTCTAACCTTCCACATGGCAGTGAGAAGATGCAATGGCTTCAGGAAATTGCATTTTTGGCAGGTGCCAGCAATGGTGGAACTTGAAGTGAGTTCCTAAAAACCCCAGAGCAAAAAGTGCCAAGACACACGAGCTGGGGGTTTGTCCTCTTGCTGAGTCCATGGAATACAGGACAATTTAATTCCTGCTGTGATAAATAGGACTGGAGAGGGATATTGGAGGCATTTATTTCACATGGCAGCAGATTCTGTAAAGATGCTTTGCTCAACATCCTGCTCCAGTCAGGCTCATCAGCACCTTCAATTAAGATCCTCCATGGATGAGGGGTCACTGGATACACTCCCAAACCTGGAGCTGCAGGATATCTCTCTTGTGCTTTCCCATTCCCATTCCAGCCAAGGAGATCAGCTCCGTAAAACATTCATGAGCAGCTTTAAGAGAATGAAAAATTAAACAACCTTTGCTCTAAGGTATGAAATATTTACCATGCTGCTCCAAGCTAATTGCAGACAAAAACGAGCGGAGCCGGGAGCAGCAGCTCCAGAATCCGACGGCTCCAGCCCAGCCTTGGGATGGATCCTCTGCCTGATGGATAGGGAGAGGGGCAGTGGGGTTAGAAACCACCATTCTTTGGGGTTTTCCTCTCCACAGAATCATTAATGTTGGAAAACACCTCCAAGATCAAGTCCGAACTTTGAGCAAAGGTCACAGCTCCCAGGGATAGCAGGATTCCCCGGAGCAGCACCAGAATCCCATGGCTTGGGCCTGGTTCCTCTGCCTGATGGCTGGGGAGAGCAGTGGTAGAAAAACTAACCATCGTTCTTTGGAGTTTTTCTCACCATAGAATCATCAATGTTGGATAGCACCTCCAAGATTGAGTCTAACCTTTGAGCAAAGGTCACTGTTCCCAGGGATGGAGGTTTCCTGGGAGCAGGGAATGCTGCCAGTCCAGCTCAGGATGATGGGCACTGCCACAGCAGAGTGTGCTCAGCAAATGTTCCCCAGGCTGGATTCTCATCCTGCTTCATCTCTTCTCCTCCTCATCCCTGTTGCATCCCTGAAAAGCCCTGATGGAAAACGGAGCTGGCTGAACGAGTCGGAGCAAATGATAGATGGGATAAATTAAGCCTCCAATTCTGGTCGCTCTCATCATCGCAATTTCCTCCAGCTTTTCTTGTTGTTGGGAAGTGTTTAGACACCCGGAGCAGGAGACTTGTCTGCCGGCTTTTTTCTTGGCTGATTGCAAACAGCTCGCTGAGGGTGCTCGGCGCTCCAGCTGTGTTTGAGCCGGAATCACGAGGGATGGGATCAGAGGGATGGAATCAGTCACCTGGTGCTGACGGAGCAACCTCAATCCAGGCAGAGCCCAACTCAACCAGCCTCGGCCCCCGTTCAGAGCAGGGACCACGGAATGCTTCCTTGGAGACAGGGAAAGAGCAAACACACAAATGTTTGCCAAAAGTGAGTGGTACATGAGTGGGATGTGTCCGGAGATAAGGAATTGGCTTTTCCCACAATCCCTTTTCCTCCCAAAACCAGGCGTGCCTGTCTCCACCAGCCCTCTGCCCCAGCAGATCCAAAAATCCCAGTTTTCATCACCAAGGATAAACCTCTTGGTCCTTTGGAGCACGAAAAGGTCATGTTGTTCCCTGGAGCTGCAGCGGGATCCGAGTGAGCTGAACCACAGAGAAAGAGAGAAACAAACAACAGGCGAGGAAAGGATCCCTTCTTTCCATTATTGTGGGATTTATCTTCCCAATATACAGAGAGTGTTGCCTGGCAACCCCGGCGCTCCCGACCTCTTCCATTTCCCCCCAGCACAGCCCAAACCAGCCCGATCCACATGGAGCCCTCTCCGGCACAGTCGGATTTACAGGGGAGTCCTCTGGCAGCACGGGGCTCATCTTTCCATCTCCAGCCCTTTCTGTCTTCTCCCAGGTGGAAAACACCTGCCAGGGCAGCTGATGGTTGGTCTGGAGGAAGGACCACCCCAGATTCTCCCCTGGAGCATCTCCATGCTGGAGATCCTAGCCATGAGGCTGAGCTTCTCCTGGAGTTCCCCAGACAACCCCAAATGTCATCTGTGCCCTCAAACAAACCCATCCCATCCTGAAAACCCATGGACGCTTCCAGGAGAAGCCTTGGCCCACTGATGGTCAGTGGATGTACCCTCAGTGCTGTTCCCAAAGCTCACCAAAGGTCTCCAAGCACCTTCCAACACATCCATCCTATGGTGGAAGACCCAGAGGCAACTTTCAAGCAGAAGCCATTGATGGTGGATCCATGTCTGTTCATGCAGGCTCTTCCCTGCTTAAAGCTCCCCACAGCACTTGGCAGAGGTGCTCCAGGATGTTTTCAGAGCTTTTGCAGAGCCATGGAGCAGGGACAAAGACCCTTCCAACATCCCAGAGCCTCATGAAACCAGTGGGTTTTCTTCTCTGGATTCATCCAGGATTTTCCACAATTGCAGCTGCTTCATTTGCATCCTCCCATCCTTCATTCCTGCCTTTCCATCCCTAAACTCCTTTCTGACTGCTCCCGGCTGCTGAGGAGCATCTCTCTCCCAACTCAGAGGTGTCCCAGGGGGCACAATCCATGCTGAGACAGGATCCAGCCCAGGAACATTGAATGGGAATTTGGACAAACTTGGAGAGAGAAATGAAAACTCCCCATCTTATCTGCAGCTCCCTCAACTTTGAAACCCTCTTTTCAAATCCTTCACATCTCAGTGACACCCGGGGATGGGCTTGAATGGGATCTCCCCCCCGTGTCCCATTGCCCACCAAGCCCTCCCGGCCCTTTCCCGGTGTATCCGCCGTTGCCAGGGTTACTATCTGTCCAGCGGGATGGGAGCCGCTCCTGTTCCCCTGACAATAGCAGCTCCTGAAACTTTATTCCTGCCTGGGGACAGCATTAATCACTCACCATGGGCTCGGAGCAGGGGCTCTGCCACAGAGGGGTCACCCTCCCTCCCAGGGAGAGCCTGCGCGAAACCGCTGAGGCTGTGGAAAGCTTTCCCACCACCGCCCCATCCTGGGGTTTCAAACCAAGGACACAACTGCCCGGGGTGACAGTGGAAGGAACGGGACGCTCAGTGTCACCCTCTGAGACGAGGGTCCAGCCTGAGAACGTCGGGCAGAAATCATTTGGTAACTGCAAGGTCACGTCAGCAATGCTGCAGTGCTGCTGGAGAGGCTCTGCCTCTCCCGCATGGGGAGAGGGGAGGTGAGATGAAGAAAAAGGGGAACAAGAGGGTTTCCAACCTCTGTTTTCCCAGGCAAACAGCTTCCAAAAGCCAGTCGGTGATTTGTGCACATTCCTGCAGCTGCACCTCTCCTGTGGGGTGGGAGCAAGAGAGGCTCCCAGTGCTCCCAGTGCTCCCAGTGCTCTCCCAGTTCTCCTCAGGCTCTGAATGTAATCATGGAATGGTTTGGGCTGGAAATGATCATAAAGCCCACCCTGTCCCACCCCCTGCCATGGGCAGGGACCCCTTCCACCAGACCAGGTTGCTCCAAGCCTCGTCCAACCTGGCCTTGGACACTTCCAGAGATGGGGCAGCCACAGCTTCTCTGGGAATCCTCGGGTACATCCCTAGCAGTGCAGAATTCCTTCCCAACCTCCCCTCCAAACTCTCTGTCAGTCTGAAATGACTTTCCCTTCAGAAGAGCCGCACCTCTCTGCTTTTCCCTTCCCTTCCCTGATTTTGGCTCCGGGCAAGGTGCAGACAGAGCCCTCGCACCCCCCCAGCGCTGAGCTGGGAGGGGAAGGAGGCCGGAGAGGAGAGGAGCGGGCGTGGTGCTGGTGGAGACAAGGAGCTTGCACGGGCACTATGGAGACGGGCATTGTGTGCATTCCTGAATAGAACCGGCAGGATAAAAAAAAAAAAAAAAAAAAAAAAAAAAAAAAAAAAAACTTCAACAGTATCAGAGCCAGGATCCCGCCCGGCTCCGGCAGAGCCGAGCGGCTGCTGCACTCGTGAACTTGAAGGGTGGGCTTTGGAGAGCAGGGAGAGGTGGGGAGGGAGGCAGGGAGGGAGAGAATTCAGGTGAAAAAAGGTTAAGTGCAGCCAGAGATTGAAGTGAGGCAGAGTCGCCCATGAGAGCAAAGCAAACAGCGGAGCGCAGGGAAACCCGAGCCAAGGCCATTCACTGCACAAACCCCGAGACAGGCGAGTGCCCCCTCCCCTCCCGCTCCATGGGATCTGGCAAGGACAGTGCTGGCTCCGAGTTCATAAATTCTTCAGCAGAAAATACTTAGATACTTCATCAAGGGCTCCTCTGTTACTCCAGAACAAGTTTACATTATTAGAGGGAAAAAAAAAAAAAAAAAAAAAAAAGCGGCAGAAAAACCAGCAACCCCTCAACCAAACAAAAAGGGTCCTAAATAAAGAGATAAAGCAGCATGACAGGACAGCAGTAATGGCTTTCAGGTGTATGTTCTGCATAAGATTTCCAGGCAGTTGGTTTAGTTAATGGATTCCCTTAATCTTTCAGCTGTCAGGGTGCAATCTATAGTCTACTGTTTCTTCCACCCCGTATTTATAGGGACAAATTCAAACTTGTATAAACAGACAGGAGTATCTATTGTTGTGCAAGAGGAGGACACAAAGGCAGCTTGTCACTGATCCATCACAGCTGTCTGCGAGCCGAGCCGGGAGAAGCCGGCAGCGCAGAGCGGGGGAAACGCGAACCGGGAGCCGGGAAGGATCCGGAGGTGTCGGGAGTGTGGGAACCGGGGGAGGTGGGCACGGCCCCCTCGCCACCGGGGTTTCAGCTGCTCCTCGAGGCTCTTTGGGATGCCGGGAGTGTCAGCAAAGCCCGGCAGGTCTGGGGGAGAGACGAGAAGAGTAATTAAAAATGAGGGGCTGCCGCGGAGCTTGAGATTTCCAAGTTGGTTTGTAACCAAGTAGGGAAGGGGGAAGATGGGGAGAAAAGAGTGGTGAAAGGATGATGGAAATAAGATGTTCTTGGGCAGAGAACATGTCTGGGGAGCAGCAGCTCAGTTGAAATCTGTCTGTCCTGCTCCCTGAGCAAAAATTCCTCATGTTGGTGGAACTGGGGGACATCTTTAATAACTGATGTGAGAAGTTATTAGGTTATTAAGTTAGGGTGAGAAGAGCCAGGAAGCTGCAATGACTGGAGGTTGGCTGCCAGGGCAGCCTGGCTCCAATGGGGAGCACTTCCCAGGCCTGGCTACCCCATTCCTGCCCCCACTCCAGCCCTCTGTGTCGGTGTCCCCAGGGTCAGTGCACATGGACACGGCTCCTCGGGGCCCCCAGAGCAGGAAAACATCCCCCAAACCCAGCGAGAGGGGGCAGGGAGAAGGGGAGGAACAGGACTGGACAACGGGGTCCCCAAATCAGGGGGAGGATGTGGGTGAAGCCCTAATGGTGCCCAGGGGAAGGAGGGAGGGGAAGCTGCTGTGTCCCCACTGCCAGCAGATCCCAAGGGATGCAGGAGGCACAGCCAAGGGTGGAGAGAGCAGGAGAGGTGGTGAGGCCATGGCAGTACTTTGGGTCTTTAAATGCCTCTTTGGAAAACTTATTTTTGCTTGGATAACTCCAGCAAAGCTCTCCCAGCACCAGCAGAGCACAAACAATCAATAACAATGCATGAAGTCCCTGCTGTCCCCCATGAACCCCATCCACTGAAGGGTCCTGCCTTGAGATGTTTATTGGGAAAGTGCAGAACAAGGAAAACTGGGACAAACTCCTTGTGCTGGCCTGGTTTGTGTACCCTTGGAAGCACTCATGGAAACCTCAACTGAAGGAGCTCTCCAATCTCACCCTTTGCCTGCTGCTTGTTTATTTAAATCCATCCTTTGCACAAGAGCCTCTCCTGCCTGCTCTTCTCCCTCCCCACCCTCCAAGGGCTCCTCAGGGGTTTCTGCTGGGACTCATCCAGCCTGCTCCAGTTCCAACTGGGAAATTTCTCCTGCTGCCGTTGTCTCCCTGCTCTGCTGATGGAGCATCATTAGGAGCAGGGTCCCCTGGCAGCGATGCTGGGAGGTCTCTGCAGGAGGTTTGAGGGGGTCCTTGTCACAGCCTCAGAGCCTGGGACAGCCCCAGGGTCACCTCCCATTCAGTGTTCCTGGGCTTTTCGTGGAATCATGGAATTACAGAATCAGGGAATGGTTTGGGTTGGAAAGGACCCCCTGCCATGGCAAGGGACAGCTTCCGCTGTGCTCGGAAATTCCAGGGATGAGAAGGTTTTCAGGTGGCTCTGGAAGTCCAGGTACAGATGGGCAGGAGGGAGCCAGAGCTGCTCCTGCCTCCTCTCCTGCTTCCCCTGCCCAGATCCCACTGTCTGTCCCAGGAGCTCCCAGCCCTGCTCAGCTCCCAGGGGGTGTCCCAAGTCACCACCATCCTCACAAACCTCCCACCTGCATGAGCCAGATGGAAAAAGCACAGGGGGGCTTCATCCAGGGCTCAGAGAGGGGGCAGCAGCAGGTGCCAGCAGTGAGTTCCCCAGGCCAGCACTCCCTGCCTGTCTGGGAGCACTGGGATACCGGGAGGGAGGAGCTGTGGATGGAGCTTGGAGCTCATCCTGGAGAGATGCAGGGATTTAAATAGATATTGAAAACATTCCCAGTGTGTTAAACAAGCAGGAGAAGTGGCAGGGATGGCACAGGAGGGGCACAGGGGATGGCAGTGGTGTGGGACAGTGGGAGGGATGAAGGAATAACAGAAGAGATGAAGGGACAGCAGGAAGGGATGGAGGGACAAGGGGATGGTGGCACTGGCTTAGCACTGCTGCCACCTCTGTGCCATAGGGACCATCCAGGAATGCTGCATTTCCCAGGATGGAGAGAGCAGCAGCCTGGAGGGACACAACCCCATGTGGCACAGAGGAGGAGGAGGAGGAGGAGGAAGGGGAAAGGTTCATGGAACAAGAAGGGAGAGGCAAGGGGGAAGGAAGGAAGGACATCTCTGGTGCAATCATTCCACGTATCCAGTTCTGGCCCTTCCGGACACAACTCATCCCTCTCCAGGGTAATGCAGCCTCCTCCTGCACCTGATCCCCTCATTAACACTGTCACCAGCTGATGACATTATCAAGTGAAGTGTGGCCTCGGGGCAGGCAGGATTTAACCCTTCCAACGCCAGAGAATGAGCCTGGAGGGGGTCAGGCAACAGGTGAACAGGGACCTTGGGAGGGCCAGTGGAGTTTGCTCCGGGAATATTTGTGGGAGGAGGAGGAGGGGCACTGGGAAGGCCAGGCAGGAGTGATGGATGGGAGCTGGTGTCGGAGCTGAAAGTCTCAATAACACTTGTGGCTGCACGTAGGCCCCCGGGCTTTTCCCAAAGGATTGGCTGAGCCATCGCTCTCTAAATGGATCATTCTCAGGAAAATCAAGCTGCTGCCATCTCTCCTCCCTCCTGACACTCAGCAGAGCCATGAAACAGAGCCATCAATGCTGCTGCAGCTCTGTGGAGCCCCACAGCAGTGCCAAAGGACCTGCTGCCACAGCAGGCACAGCCATGTCCCCAAGCACCACAGTTGTTCCTACATGCCATTCTCTTCCCAAAAAATCACAGAATCCCAGAATGGTTTGGATGGAAAGGATCTTAAACCTTATCTTGTTCCACTCCCTGCCTGAGACACTGCCAAGGACGGGGCAGCCCCAGCTTCTCTGGACAACCTGGGCTGGGGCCTCACCACCCTCCCAGGGAGGAATTTCCTCCTAATATTTAACTTAAATCTTCCCTCTTTTAGTTTCAAACCCAGCCCCTTTGCACAGGGATGACACACAGAGGGCTTGAATGGAGCTCACGCAGTACCAAACTGATGGCAGATGGAAATTGGGCTTCCAGTCCCTCCCGGGTTCATTTTGAATGTCCCAGCAAGGATCCTGTGGCTCCCTCATGTCCCCTCTCATTCCAATACAAATCCAAGCACCAGGCTCACCCCCTTTGCAAGGTCCCCACGTGAAGCTTTGCCCTGTGGCAGGTGACACCGACATTTTTTGAGAGCAGCTTGGAACCAGGGCAGGTTATTTTCTCCAGATAAAGAAAATGGGAATGAGTTTTCCCGGAGCTGAGTGACACCTGCACAGCTGCCAGCAGCTGGGAGGGACGGGGCTGGCTGAGGACACCCAGTGTCCCTGCAAGGGGACCCTCACCGGGTCATCCTTGGCTTCTTTCTGTTTGAACATCTTCGTTTTCCGCGTCCTTGGTGGGGCTGGCCGGATGGAGATTAAAGCAGCGTTTGCAAATGGAGGGTGCTGGAAATCAAAGGCAGAGGGTTAACAAAGCTATTTGGCTGCTCGGTGACCACCACACAGAACCCAACAACTCCATAATCCCTGAGGCAAGGAGCCCTTTCCCCTGGGAAATCCATGTCTTCTGAAGGATCCAAGGGAGGATGGGTGCAGGATGCTCATGGTGTGCCTGGCGTGGGGTTGCTGTTGGGTCATGTGGTGAGCAAAGGCTTCATCCCAAACAGAAACCCTGGGAATTCCTTCCTCCCTGGTGCCAAGCCCCTCTACCCCCTCAGATTCAACCCAGCCCAGCAGCTCCTCAAGTCCTTTCCCTTGGGAATGCCTTGAGGAAAATCCCTTTGCTTCCTGAGCTCTTGCTGATGGAACTGCCCTGCCCTTGGCCTCCCTCCCACTGGGGAGGATTCCCCCATTCCCTGGCGTCCCAGGAACCCACTTCCAGTAGCCTCCAGCTCCGGGAACCGCTTGCTGGATATCAATATGTATCTCAATATACGTCTGATGTTTGTGCGGGGGCGGGTTTTTATATCCGTGCGCAGAATCAATAAAAATTAACATTTAAGGAGCTGTGATGGGATCTGCAGCGTTGTCGGGAAATGCAGGGAGTGTTAAAAGCTTAATGGACAGGGAAGGCAGGGGTTCTGCAGACTTCAGCATGCAGGACTAGGGTGAAATCAAGGAGCAAGACAAGAGGAATTTAGAGGCATTTGGAGATGCTGGTAACGAGTAAAAGTAATCAGGGTGAAACTCCTGCTGCCTCCAGAGCACAGGCTGCAGTTCCATGCTGCAGTTACCTGTTCCAACCTCCAATAAAACAGTGATTCCAATGGGAATGGGGAATTAAATCAGCCACTTGAGTCCCTGCTTGCCTCTTCCTGCTTTTCCTGCCCTGGAGGTCTGAGCAGCCCAGTTTAAGCCAGTGCAGGAGTTCTGGGAGCCGAGTGGGATCCCTGGGGAGAAGGTAAACCAGGGATGGAGCGTGGGGCTCTCTGCCAGGATGGGGCTCTTGAGGCATCTCAGTGACCCTGCTGCAGTCACACACCCCTGGTTTTGTCCCCAGGGTCCAGTGCAGGAGCACGAGGGGGCTCTGGTGCCTTGGGCAGGCAGGGGTGGACTCAGGGGTTGGGTGCTCATGGAGCAGCTGGCACAGGAACCACCCAGTGCCCAGATATTGACCCAAAGGAGACTTGGTTAAAATCAAATACTGGGAAGAAGATTTTGCCATGAGGGGGGTGAGGCTCTGGCACGTGGTCCCCAAAAGGGGTCTAGCTGCCTCACCCCTGGAAGTGTCCAAGACCAGGCTGGAAGGGGCTTGGAGCAGTCTGGGATAGTGGAAGGTGAGGGGGTGGCACTGCAGCGGTTTCAAGGTCTTTTCTAGCCCAAATATTCTGGGATTATACGAGATGCTCCTGAGGGATGGGATGTCACCTGGTGGAGAGTGATGACCAGCTGGACATCTGCCATGGGGAAAAGCTGAGTGTCCCAGGAACATCTGGGAAATGTGTGGGGCCATGAAAATTCCCTCCCATTGGTTGGTTCATTGTCTCTCATCACAGAACTTGGTCCTGCTCCTTCTGTGGTGCCTGAGCCATTTCCCAGCTGATGGGCAGCAGCAGAAGATCACAGACCTGGTGAAGGATCTTGGCAAGGGAAAGGGAAGGGTTAGGGAAGGGGTCTCCTCACCTTCCCCTGCCCCTCTCCAGCCCATTCACCACAAAAAACACCAGCCCAGGGTCATTGTTAAAGCTCAAAGGAAAACATTCCCAAAGATTGTACAGGTAATGGAGCTTGGGATAGGCCTGGAACAAGTTTGTGCTGGCTGCAGGATCTCATGGAGAGCACTGGGATCTCAAGGAGAGCATTGGAATCTCAAGGAGAGCATTGGGATCTCAAGAAGAGCATTGGCATCTCAAGGAGAGCTCCTGGGATGTCAAGGAGAGCATTGGGATCTCAAGGAGAGCTCTGGGATCTCAAGGAGAGCCCTGGGATGTCAAGGAGAGCTCTGGGATGTCAAGGAGAGCTCTGGGATCTCAGGGAGAGCTTTGGGATCTCAAGGAGAGCCCTGGGATCTCAAGGAGAGCTCTGGGATCTCAAGGAGAGAATCAGACAGAGCTGCTGGAACAGCTCAGCTGTGCTTCAGTCGCTGTTACTGCCACTCATCTCAAATCTGACCCACTTTCCACATTGGCATATTTTGTCTTTTTAAAGTGCAGAATAATTGAGCAGACCCAGCAAAACTGCAACAAATGTTTGGATTCAGCCGAATCTCTTTTTCAGGGAAAAAAAAAAAAAACAAAAAAAACAGTTGGCAAAATCTTTTTCCCAGGATGGGAATGAGAGACAATGAGCATGTGTGAAGGAAGAAAGTTTTTGCAATGAGGGTGGGGAGGCCCTGGCACAGAGAAGCTGTGGCTGTGTTTCCATCCCTGGAAATGTCCCAGACCAGACTGGATGGCACTTGGAGCAACCTGGGATAAGGGAAGGTGGAACGGGGCTGATCTTTAAGATCTGTGGCAGGGGGTGGAACAGGATGAGCTTTAAAATCCCTTCCAACCCAGCCCATCCTGTGATGCTGTGCCCAAGCTGGGATTGTCACGGTGGTGCTCCATGGATCCATGTCCCTCCCAGAGGATGGAATGGTGCTCACCCAGCAGGGCCTGGGTGCTGCTGCCTCTGAGTCCACCTGAGCTCAAGCCCTGGCACATCCCCAGTGACTGGAACAGGCCAGGACTTGTCCTTACTCCCCCTTTACTACACGCTTACACCCCCCTGCAAAAAGCAGCTCCAGCTGCTGCCACGGCTGCAGCTTCTGAGGGGATTTTGTCTCCTCTAGGTAAACATGGAGGCAGTGGATCCACACCTTATAATTACACTGCTCCACTCTGCAATTATTCCATTTTCCAGGCTACAGCTGCTTCCTACTCATTATCAGGCTAAGAAACTTCTCCTGATCGTAACGTGGCATTAACCCTGTAATTAAGAGGCAGAGACCACCCAGGGACTGGATGCCAAGAGGGGCTTCTCTGAGCTGAGCCAGAGCTCAGGGGTGGCTTCCCAGGCTGCAGAGTCCCTTTCCCAACCCCACACACTCCCCTTCCCCCTCCTTTATTATTATTCTTAATATTTTTAATGGCACGACAGGAGCATCCTCACAAATCTGTCCCCAGAGAGGTGATGAGTTGGGTGCTCAGTGAGGGGGTTCTGCTGACCTGAGTGTTTTGGGGGACACAAAGTTCTCCAGGTGCCTCATTCCCAGCTCCAGCAAAGAATTCACCTGGTGAGTTTTGGTTTTTTTTTTTTTTACTGAATCCATTTGCAGGTGTGGGTTTCCTTAAATTTTTGTGGTTGGGAGTGCCTGGTTCCTGCCACGATGCCCGTGGGTTGGGTCTGAGGCTTCTCTGTGTCTCCATCAGCACAAGGATCATTTTGGAAAGGTGGAACATCACCCGAAGTGACACAGAGGGGTACCAGGAGGGCTGTGACAGTGTCCAGCCGTGTTCTCAACCCTGCAATGCAGCACAGCACTGCTCCATCCCCATCCGTGCAGATTCCAGGACTTGTGGATCAGCACCTGGTTTTGGAGGGGCTGTGGATGAGCCCTGAGCCACCGATGGAGCAATTTTAACTCAGATCACAATGAGCCAGGTTTAATTGTTTGGGACCTCTTTGGGTGAAAAGGGCACTTCTCAGCCCGGGAAGATCAGAGCAATCACCTCTCCTGGAATTTCACGGCACAAGGTCTGGATGATTTCATGGACTCGGGAAGGACTTTGCTGCTGCTGCTGAATTCAGTCTGGGCATAATTTGACACCTTTAATGAGAGGAAACACAGCCAGGCTCCAGCTCGGGCAGCTTATCCAGAGTGGGATCGCATCAGTGCAACCAAATCCGGGGGAGCATCCCGGGATGAGGGGCAGAGCCGGTTGTGCCCTGCAGCAGAACCGGGGCTTGAGCTGCCTCACACATCCAGCTCCCTCCTGCAGCTGCTTCTCTTTGGCTCCAGGAATAAACCTGGGGAGTGTTCTACCTGCCGGAGCAGTTTGCAAAGAAAGGCACGGAGCAAACACATTTAAGCCCTTGCTGTGCTCACCGGGAGCAGCAGGATCTGCATCTGTGATCCCAGTGAGGGGTTCTGCTGACCTGAGTGTTTTGGGGACACAAAGTTCTCCAGGTGCCTCATTCCCAGCTCCAGCAAAGAATTCACCTGGTGAGTTTTGGTTTGTTTTTTTTTTACTGAATCCATTGCAGGTGTGGGTTTCTTAAATTTTTGTGGTTGGGAGTGCCTGGTTCCTGCCACGATGCCCATGGGTTGGGTCTGAGGCTTCTCTGTGTCTCCATCAGCACAAGGATCATTTTGGAAAGGTGGAACATCACCCGAAGTGACACAGAGGGTACCAGGAGGGCTGTGACAGTGTCCAGCCGTGTTCCCCAACCCTGCAATGCAGCACAGCACTGCTCCATCCCCATCCGTGCAGATTCCAGGACTTGTGGATCAGCACCTGGTTTTGGAGGGGCTGTGGATGAGCCCTGAGCCACCGATGGAGCAATTTTAACTCAGATCACAATGAGCCAGGTTTAATTGTTTGGGACCTCTTTGGGTGAAAAGGGCACTTCTCAGCCCGGGAAGATCAGAGCAATCACCTCTCCTGGAATTTCACGGCACAAGGTCTGGATGATTTCATGGACTCGGGAAGGACTTTGCTGCTGCTGCTGAATTCAGTCTGGGCATAATTTGACACCTTTAATGAGAGGAAACACAGCCAGGCTCCAGCTCGGGCAGCTTATCCAGAGTGGGATCGCATCAGTGCAACCAAATCCGGGGGAGCATCCCGGGATGAGGGGCAGAGCCGGTTGTGCCCTGCAGCAGAACCGGGGCTTGAGCTGCCTCACACATCCAGCTCCCTCCTGCAGCTGCTTCTCTTTGGCTCCAGGAATAAACCTGGGGAGTGTTCTACCTGCCGGAGCAGTTTGCAAAGAAAGGCACGGAGCAAACACATTTAAGCCCTTGCTGTGCTCACCGGGAGCAGCAGGATCTGCATCTGTGATCAGAGCTGTGAGCCAAGGGACAGCCCTTCCCCTGCAGGAGAGCTCCTGACACTCCCCGTGCCTGGGCTTCCCTTTTCCATGGCTTCTGGAGCACAGCAAACCCGGGAACAGGATGGGCTGAGGATGAATCCATGTCCTGCACACTCCCTTAGCGCCTCCACCTGCAACCAGCCCTGGGAATCATCCTGTGCATGGACGCAGGGCCAGGAGCTGCTCCCCAGCAGTGACAAATGCAGGCACAAAACTGCCCTGGATTGGTTTTCAGGCAGAAAAATCAGCGTCCCTGAAGGTTGTGTGAGCATGACCCTGGGGCTTGCCTTCTTAAATCTGCTTCCCAAAAATGATGGAGCCATTCCTGGGCTGGGGGCACACGGATGTGCAGCATCCCAACACCTTCCCGCCGTGGGAAGGAGACCAGCACAGCCTCAGAGGGGACATTGCCAGCCCCAGGGATGGGGGGGACAGTGACAATAAAACCACGGGGGTCCTGCCCAGGCCGCAGCTACGGGGGCTCTGATGGCAGCGTTTGCTCCAGAAGCTCCCTCTCTAATGGGACATTTCCCGTGTTATCCCAACAGCTCTGTTTTCCCGGCAGTTTATCACCCACCTCAAAATCGATGACAAGGCAGAGTGAACCCCTGACCTGGAGGTATAAATTGCCCCTAATTATCCCAGCAGCTCGTCAGGCGCTGGGTGCTCTGAGCGGGGAGCAGCTCTGCCCTCTGACCCCGCTGCATTTCTCTTGCTTTAAGGGCTTTTTTCCCCATCCCAGCCTGAAATTCCCCTGCCTGGTGGATCCCAGGTCCTTCCTGTTCCCTCCAAGCCACGCTGGCACATCTGGGGTCTCCATGGCCGGAGCACGGAGAGGGGGGCAGCCAGACCATCAAATTCCATCATCCCCCTCCTGCTTTTTATTCCCAGCGCTCAGGAGCGCTGCTCATTTTCATTTTCTCCAGCCAGTCCATCTTCAATATGGAGCTAAAGCACACCCCGAGGAGACATCTTTAATTAAAGTTTGAGGAGCGTCAGATAAATAAAGAGGGACCACAATGGCCCAGACATCTCCCTGGGAGTGATGGGTGCCCGGGGAACCGCTGCAGGTTCCCGGGGGAGATCAAGGGAATGCAGCGGTTCCTTCCCAAGCCCTCGGCATTTGTTTAGCCCCGGGCTCTCTCCAAGGTAAACGGGGGTGTCCGACCCTGCCACCTCTTCCCGCTCCAGTTGCCAGGGGCTGCGGAGAGCCCTGGCAGTTGAGCAGCCCTTGAAAGGCTCCTTTCACTGTAATTAGACATGTAAAAATGAAAAACCCGAGGAAAGGAATTTATGCATCTTCTAATAGCCCTCAAGTGTCCATCCAGCCGCAGCCTTTTCTGCCTGGGCTTTTATTTGGAGAGTTGCTATAATTTATGTCGTGCAATTAGGTTTTTGTCCTCGGGCTGTGGGAGGAGCGGCAGCGCGGAGCAGGGGAAGGAAGGAGCCTGGAGTGAGCAGAGGGAGAAGGGGCAGCGGCTCCGGGATGAGCCCCGCTCCTCCCAGCCCAGGGATTCATCCCAGCCCAGGCCTGAGCAGCTAAGCAGCCCATAATTAGGGAGCAGAAGGAGGATGAAAAATGGGAAATAATTCCCTCCTGGAGCCTCACTCTGATGGGAACAGCGCCCATTCCCCCGCAGGCCTCGCCGGGAGGGTGGTGCTGGGGACAGGGTTAAAGCACATCCTTCAGCTGTTGCTAAGTAACAGTGCCCGGTCCTCCGCATCCCCGCTCCGCCCCGCACAGCTGGGGGAACATCTGGCTGCAGGAGGGGACAGGAGGGACCCTCTGGCAGAGGGGATGGGTGCGAGTGCCCATCCCGGAGCGCTGGGGCTGCCAGGGAAGGCTGTCACCAGCCCCTGTGTGCTGCTCCTCAGCCCTCCAGGAAGGTTTTCCAGCTGTATTTTCCTGAGTGCAGCAGGATAAGCCCAGCAGATAAACCAAACACGGAGCACAACATGCTTCCAGGGAGTATTTGCTCAAAGTCCTGTGGAAATGGGATTCAGAACAGCTCACGGCCCACGGGCTCTTTCTTTGCACGGCCAAATCCTTGAACTCGAATCCCTCAAAGAGGGGTTTTAGCTCAATGGCCACTTTATGCCCTTTTGGTTGCCCTGCTGGCCCCGTGCCACCTCCCCGGCCTCTCCCTGCCCGACATCTGCAACAAATCCCGGCTGGAACTGGCTCCTGCCTGCCCAGGGCTGCCTGCTGGGGAGGCCAGAGGAGCCTTAACAAGGAGAGCTGGGGGGAAAAAAAAATAAAAAATCCCTTAAAGAGTCAGGAGCAGTGCGGCCAAAAGCTGCACATTCAGCAAGGCTGGATCTGGGATATCAGCAACGGATCCCAGGGTGCAGGGGCCCTTATCTCCCCCGGACCCGCTGAGTGACGGCGCAAACCCATGGAAAATCCAGTTCCCGCTGCTCGCACAGCACTTTCTCCTCCGAAGGGGGGTCCGAGTGCCCTCCCCGTGGTGGAGCCGCCTGTGCTGAGCCCTGCGGGTTCAGATGCGGGTGATGCTCCCGGCTCCTGTCGCTCCCTGTGTCCCTGCCAGGGGAGCAGCATCCCTAATCCCACATGCAGATGGTGCCTGGAGTGGGGCTGGCACCTCCGGTGTCCCTCCTTGTCACAGGACACCCATGGCCAGAGGTGGAGGATGGCTGGGGAGGGGGTTACAGCCAGCGGTGCCTCCTGAGATCCCTCTGACAGCAAGGACAGCGAGATAAATGCGACTCTGGGGGGGCCTGGGGCGTTCCCACCTCCCGGGGGGCTCATCCCAGGGAGGAAAACACCGGAGTCAAAGAGAAATTGGGTCATATCCCCCTGATTGTCTGAGTAAATGGGACACTGTGTACATTTTATTTACCTTCCTACAGGGCAGATGTAGTGAACGTGTAATAAATCATTTGTGCAGCTGCTGGGCAACCTCCTGCTGCAGACCCAGCAAAATTCACACAACCAAACCTGCCCTAATTACAGCTCCCTCTGCTCTCCACTCCTCCCAGCTCCTCATGCACAGCCACTTATTCTCCCTCGCGCTGTCTCACTCCTCCTTTTCTCCATCTGCTGCTTCCTTCCCTTTGCTATTTCCAGAGGGACTCGTGGTCAGCACCACCGCTGCTCCTGCCCTCAGCTGCAGCTTGGACAAGGCCAGGCAGGATGTGGGTGGTTGCCTCCCACCGTGGGACACCTCTGGAGGGCACAGAGCAGCTGACGTCCAAACCTTGCTTTGGCTGCTCCACCCGAGGTCTCCTCTTCCCCAAGGCAGAGCTGAGGAGTCCCACTGGGTTAAACTGGGGAGGAATTGTTCTCTGTGAGATTTAGACTGGGGAGGAATTGAGGAATTGTTCTCTGTGAGATTTAGACTGGGGAGGAATTGTTCTCTGTGAGGAGCAGCAGTTGCCCAGAGAAGCTGTGGCTGCCCCTGGATCCCTGGAAGTGTCCGAGGCCAGGTTGGACAGGGTTTGTAGCAACCTGGGCTAGTGGAAAGTGTCCCTGCCCATGGCAGGGAGTGGGAGACAATGACCTTGAAACGTCCCTTCCACCACAAACCATTCCATGACTCCGTGATTCTTTGGGATGCCAGAAGCCTGTGGGGGTCAGACCCTGTTCAAGCCTCAGGTTTTCCCAGCTTTTCATCCATCAGAGCAAAGCAGCTGGGGCTGCCTGGCTGGGACCCGACAATGCTCTGAGATTGCAACAGAAAAAATCCAGATTTGTGTTTACAAATCCTTTCTGAGGAGAGCAACGCACTGGAGCAGATTGCCTGGGGCTGTGCCAGGCTCCCCAGGGCTTGGATCTTGTGGGAGCTCAGACAAATAGCTGGGAATCAGCTGGGAGGAGCTGGTCCTGCCTGGGAGAGGGAAGTGGGACAGGATGGGGGAAGAGATGGAGCCTGAGGCTTCATAATCACAATGACAAAATTGTTTGGGTTGGAAGGGGTCTTAAAGCCCATCCAGTGCCACCCCCTGTCATGGGCAGGGACACCTTCCACTGTCCCAGGCTGCTCCAAGCCCTGTCCAACCTGGCCTTGGACACTTCCAGGGATGGGGCAGCCCCAGCTTCACTGGACACCCTGTACCAGGGCCTCACCACCATCACAGAGAAGAATTCCCTCCCAATATCCCATCCAGCCCTGCGCTCTGGCAGTGGGAATCCTGGGACACAGCCTGGACTGCAGCAAGCACTGCTAACCCAGTGGAAATGGAGCTGCAGGGATGCTGAGAGCCCTTGGTCCTTCAGGACACAGAGGAGCAGGAGCAGCACATCCAGGTCGGGTGCCAGGACAGGGGGATGTGACCTTCCCCATCCTCTGCCACCGGAGAGGGAACATCCGTGCAGCACATGGAGGTCCTGCTCTGGAGCTGCGGGGACCTCGAGGTCCTTAAAATAATCCCAAAGAAATAAACAAACAAACAACCAAACGAGTGCCAAGAGCAAATGGAGAACAGACTTTTCCAGTGCTTTTCTGCAGCAGGGCCTATTCAAAGCTTGGAGAGAGGATGACACGCTGGGCCAAGGCAAACAGCCCTGCAACACATCCCAAACAATGGCTTCCCAGAGCACAGAGCCAGAGGGAATCTTGTGGTCATCCCCTTGGATTTGCTGCAGAACACATGCCATGGCCCTTCCCAGAAGTCATTGTTTAAACTTGACAAAAAATCTTCCCTCTTCAGCTTTTCCCGGGAGGGTGGATGCACTGGGATGCACAGGGAAGAGCAGGGGGGGAGTTTCTTCCTTTAACCAGTTTGAGGACTGTGTGTGACTGGAGTGAAGCCTCATTGACTGGAAACAGCAGTTCCAGGGAGATGGAAACTATTTGCAATTTTGGGCTAAGACCAGACTTAACTGGGACGGGCATTTTTAGCACAAAGTGCTTGGACTTCTCATCCTGAGGTTAAATCTTCTCTGGAGAGGAAGAGGACAAGGAAAATTGCCACCACCTAAAGCAAACACTGAATATTCTGTTTGAGTTTGAGGGTGCTCCCTCCCTCCCCTTTCCTTTTATATTTCCCAATGTCCCTGGATTTTAGCCTGGGGCCAGGGAAGGGCATTTGACTCACTGGAATTACTCTCTTTGCTCTCCATGTCTCCCCAGCTGGGATGCCAACTCATCATTCCTGCTGCTCTCTGCATTCCAACACCCCATTTTCCAATGCTCTTCCTTGTCTGCTCTGTCTGGCCAACAAATAAGGCAATGCCAGAGAGGGGAGAATCCCCTTGGGAATCTCTGCCATGGAAATCAAGACACCACCCGCAGTTATCCTTGCTTTGCCTCCTCTTTCAGAGCATGGTTTGATCCAGATTAAGATCTAGCCAAAATATTCCCTAATTTTAAGGGGTAGAAGGATTTTCCCTGCACCTCAGGAGCCTGGACATGGCTCTGCAGGGCAAGGTTTCCCCAGGCAGAGCCAACACCACTGGAGCACACATGGAGCAGAGGGAAGGCTGCATTCCACGGGCGACTGATGCTGGAGGGGTTGTGCCCCCAGGAGATGCACATGGAGGTTTCTGGGATGCATTTTGGGCCTCCTCCTCCTCCTCTGAGCTGCGACAGGGATGAGCAACGTGCTCATCCCCCACGTCTGCACAGCAGGGTCAGGAATGGGACAGGAGCCAATTTCCCTTCCAGTGTGTCTGGGCACATGGAAACTAAGGAAAAACAGAGGAGAAAAATAGACAACAGAGCAAAAACCCAACAAATGAAAGGGCAAGGAGTGGGCAAAGGGAGGGAGCCCAGGGAAGGAGCCCTTGCCAAACCCCTGCAAACACAGCGACCAGATCACACTTGGATGAGGCTCCTGGAAAAACCAGCCGAGGGAGGGAGGGAGGGAGGGAGGTGAATGTGGCCAAGGATTAATGAGCTGAAATCCACTTCCCAGGCCAGTGCCCCGTAGTTGTGGAGATGCCAGCCCTGCCTGAGTCAGTGCCTTGGAGAGGGGCAGCTCGTCAGCCAGGCCATGGAGCAAGGCAGGCAGACACCCAGACATCATCCAAACCACGGGATGCTCCCCAAGCCCTTTCCCAGAGCAGCTGGGAACCTGCAGCTCTCCTGCCCCATGGCTCTGATGGAGGGAAGAGGGTTGGAGGGGTGGCAGGAGCAGAGCCAAGGATGCTGCTCAGCAGGAATAACCATGGGAATAGCACAGAACTTCACCCAGGAGAAGGTCAGTGTGTGGGTGCATCTGTGTGAGGACAGGGAAAGGGGAGAGAGGCATCAAGGGGGAATGTAGGGAGTTCCAGACTATCCAGGGCCATGTTAGAGTCCCCACTGCTGGAGGTGTCCATGGATGTGGCAGTCAGTGCTCTGGGCTGTGACAAGGTGGGGATCAGGCAGAGGTTGGAGTCAATAATCTTGGAGGGCTTTTCCAAGCTTGATGATTCCTCCTGAGGCCGGGGGTGGAGCCTGGGGTGTCCCAGAGGAAAGGGAGCACTGATGGGGTGAATATTCCTGTTTTCCCCCAAAGCAGCAGCTCGGTGGGTCCGTGTGACAGCCCCTCTCCCCATCACTGCCCAGATCCTGCTCCAGCCTCTGCAAGAGGAGCAGCGCCTTTGGAAGGACAGGCAGGAACCAGGAGCAGGACTTGGTGGAGGTCAATCTCCAACCAAGAGATGGCTCTGGTGAGAGAAGAGCTCAGTGAATTCCTGAGGTAAATCCCAGGCTGGGGCAGGACCCTGCAGAGGCTGAGCTCAGCAGCTCATGGCACCAAGTTCTGAACGATTCCGAGTCCAGACCCTGCAGCAATTCCTCGGCACTGACAGGAAAATCTCTTATTGAGGGCAAGCCACTGAACAGAAGCCTTGCTTTCAGAGGAGCAACCATTCCAAGCCCACCAGAGCCAGGGAAGCCAAAAGCTGTCCCCACGAGCCCTGGGCTGCCTGACCAGACTGAAACTCACTGGGTTCCCCTTTTAGTGACAGTGATTCCCGAATTTTGGGTAGGAAACATCCCCATCGGCGCTGCTGCCGCCCCTGATGAAAGGGAAATTGACCCACGACTATTTTGTCAGTAAATGTTTTTCCTGGCAACGGGACCTTCTGGCTCTTCAAAAGCAAGTGAGAATTTGGTTCCATCCAGCTGTTCCCACGTAACGGGAGCGGGGCTGAGGTGGGAAAGCAGGGCTGGCTGGGAGCAGACAGCCAGGGAATGACAGGCTGGGGAGCAGAACTCAGCAGTCACTGCTCAGGAGCTTCCCTGCTCCCCGATCTCCCTCTGGGCACAAACTGAAGGCTCTGGGAGCAGAGCCACAGCAGGGAGGAGCCCCTCATGGCCCCTGCATGGGCACAGGGGTCCAGGCTGACGTTCCTGGGGGGAGGCTCTTGGGGGGCTCATTATGGACACCCCACTCCAGCCAAGCTCCAGGATTAGTGCTGAGTGACTGGGGGAGATGCTGCCCTTCCCAACTGCACTGGGAAACAAATCCTGCTGGGGATGGAGCCTTACCTGAGCTCATTCCTGACACCTGCCCTGGAGAGGACTACAGGCATGGAGTGACAGGACACAGGGAAAGGCTTCCCACTGCCAGAGGGCAGGGTTAGATGGGATATGGGGAAGAATTATCCAGAGAAACTGTGCCTGCCCCATCCCTGGAAGTGTTTACTGCCAGGTGGGATGACCTGGAGCAACCTGGGACAGTGGAAGGTGTCCCTGCTCATGGCAGGGGTGAAATTGGATGACCTTTAAGGTGACTTCCAACCCAACACATTCCATGACTTTATGTTTTTCCCTTCCGGGGTGAGCCTTCTCCCATTACTCACCCAGAGAGACTCAGCTGCGGGGAAATAAAAAGATTTCTCCGAGGGAGCCAAAGGCTGCTTTGCCCAAGAAGCCATGGGAAGCCAATGGCAGTCAAGATCCAGTGTGCCTTGACTGCAGGAGCATCCTGGACGCCTCTCACAGTCCTGAATATTCATGGCAAGTCAGCGTTAACAGCTCAGCAGGGAGCACGGCCGAGCGCTGCCCAGACACTTTGCATCCTGGCCGGGGAATCCGCATGGGGCTGCTCGGAGCGAGCCAGGAAGAAAATGAACTGAAACCTCAGCCGCCAAACCTGACAGCGGCCTAATTTGGGAAGGCAACTCGCCCCGGGCCCTGCCCGCGGGGCTGCGAGAGCAAACGGCTCTAAACGCTCCCAAATCCCTCCAGCCCGCCCCTGGAGACGGAGCCCCGGGAGCTGCGGTGCGCTCCAGCCGGGAGCGCCGGGGCGGGAGCGGGGCCGGGAGCTGTCACTGCCAGCAGGGCATCACTCCCGCGTAATTGCTCGGGATGGCTCTGCAGGGCCACGGCTGGCGCTGGAAAAACCGATCCATCAGCCCTTCCATCCCTGGGGAGCGCGGCAGGAGCTGATCTGCATCCCCCGGGACGGCCCCGGAGCAGGTGAGGAGCTCCACTTCCCTGCTCCTTCCGCGCTTGGCCGGCTTGGCAGCCCCTGGGTGTGATCTGCCGGCTCTGCTGCCATCCACCCGCACATTCCGTGTCCTCCCCGCGCCTTTTAACCTTGCGCGGATTTTAAACGATGCCGTTTCCTTCGGCTTGCACAGCACTTTATTTGTTCTTTATAGCCCCGGCTCACACAGGGGGGATGTTGCTCCAAGAAAAATCCTTGCTGCAGGGAGCAGAGGACGGGCTGGCTCTCTGGTGTGACCCTGCCTCTGACATTGGCGTCCCCTCTGCCTCTAAAACAGGGCTGGTGACATTCACCTGGCTGCTGGAGGAGCTGGGAGGGGGCATTAACCATCTCGAAAAAAATCAGGTTTTTGAACCCTAAAAGTGCAGGGAGAGGGGAATTATAAATAATGGAATTGTTAAGGTTGGAAAAGACCTTTAAGGTCACCAATTCCAATCATCAAACCAGCAGCTGCAGCGTGCTATGAGTTCATACTGCTCATGTCATGAGCACATCTGGGGTGACAATGCTCACTTGCCTCTGGGCCACCTCTGGTGCATGATCCAGACACCAACCACAAAGCCCAAGGCGGAGAGGAGGCTTTCCCACTTTCAGGGATTAAGGAATTTGGCTGAATTCAGCCCAAGCTCAGCCTGAGTCCCGGCATTATTCCCATGCCAGAGAGAATGAGGAGCCAACAAAATTCCCTGGCACTTGCTCTTTTCCCTGCCAACAAAGTTGCAAGAGGTGTTGGAAGCTGCTTTTCCGTGCTCAAGAGGTGAGGAAAGGTGGGTTCAGCATCTTCCCACTTCCCAGGGAGCTGAAGGAATGCTGGGGCTGGAGCAGGAGGGATGGGATGCACCCACCAGTTGTGAGATCTCCCCCATGTGGGACAAGCCATGAGCTCACACCCAGCACCTGGAAAACCTCTCACCCCTGGATGATTGTTTGGCATCAGGCAGGAGGCAGATTTTTCCTCTATTATTTCTTTTTTTGAAAGGATTTTTTTTTTTTGTTTCTTTTAAGGATTTCTGATTTTGTAGCAATCCTTACAGCCCTGCCTGTGGTCCTTGGGCTTTGGCCATTCTGTCCCTATTATTCCCTTGGTCCCTCCTTGTCCAGCCAAACCCAGGCTGGTGGATCACCTGGAGCCTGCAAACACAGCACTCCCATTCCCAAGGGATCTCAGGCCAGGTTTTCCAGCACTGGCAGCCCCCAAAAGCAGCCCAGGAGCCAGCCCAGGCCAGCTGGGCAGAGGAGGAGGAAGAGGAGCTGATGGATCCCAAAGGCTTCCGCTCAGCAGCAACCACAGCCATTAACTGGGAAGTGAGAGGCACTAATTGGGCATTTAACTCAATGCTGGCACCACAGGCCTTGTGCTGGAGTTGGAGAGATGGAAGAAAGATCCACTCTGGAGCTGCAGGATCCTCTTCTGAGCCCTGGGATGTAACCAGATACCCCTTGGTTTCACCCCAACTTTCAACATCCAATTCCTCCCCAAGGGATGCTCATATTGGGGGAATAGAGGAGAGACGAGCTTCATGGATCATGGAAGTTAACATGGATAAAAACACTCCCCAATCTGGTTGTGTTTGTCTTTTTTTGTGAGTTTTTCTTCTGCTTCTTTTTTTTTTTTTTTTTTTTTTGGTTTTCTAATTCTCAGAGAAAAACAGGTTTGAGGATTTCAGCCTTTCTCGCAGTGCTCCAAACACAAATGTGGCAGCATCGATTGTCTCATCGTAAACAAGCAGAGAGCCAAGGCCACCAGACTGGACTTGGACAATCTGAAATTCCCTGCAAACTGCCTCCTTTTATGCCACTGCCCATTAGTCAGGGTGAGGCAATGGCTGCACACAGGGGAAATCCATGGGAGCTGTAGAGTCACGGCAGCTATTCCAAGAGCAGAATTCCAGAACCCTTTGGGTGGGAAACAACCTTAAATCTCAGCTCATCCCACCCCTGCCATGGGCACGGGCACCTTCCACCCTCCCAGGTTTGTCCAGCCTGGCCTTGGACACTTCCATGGATAGGACACCCACACCAAATGCCACATGAACAGTCCTGGACTGACAGTCTGGACTGGACAATTCCCAAACCCAAATTCACAAATCCTGACAACCGCTCCAGCATTCCCATCACACATCAGCACTCAGGAGAGTCAGCGTTTGTGTCCTTTGCTGTCGATCAGCTTTACTAATGAATTTTTATTAGAGCAAACAAGCATTTATCTCATCTCCCCACAGGGCTCTTCTTGTTGGCAACAAAACACCTTCCCCCAGACCCATTTCTTAATTCCCTGCTCCCCAGGGAATTAAAACCTCGGGAGTGAACATGAGAGCAAAACCTCTGGGCTGGGATGTCCCACACCAATCTCCTGTGGGCCCCCTGGCAGGGACACAGCACAAGGGTTGGCTTTTAACCTCAAATATCCTGAGCAGCAGCATTTTTACAAACCTCAGACAGCACAGGAAGGGTTAACCCCACCACAGCCCCCCAAAAATAGGTGGAAACGGAGATACAGGAGGGTAAAAGGACTCTCAGGAGGGGTCGGCTTGAGAGGGAGACAAACAGAGAGAAAGGGAATTTGCTTCCACATAAACCCCAAAGGTTGAAAGCATGTGTGAACCAAAGGGCCAAAAGGAGTAGGGCACAACCTGAACGAGCTGGGATGCCCCCAGGAGGAGAGGGACAGCACCACCCACACAGAGCCCTGGCTGGGTGCTGGGATGGGGGGACAGCTATTTCCTGGGGAAAAACCCTAAATGAGGAGGTGGATTCCAGCCTTATGGATGGGAAAGGCAGGAGGCTCCAGCAACACCTCTGCAACAGCAGAAGCAGCAGTTTTCCCTTTGGCCTGGGATCATCAGGCAGAATATTGGCTCAAAACAGAACCTGGGGGCATTGGGGTGCTCCCAGCTCCTGCCTTTCCCTCTCCACTGAAGGCTGGCTCCTGAGCTGGTTGCTATGGGGAGAAACAGAGCAGTGCCCTCATGGATGGGGAGGAGATGGAGGAGATGGAAGAGGTGGAGGAGATGGAGGAGATGTGCTGTGCTGGGGGACTGCTCCTCATGACAATGCTAAATTGGGCCTGATGGATTGGGAACAGATGAGACTCCAGGGACACAGAGCCTGGCCTTCAAGGTGATACCTCTACCCTTGAACACAACAGTGGCTGGAAATATCCTGCTGGATGAGGGAGCAGATCCCACCCCATCGTTTGGGGCATGGGTGAGAAACAGGGAGAAAAACCTGGGAGCAGAACTGCAGGGAGAGGCTGTGATGGATGCAGTGCCCCAGTCCAAGCCCAGCTGAGCTCTGTGGGCACGGCCCATGGGCTATTCTGGCACCTCTCCCTCCTCTTGGCACCTCTGACACACATGAAACACTCGGCAGAGCCCCGGAGCAGCGAGCTCCACGCCAGGCAGCGATCCCTTCCCTGGCACCGCCGCAGCTGAAATATGGATCGAGGAGAGGAACGGCTCCAAAAGGAAAGACAGAGAGACAACTTTGTTGTCCTGGCCAAATCCGAGCTTGCCAAATCCCACTTCTCTAAAATGCTGCCTGCATTCTCAATAAATAAGGAGAAATCAAAACAAACCCCCATCCCTCCCGCTCCGGCGCGGGCTGATTCCCAGACACCTGCCACATCCAGCACTGGCATTGTCGGCAGAATGGATCTGCCCGTATCGCTTGCACATTTGTCTGTAAAGCTCATTAAGATCGGGCGAGATGAAAGGCAGCGCCGCAATGTAAGATCATTATCGTTATCAAAAGGAACACAGCAAACTGCTGCTCGAGAGGCAGATCTGTTTCCGTGTAAGAGCTGTTCAAAGTTCGTCCCGACGCTCCCTAATAAGGTGCTTGTTCTAGGAATCAACTTCAAGAGCTTCCCTCATGCTGGGGAAAACTTCCAAGGACCCCTTTGCCTCTCGCGTCTGTCGGTGAATTTTCTGAGGCAGTTTGGACACGGTGGAGGCGGTTTGGATACAGGGAAGGGGATCCTGTGTCCCAGAGCTCCCAGCCTGTGGGATGCTGGTCATGCATGGCCATGATGCTCTGGTGAGGAGCATAGTGAGGATGGGATGGACACCCCGTGGTGTGACCATGGACATCTTTGATGTGACCATGGAATTGTGTGATGCGACCATGGAATTGTGCAATATGGAATTGTGTGATGTGGCATGGACATGTTTGTCCTGGCTGTGTACACCTGTGATGTGACCATGGGCATCTGTGATGTCACCATGGACATGTGTGATGTCACCATGGACGCATGATATCACATGGGGTTCTGTGATGTGACCATGGGCACGTTTGATGTGACACGGACGTGTGTGATGTCACCATGGACATGTGCGATGCCACCATGGGCACCTCTCAGCTCATTCCCAGCTGCCTTCCCTCCCACCATCCCCATGGAATGAGCGTTGGCAGAAGATCCCACAGGTGGGATGGAGCCCAGTGCCCAGCCCATCCCCTACTGGGGCAGCACCAGATGCCTTCCAGAGAATTCCAGGTTGGGTTTCAATACACAAATCCAATCCAGAGTGGAATTTTTCATGGAATAACCCTGGCGGGCACCATAAAGCAGAGCAGAGACCCCCACAGCCATCACCAGGCAACACCACCATGTCCCACCTCCCACCAGTGCCTCCCAGTCACGCTGCCAGAGACCCTCATGTGTGAGGTCCTGCGTGCCATAGATGCTCCAGGAGCTTCCAAGGAAAGGCTTCCCATGGGGTCACAGCCCCCCACACAGAGTCTGAAAGAGGAACTGGCTGGTTTAAAACACCCTCCTGTTCCTCTGCTGGGAGGTTTCCGGAGGCAAGCCTCAGGCTCGGAGCTGACTGATGGGAATTTGGACACAGAGAATCCTCTCCTGCCTGGAGGAAGCAGAAGAGTTAAACTCGCTCAAAGGCACCATAATTTTTCCAAGAAGAAAACCGTTCTTCCCACACAGGGTCAGTTCTTTTTTGAAACCAGCCTCCCTTTTATCCCCAAGAAAATCTGCTCGTAATTATAAAGCAGGGAAAGGAGAGGTTTCTGGAAATATTCATTTGCAGCTGAGCCATTTTCACCCTGGCACAGGCGGAGCGAGCCTTCCTCGCTCCCATCTGTCGCGTTCGCGGCGGCGCCGATGCCAGCCAGGCTCTGCCACCCAGCGTGGCACACTCGGCAGGGACAACGTGACACCGCGCTGGGAGGGGGCCGGGGGGCCGCCAGCAAAGCGGGAAGGACTCGTCCTGCCCAAGATGTTCTCCTTACACATGAACAGCTTGGCAGCACGAGGGGCTGGGAGCGGGGGGAGAGGAGGAGGAGGAGGAGGAGGAGAAGGAGGAGGAGGAACAGTTCAGGCGTTGTTGGGTGCTGTTGGGGAAGAGATGAATGGAAAAGCTCACGGAGCTGAGTTTGACGGAGTCGACAGGTTCCAGGCCACCTCCACCAGCATTGTGCTCTGAACTGCAGCACCAGGGGCCACTCAGCCCAAATCAGGCGTGCCACATCCCCTGTGTCCTCTGAGCACCCCCACCGGCCCCCAGGTGATGGGATCTGTGCTCCTTCTTCAGGGAAACTGCTCTGGCTTCTCCCATCCCTCTTCCATAGCCTCATCTCATTTCCACAGCCACAAATAAATCAATCTGCTGCTGGTGCCTCCACCTTCAAATATTTATAGAGTGTTATTACACTTTTCACTCCCTGCCTGCACACACGCGCCCTTTCCTTTAAACATCTCCCCACCCAGCTCTGGATATTTAGTTCTTTTAATCCCTCCCCATAAATCTCCCCTGATCCACTCCCGGTGCTGTATCCATTCATTTCTCTGGATGAGAGGCACTGTGATGGATTGGCACAGCAGAGCTGTCCAGAAAGGGGCTGTTGTCACCTCCCTCCATGGCACAGTGCCTGGGGACCATGGCTCAGAGGGTGTTGGACACCTCCAAGCATCTCCTGGGCTCCTCCTGTAATTCCTGGCTCCATCCAGGCTTCAGCTTTCTGTCCTCGTCGGATTTTGCATTTTCTTATTTCTCCCTTTTCTTTTTTCCCCCCTCCCTTCTCCCCACTACAAATGACAAAATTGCCAGCAGCTCCCAGACAAGCTGCAAACCCAGGAATCAGCTATTTCTGGAGACGGAATTTTAACTTCCTTTCTTGATTTGCAAATTTCTGGGGAGCAGCTTGCGAGGCCCAGGAAATCGGGAGCCGGGGAAGGCTGCAAGTTCACACACCACCTGGGATCCTTCAGTGGGGCGAGGTCTGAGCCCTCGGGAGCAGCAGACACATTCCCCGGGCTCAGCATCAGCTTTTGGGAGTCATGGAGTTGTTTGGGTTGGAAGAGACCATTTTCATTCCCCTCCTTGCCACAGGCAGGGACACCTTCCACTATCGCAGGTTGCTCCCAGCCCCATCCAAGCCAGCCTTGGACACTGCCAGGGATGGTTCTCTTGCCCTGCAGCACCCCCATGGCATCATCCCCATCCTCTCCAAGCTGGAATGGGGTTGGGATGTGCAGGGAAGGAATGTGCCCAGCCCAGCAGCTCTGCCACAGCCAGCCCAGCGGCTCAGGGAAAGTTGAGGAATGGAAAAATAAAGTTTATCTTCCACAGGGAAGCAAAGAGGGAAATGGGATTGCTCTTGCCAGGTGGGTCCCAAGCAGAGCTGCAAAATCTAATGGAGTTTATAATTTGCTGGAATGAAGCTGCTTCAGGCAACAAACTCTCGGTGGCTGTGGCTGATGGAGCTGGTGACACCGAATTTGGGATTACAGCCTGCCATGGAGCCCTCTCCCTGCCAGGATAACCCCCAGATAAGCACAGAATTGACCGATTAAACAGCCTGTGTGAAGCCATGGGAAAGGCTGAAGGGATTTAGGGAGCTCAGGGTGGTTTTCCAGTCAAGGGATCAGATGAAGGCACTCAGCCCCACAAAAAGCCTGATGCTCTGTGGGGACACAGAGCAGACAGGGCTGGAAGCAGGGTCCCATCACTGCTCAGTGAGGCACTACAGGCCCAGCAAGGGCACTGGACAGGAGTTCTGCAGGGAATTACAGGGGCAAAAGCACTTGGAGTGGAACATCCCTCCCTCCACAGCTTCACCAGTTTTGGTCCCGTTCAAAACATCCCCAGTGCAGGAGCCATCCCAGCCCTCTCTTGCCTGGACTCCCAGCCCTCACTTCCACAGGCAGCCTTCACCCCAGCACAGGGGTGTCCTTGCTCCCCAAAAGACTCGGAGGAAGGGCCAGCTCTGCCTCACTGGGGGTGATGGGCTGAGTGGGGCTGAGTTCCTGGCTGGGGTTAAAGCCCAACCCAAGCCTTCACCTCCTTCATTTCTGAACCACCATTTGTCCCCACCCAGCTCCATTTCCCACCCATCAGGTGCTGCTTTTTGTGGCTGAGCAAACCCAGCTGTGCTGGAAGCCCTCATGCCATTAATCCAACCTCAGTCCCCTCACAGACATTTCTGTGACCCTGCGCAAATTTTGGGGGTGGGCACAGCCCAGGGCAGAGGAGCTGTGTTCACCTGCAGGGGTTTCTTGTGCTGTTGAACAAACACCAAGCTCCTGCTGCCATGGTGAACTGGGATGCCTCAGCTCTGTCCCAGTCAGCTCCAGTGAGCTGAACTGGTGTCCCCAAACAAGGGATAGTGCCCCTCTGTCAGGACAGGAGCTGCTCCAGGTCCCTGATCCAAGGGAACTGTAATTATCCCTTGGCCCTGGCACAAATGGCTCATTTGACTTTGAACTCTGAGTGCTGACACGCTGGCTGGGCTTGGAATTGGGGCTTAAATCAAGGAGCTTCCCTCCAGGGAGCAGGGGGAGAAGGAGACAATTAGATTTGAGCCCTGAAGTTTTACAAGTCTAATAAATTTCCTGGTAGCCTGCGGCTGCTGGGGGGAGCCAGGACGGAGCCCTTGGTGCAGGAAAGCAGGAATTTCTCCATGCAGGAAGCCACGGAGGCACCACATGGCTCTGTCAGCCACAGGGGTGGCTTGTCTGACCCCCCAGTGCCACCCCTGGCTGGGGCTGAGGGGTGGGGATGGAGGCACGGTGTCCCCAGGAGTGACATTCCCGCTCTGCCCATTCCCAGTGCATTCCTTGGGCTGCTCGGAGGCAGAGGAGAAGAGGAAGGTCAGAGCCAGCAGAGTGGAGGGAAGCAGCTGCTGGACACAGCAGGGAAAAAGCAGCTTCCTAATTGTGCCTCACTGCTGGAAAAGGGTCATGGCAGGGAGGTGACGAGGTGTTGGCACCGGCACAGGAACACCTGGCAGCGACAGGGCAGGGCAGCCAAGGAGGGGAGGCAGGGTCACCCCCAAGCTCCTGCAGCCCCTGGGAGCCCAGCCTGGCCTGTGGCTGCTCATTATCCTGCCAGAGCTGCTCTTCTTCCAGCCAGGACCTGACACTTCTCTTCAGCAATGCTAATGGAGGAGGATGGAGAAGGAAGCTCCTTTCTCCAGGAAATGAGGCTTCCCAGAGCCCCTGCAGCAAAGGCTGCTCCCACCTGGGCTGGTTTCTGTCTCCTCCCACGGGCAGGTGAGAGGGAGCAGCTGTAGGAGCTGCTGCTCTGGGCTGAGCCCAAGGGAAGCACATAGCTGGCACAGCCCCCTGCCTGGGCCTGCCTGGACTCTCTGTGCCACAGGACCATGGAATGCTTTGGGCTGGAAGCTTGAGGCCCATCCAGTGCCACCCCCTGCCATGGGCAGGGACACTGCCCACTCTCCCAGGTTACTCCAACCTGGCCTGGAATGCTTCCAGGGATGGGGCAGCCACAGCTGCCCTGGGTAACCTGTGCCAGGCCTTCACCACCTCCTGGGTGGTGGATATTTCCCCCTAATATCCCATCTAACCCTGCCCTGTGGCAGTGGGAAGCCATTCCCCAGCTGGGGTGGCACAGGAGGGGCTGAGGCAGAGACACAGCCCAGCAAGAACGGCTTTGGAATTGGGTCTTAAATCAAGGAGCTCTCCAGGGAGCAGGGGAGAAGGAGACAATTTGAGAGCCCACGGAGGCACCACATGGCTCTGTCAGCCACAGGGGTGGCTTGTCTGACCCCCCAGTGCCACCCCTGGCTGGGGCTGAGGGGTGGGGATGGAGGCACGGTGTCCCCAGGAGTGACATTCCCGCTCTGCCCATTCCCAGTGCATTCCTTGGGCTGCTCGGAGGCAGAGGAGAAGAGGAAGGTCAGAGCCAGCAGAGTGGAGGGGAAGCAGCTGCTGGACACAGCAGGGAAAAAGCAGCTTCCTAATTGTGCCTCACTGCTGGAAAAGGGTCATGGCAGGGAGGTGACGAGGTGTTGGCACCGGCACAGGAACACCTGGCAGCGACAGGGCAGGGCAGCCAAGGAGGGGAGGCAGGGTCACCCCCAAGCTCCTGCAGCCCCTGGGAGCCCAGCCTGGCCTGTGGCTGCTCATTATCCTGCCAGAGCTGCTCTTCTTCCAGCCAGGACCTGACACTTCTCTTCAGCAATGCTAATGGAGGAGGATGGAGAAGGAAGCTCCTTTCTCCAGGAAATGAGGCTTCCCAGAGCCCCTGCAGCAAAGGCTGCTCCCACCTGGGCTGGTTGCTGTCTCCTCCCGCGGGCAGGTGAGAGGGAGCAGCTGTAGGAGCTGCTGCTCTGGGCTGAGCCCAAGGGAAGCACATACCTGGCAGAGCCCCCTGCCTGGGCCTGCCTGGACTCTCTGTGCCACAGAACCATGGAATGCTTTGGGCTGGAAGCTTGAGGCCCATCCAGTGCCACCCCCTGCCATGGGCAGGGACACCGCCCACTCTCCCAGGTTACTCCAACCTGGCCTGGAATGCTTCCAGGGATGAGGCAGCCACAGCTGCCCTGGGTAACCTGTGCCAGGCCTTCACCACCTCCTGGGTGGTGGATATTTCCCCCTAATATCCCATCTAACCCTGCCCTGTGGCAGTGGGAAGCCATTCCCCAGCTGGGGTGGCACAGGAGGGGCTGAGGCAGAGACACAGCCCAGCAAGAACGGCTTTGGAATTGGGTCTTAAATCAAGGAGCTTCCCTCCAGGGAGCAGGGGGAGAAGGAGACAATTTGAGCCCTGAAGTTTTACAAGTGAAATGCAGAGCCCTGGGAATTCTCCTGCTGTGCTGCGTCACCACAGGTGTGGTGTCCTCTGTCCCTGCCCTGGCACTGCCATCTGCAGCTGTCCCACTGCCAGGATGTCTCTGGAGAGGAGCAGAAATGCCACTCCAGCTGATCCCTTCTCCATGCTTGGAGAATCTCCCTGTTGCTGCCCAAAGGGAGCGGCTCCTCTGCAGCTCCTCTGCTCCATCCCCGCTCCCGTGGCCGCCTCTGGTGTTTGTTTAAGAGCCTTTTACTGTAAATTACATATTCCTCTGACACGATGTAAAATATGTTTTATGCTCTCATTTTCCCCTTGTCTTCCCACTAAACCTTTTCCAATTTGAGCTGGATACGCTGTGCTGGGATTAGCTGAGCTGTGTTTAAGCAGCCAGTCAAGCCTCAAACGTCTCTCGTAAAACCTGGAGGTCTCTGCGAGTCCCTCGCACTTGTCACCAGTGACCATAAATCCCCATTTCCTGGGGACCTGTCTCTCCCTGCCCTTTTCTTCCCTCTGTCCCACTGCGGGCAGGTGAGGGATGTGGAGCGTGGTGTGGCCAGGGCTCGGAGCAGGACTGGGTGGGTTCCAGCAAGGATTCATCTCTGGCTCTGGGCTCATCCCCCCATGGTTTTTGGGGGTGGATTTGGGGGTGCCTCAAGGAATCAAGGAGGAGCTGAAACCTCTCCCACCACATCCCACCAGGATGGGAGCCATGAGATTCCAGCAGGGACTCAGAGGATGCAGCACTGAGGCCATCCAGCCTGGGGGAGACCCAGCACAGCCTGGAACACCCCCACATTGCAGGGGGCAGCAGGGGGGCTATGGCACGAGCTGGCCACTGTCCCCTGTGCCACGTGGCAGTGTGCAGGACAGTGGGCACAGGCTGGTCGTGGTGGCAGTGGGGAGGACACAGCTGGGCTGGGGACTTTCCCCTTTAAAGCAAACATTTCCTGGCAGGGGCTTTGCAAAGCCCTCATCCCAGGCTGAATTCCTGCACTTATCTCCAAACACAGATTTCACTGCGGATGAATTCACAGCACCCGCTCCGGGGCTGGGCTGAGGCCGCCTGAGCTTTCCCCACTTGTGTTTTGTCTTGTGCTTTTGGATGGAAACGAAAGTGTTGGAGCACTGACAGGGAACAGCATATCCTGAGCGAGCACGGCCTGGGCTGGCTCCAAACTCTGCAGCCAGGATGTGGGGGAGCAGGCACAGCCCCTCACACACCAGGGTCCCTTTTCCTGGGCATGGCCAAGGATGGCCAGCCTGGAGCTGAAGGGACACCAGCAGGGCTGTTGGCAGGTCCTGCCCTCCTTGAGATGGGCTTTAAGGTCCTTCCAACCCAAACCATCCTGGAATTCTCTGTTGATCTTCAGCTAGAAATCCACTGAAGCCATTAGACTTAGGGGAGTCCTGCACAGGAGGAGATATCTCTATATATGGAGATATTTATAGGAATTCAGGTATTTATTTATATAAATGGGAAACAGGACCCCTCGTTTTCACCTGGAGCAGGATTGGATCCTGCTGCAGTGTGAAAAAGCAGGGAAAAGGGCTGGCATCATCCACAGGAGCAGGATTGGGCCAGACAGCTCCAGGCTTTGCTCCTTTCAGGTGGGTTTGGGCTTTTCTCCTCCTTTTCTTCCCAAAGAAGGTGGGTGCAGGTGGGGAAGGAGCAGCTTATGGGAATGTTCCTGGGCAGCTTTACCTGGCATTGCCCTGGGCAATGGGGTGTGGGCAGTGGGGTGTGGGCAGCTTGTCCTGTGCTCTTCCTGCCAGGAGCAAGCACCCACCACACCTCCAACCCTTTGAGAAGGACACAGGGCAGAGATCAGGGGCTGCTCCCCCCGGGAAAACCTCCCACTGCCCCTTTGGGTGCCCCCATCCATCCCCAGGAATGAAGGTTCCAACACCCCGGGAGCTGGGAGCAGAGGGTGTGAGGGAATGAGGGAGCCTTATCACCTTTTCTTTTAATTTTCCAAATGCTCCATTTAAAAAGAAAAAAAAAAAATCCAACAAAAAACCCCCACAAAACTTGTCCCGGGGACATGTGTAACTAATTAAATGGTACAGGGAGAAGAAAAACACGGCTTTTTTAAGAACCTTTGAATTATGGCTGGAGGTGAAGGAGGCGGCAGGCTCAGGGGATAATTAATCACCAGAGGTGAGATGGCCTGGCTCCCTGTGCCCCTGTGCTCCCAGCTGCCAGAGCTCCCGGCTGGAGCAGACGGAGCTCATGGGGGGGCCAGGGGGCCCCCAGCACTCAGGAGCAGCCACGGATCAGAGGGGCTGCAGAGCATGCCTGGGCCTGCAGGGGGCCTGCAGAGCCCTGGGAAGAGCCTGGAGCCTGCCAGAGCCTGCAGGACTGCACCTTCACTCCTCCACCAGATGGGAAGAGCCTGGGCCTGCAGGAGCACCCACTGCAGGAAGGGCCTGGAGCCTGAAGAGCCTGGAGCCTGCAGGGCTCAGGACTGTGCACCTCCACCGGATCAGGGGCTGCAGAGAGAGCCTGGAGCCTGCAGAGCTCAGGACTGTGCACCTCCCTGGATGGAGCCTGCAGAGCTTGGGGACCTGGAGCCTGCACTCAGGACTCACTGCATCAGAGGGGCTGCAGAGCCTTGGGAAGAGCCTGGAGCCTGCAGGACTCTGCACCTCCACTGCATCAGGAGGATCCTCCCCAAAGAGCTCCATGGAGGCTCTCGTGGAGCCCATCCATCTCTCAGCATTTTCATCTCCTCCACTCAGCTCCCCAGGGTCATCCCAATTCCCTCTGTGTCCCCTCAGCAGCACAGGGAGCCAAACATCTGGATCTTGCTGCTGCATCCCTCTGTGGGAGCATGGCCTCTCAAAAGCACCCCAAAAGCAGGAATGGTCCAGGTAAAGAGGGTGAAAAGTCTGTGAAGGGAGAGAAGATGTTGTGGCATCTGTGAGCTCAGCCCCATCAGTGAGATTCCCAAATCCTGCCTGAGCTGAGGAAGACGTGGAGGTGGCACTGCTGGCTGCTGCCCCAGATCTGAGGTATCCTGGGTGGGTACCTGGAGCAAGGAGGGTTCATCCCTCTGACCTCCTGATGCCCCTGTGGAGTGGAGACGCCTCCTGGTCTGATCCAGCACTTTATGGGATCCCAGCACAGCCCTGGAATCCTGGGAGAGGCTGGGAAGGAGGGGGTGGGCAAAGCAAGGGGGAACAGCCCCCAGCCTCCTGCTTCCTAGCAGGGAAGGAAATCAAAACGATCCATTTGAGCTTCTGCAATGTTTCCTTGCCCCCCATCCAATATCCCCTGCACAGAGCTGGGGTGGGAGCAGCAGCCTGGGAGCTCCAAGGGAAAGGACAGCAGGGGCAGGGTGGGTACCATCAGCTCGGAGGAGGCATTTTTGAGAGGTGACCAAACACTTTCCAGTGGAATGCTGGAGTCAGGAAATGCTGATTCCACACACTCGAAGGGCTTTGTGGAAACATTTATATTTCATCGACGTGTTTGGTGAATAATTATGAAAACACTGAGAAGTCCAGGGGTCCCAGTTCAGTTTTAGCATTTTTCCTCTGAGTTGAAACATCAGAATCAAACCAAAATGCTTCAAAAAACACTTCCAAGCTTTGTGAGTGAGATTTTTTAAAAGAAAATTCCATTATTTATTAAATGACAGTTTTCCCAGTTTTATGCTCAGGTGAAATGGGAAGATTTGAACTCCTCCCTCTCGCAGGGATTGAATAAAGAGCTGTCAGGGCTCCCTGGCTTCACCTTTGCTGTGAACCTGACCCTGAGCCCAGCGAGATGTGGGAATGCCAAGGACCTGTGGCCTGCAGTGTTTGAGCAGCAGCGGGGTCAGGGTGTGCAGTGTCACACCCTGCATTGCTTGTCCTGTCCCCCTCCTGGCTCTGTCCCCTCTCCCAGCGGGATGTGTCCCTGTTTTGGGGCAGCTCCCCTGCCCAGCACGATGGGGCTTTCCCCACCTTGTTCCCGTGTCCCAGGGGGTGGCACTGGGGGGACATTTGGTGGCCATTTCCCTGCTGTCACCTCGTGTTCCTGCAGCACTTGGAGCAGCAGCAAGCAGGGCTGGAACTTTGGACCTTTCCAATTAATATTTTGCTCACCTGAGCAAAAAAAAAAAAAAAAAAAAAGAACAGTTTAATAGATATTTACACCTGCTCACAACTCTCTCAAGTTGCCACCTTTTATCTACAGTTGGAAGTCATACTAAACACGTTTCAGGTTTTTTTTCTTGATCTTAATAATTTCCACTAGGATATTACATTTTCTTTTAACTACTGCTTCAACAGCATCAGCTTTTAAACAGCTGGGGCTTCTCTTCTCTTCTGACCATGGGAACCCTCACCTGAGCAGAATGTGAGCAACCTGCACCTGGGTGGCCCTCCCAGCGCCATTTCCATCCCTGCCCGCAGTAATTGATGTCCTATTTTCCCTTCATTCATATGCAGGTGGCATGGGAATGCCGGCGCTGGCAGCGGGGCTGTCCCTGCTCCCCTCGCTGCTGCCCACCAAGCCCAGCCCATGACACTGGTTTTACTGGAGCTCTGCTGCTTTCCCTGTGCCCCAGGGGCACCCCCAGAGCTCTGTGGGGTTTGTGGTGCGGGGGGCAGTCCCGCAGGTGCTCCCTCCTGCAGGGATGGATGGATGGATGGATGGATGGATGGATGGATGGATGGATGGATGGATGGATGGATGGATGGATGGATGGATGGATGGATGGATGGATGGATGGATGGATGGATGGATCCCAAGGCTGCCATTCCCGAGCAGGGGACTGTCTGATCGCCCTGCCTGGTCCTCCTGGTCCTTGTCACGGCCGCTGGCCAGCTGTGTGGCCGGGTGGGGACACCACTGGAGCAGGGGACACAGCCAGTGCACAGCTCCCCGCTCACCTCCAGCTGCTGGGACAGGCTGGGGGGCTCCCACATCCGAGGGGACGGACAGAAGTGCCAGCTCTGTGTCCCACCAGCTCTGTGGGTCAGGCCAGCCCTTGTAGAAATCCTCCCGGGCTCTGCAGGCTTTTCCTTGGAGATGTGGTGCCTGCGACAGTGTTCACAGGGGTCTGAGGATGAGGGAAGAGACGAGGATTTGACTCCATGTTTCAGAAGGCTTGATTTATTATTTTATGATATATATTATATTAAAACTATATTGAAAGAATAGAAGAAAGGATTTTATCAGAAGGCTAGTTAAGCATAGAATAGGAAAGAATGATAACAAAGGCTTGTGGCTCGGACTCTGTCTGAGCCAGTTGATTGTGATTGGTTATTAATTAGAAACAACCAACATGGGTTAATCAAAGATCCACCTGTTGCATTCCACAGCAGCAGATAACCATTGTTTACATTTTGTTCCTGAGGCCTCTCAGCTTCTCAAGAAGAAAAACCCTAAAAAAAAGATTTTTCATGCAAGATGTCTGCCACCGTGCCCGCGGCAGGGAGCCCAGCCAGGCTGCATGGAGCAGGGGTGAGCCACAGGGTGTGGCAGGACAAGGTCCCAGAGACCCTTCCCCTGTGCCCCCTGTGCTGGGGTTGAGAGAGTGGAGGAGGCTGTGGGGGACAGGGCTGGTCCAGTGGGACCCATGGCAGGGAGTGAAACTGGCTGATCCCTGCGATCCCTTCCAACCCAAATTATTCCATGAATCTATGACAGCAGGGAGGTGCCCACGCAGCTGTGGATCAATGACATGAGACAGGGACACTGTGACAGTGGCAGCCCCAAAGCAGCACTTTAGGAAAGGCAGGGAGGAACACAAGGACCTGGATGCTGCAGGGTCCCTGTGCCATCCCCAACCCCTGCCCGGGGAAAATGTTTGGCCAAGAGCTTTACTTCTGCTTGATCCCTTTTGTGGGCAGCTCCTGGGGCTGGGCTGGCACCAAGCAGGTCCATGTGTGCCCCGGGCAGGCCATGGCAAGGCCCTGGCAGGTCCCTGTGTGCCCTGGGCTGGCCACAGCAGGGTCCTGGCAGGTCTGTGTGTGGCCTGGGCTGGCTATGGCAGGGTCCTGGCAGGTCTGTGTGCCCTGAGCTGGCTATGGCAGGGTCCTGGCAGGTCCCTGTGTGCCCCGGGCTGGCAGGTCTGTGTATGCCCTGGGCTGGCCATGGCAGGGTCCTGGCAGGTCTGTGTGTGCCCTGGGCTGGCCATGGCAGGGTCCTGGCAGGTCTGTGTGTGCCCTGGGCTGGCCATGGCAGGGTCCTGGCAGGTCTGTGTGTGCCCTGGGCTGGCCACAGCAGGTCCAGCAGCCTTCTAGCCCCTCTGCTGCCTCTTGCACAGCTCTGAGTCAAAGCCAGTGGTGGAGCAAGAAGGGCAAGACTTGTGTTGAGTGAAAACAAAGGAAAAAACTTTTCCAGCTGCTGAGGAAGGGAGGTGTTTGTTCCCGAGGTGCCAAGGCAGCTCCTGGTGGCCTCGGAGCAGCGGGGTCTGTGTGCCCATGGGGTTTGTGCTTGGACATGGAGCAAAGTGTGTCTGCCATGGGGCCCAGCTGTGCCCTGCCATGGATTTTCCATGCTTTTCTCCTTCTCCCAGCTCCCAGCAGGCAGAGGGTCCCCCTCAGATCGACCCCTTGTGCCTGTGACACAGCAGACCAAAGGAAGGCACTCCCAGCTCACCATCCTCCTCCCCATCCCGACCAGGAGACCCTAAATTAGATTCCCAGAAGGAAGGGAAATGGAACATGAGCCCTGAGACTCCTGGGCACCTCCTGCCAAAGCTCCCAGAGCATCCCAGAGACATGGTCTATCTTCCCTCTGAACCTCCCGCAGCTTCTTGGGGCTCTCCTGGGAGCATGAATTTATTTGATGCAATTTCATTTTGGGGTGGTTTTTAAGTAATTAAAAGAGACGATGGAAGAAAAGGCATAAAATTAAAGGAAGGATTAGCAGGGCTGTGAGGGAATTCCCCAGGCAGAGCGCAACCAGTGCAATGGCTTTAAAACCTTCTCCAAGCACAAGTGGCTCTGCAGAGCCAGGGGCACAAGAGTTTGCCAGTTTGTTCCTCTCCTCCAGTGGGAAAGGGAGCAAACCCTGCCTGCAGGAAAGATGCCAGGACTTGCCTGGACTCCCTGTGGGGCTGAGGAGCAGGGCTGGGAGCTGAGGCAGCAGTTCTGGGGGGCTCAGGGGCACGGTGAGCTTGGCTGCTCCGGCGGAATTCGGCAGGGCCGCCTGGGAACAGTGAAGTCTCCCCACTTGGCCGAGGGTCTGGGATGTGCCCTGACGGAATCAGTGCCAGGACGGCTCAGACACGCTGCGCTGGGGTCACTGCACGCTCCAGGGCACTGCCTTGCCCAGGGCTGTGTGCTGAGGAAGCAGAAGTCGCTGGCTGAGCTCCAGGAGCAGATAAGCTCTTTGGTTATAGGATAACCGGATTAACCAGGCTGTGTGGGGGCAACAGCTCCCAACTGCTCCACCAGAGCTGCGGGGCTGATCTGCCCCTTGGCCTGTGATGATAAAGCTGCAGGTTCCACCTGGGGCAAAAGGAAAGGTGGGGAAATCTGGCTGCAATGTCAGGAGCAGCACAGGGATCTGGCTGACACCTCCAGTGACAGCTCCCATCGAGGTGGGGTTGGTACATGACCCATTCCACACCATCCCATCCCCTCTCCCTGTCCCTGCTGGGCTCCTGGAATCACACGGAGCTCCCGAGGCTCCAGCTGGACCACCCTTTGGAAGTCCCAATGCAGACAGGAGGGTGCAATGAAGCATCTACGGCCTACTGACATTAATTCAGCACTAACCCCAACCTCCCTCCCTTCTTCCTCCTCCTGCTGCTCAGTCCCCCCAGCCCAGCCTCAGTCACCATCCTTCCCAGACTGCTCCCCAGGCTTTGTTATCCCAGCCTTTGCAGTGGGAGCTGCCACATCTCCCTGCAGGAAGCTCAGGGCTGGGAATTGGTAGCCCAAGTGACCCAGCTGGTTTCACTGCTGGCTCTGGGTAAGGCATTGAATGCCTTTGGCTCAGCTCAGCCCAAATCCTGGAAGCAGAACGACGGACTGGACATGACTGACACATTAATGCTTGGAGCCTGCTCAGTGGGCAGCAGTCACAGGAGTTACCTGAAGGACAAGGCTGGGGAAAGGCTCTTCTGACTCATAACAAGTGAATCTGGGACAAGGAGAGTGCCCAAAATTTCCTACAGTCATAACAGCTTCCCTGGAATTAGCTGGGGAAGGGACAGCCTGCTCAGCCCAGGAATGAGCAGCTCGTTTGCTAAATTAAAGGACTAAACAAGAAACCAATGTTTTGGGGTGTAGTTTCTTCCTCAGCTGTAGATGGCACTTCCCCTGCTCATTCCCCGTGCCCAGGGTGAGCTGTGTGGGGTGTGGGATAGCTCCCAGGGAGCTGCTGGTCCCTCCTGCATGGAGAAAAGGCTGAAGGTTGTCCCCTTCCCCAGGAGAGAGGGGCATCCTGCATGCTGGGGAAGTGCCTGCTCCCAGGACACGATCCAGACACAGCAGTTCCTTCTTCTCTTGGCACCCACACCTGGGCATCCATCAGGATGTTCACTGGGAGTCTCTTTTTCCAAGCCATCCTTGTCCCCACTGGCTGTCCCATGAAAGGGTTGTTGTAAATGAGGCTGATTTCAGAGCCTGGGGAGTGAGGCTGGGCTCAAACCCACGGCCAAATCCTTTTCCACAGTCCTTCAAAACTCCTCCAGATTACACGGCAGATGTGTGTCCACCCTCCTGCCCCAGGATTTTGGATATCCTTCATCCCACTGGATTTATTCTCCTGGTCTCCCTGTTGCTCCAGGCTCGCTGCGTCCAGGACTCAACAAGTTTATCCTGACTTTGGCCTTAACTCTGAGAGCAGAGCAATCCCTCACTCCACAGGAGACGCTGCCATGTGGAAAACAGGCATTTCCATCCTGCAGACCACGGGATGCAGAGGAATGGGCTCCTGGAGATGGAAGAGGTGTGACGGGATGGGCAGAGACACGGTGCTGGCTGGGCTGGTTCCTGCTCCATCACCTCCTGCTCTGTTTTCCCAGCGGGCTCCCCCTCCCAGCCTCCCAGGGTGTTTTCCTTGCGCCGGAGCCGTCTCCACTTTCCCCACAACACGAACTGAGGCGACCACACAAACCAGAGGCTGGGAGTGGGAGCGGCTCCGAGTGCACCAGGCAAATCTGATCCTGCCAGATTAGGGAAGGCTTTAACGAGGCTTTGAGCCCTTGCCTGGCTCTGGGGGTTATGTATGGCCACGGTCACCGCTCCGAGAGTGCCACCGCCATCCATCAGCCCCAGAGCCTGGCACCTGGCCAAGCACCGGGAATTTTGTGCTGAGTGATATCAGAAGCCAAAACGAGCCCCACATACTTTGGGTAATTCCCAGAGGCTGTAAAACACCTCGGCCGTCTCCCATCCAACATTTATGTGTTTGGCATTAAACTTCCCCAAATTAGTGCTAAGTGCATTAAAGTTGTAAAACTACCCGGAGTAAAACCCCATTAAATGCTCAAACGGGCGGATGCGGTGCACCCCCAAACCCCTGGAATTCAGGTTGAAATCCAGGAGCTCCGTGACTCCCAGGGCTTGCACCGGGAGCAGCCAGGAGTGCCATGGTGGAAGGGATGAGCCATTCCACCACCAGCTCCCGGAGCAGCTTTTTCCCAACAGGGGATTCCTTTGAGACGTCAGACATTGCAACTCTATTAATTCTTGCTGGAGCATCGGATACAGACAAGACAGGCTGGGGGGACAGGAGGGGAGGATGCAGGAAACATCCAGGCTTGGATTGGTGTCCCAATATCCCTGGCATGTCCGGGGACAGCGGGTGGCAAAGAGCCCCAGGGGCTGAGGGCTGGCCTGAGCTCTGCTATTGTTGGGCTGCAGGAACCTCGGTGCTGCCGCAGCTGCTCGGGATGGAGCTGCTGCCACATTCCAGGAGGAGCCCACAGCGCTGCCAGCATTTTGGCAGGAAGATTTGCATGGATCCTCTGCCCCCATCTTGGGTTGGAGACCCCCCCCAGGAAGGCTGGGAGACCCAAACCACAATCCCCAGAGTTCCCCAAACGCTCCAAGCGTTCCCTGTCCCCCCAAACCCTGCGCCAGCCCCTGACTCCATGTGCCACCAGGAAGCTGGCACGGAGCCTGCGCTATTCATTCCATCCCCTCTCCTCTGGCAGCCCTGTGTGTGTTTGGTGTTTACATCCCAGGATCCCTGGATACTGCCGACCACACTCGTGGTGCTTCCCGTCACTGGCTGACATCTTCCTCCCGATGCCGCCTCCATGGGCAGGAAGCAGCCTGGCTCCTAAAACTCCTCCTATGCCGGACCATCCATGTGAACCCACTGATGGAAGGACACATCACCAAGTCTGGGAAGGGAAATATCCCACAGGCTGCCTGCAGAAGGAGGGATGGGGATGGAAGGCAGGGAAAGTGCCCTGGTTGCCCTGGGTGAAACCCAAGCTTGCCAAGAGCAGGAGCTGTCCATGCAGTGAGGGAAGGTCATATCTTTGTGTTTGCTTTTCCCACATGTTCCCAGAAAGGTGGGGATCTCTTCCCAGCTTGCTCCTGGCTGACGTGATCCAGGAATTGTGCAAACAGCCATAAAATCCCACAATCTGAGGAGGAAATAGCTCTGCCTCCCCGGCGAATTTTCCTAAGGGAGATAATTATCAGCTTGGCCTCCAGCTGAAGGGAAGCACTGCAAGGGTCAGGGACAGGCATTTGGCTTCTTTGATGCAAGTCAAACTCCAAAGGCTCTGTCCCGTTCCTTCTGCTGTGCTCCTGCCTCTGCTGCACATTCCACACCTCCCACCATTTCCAGAGGCCCACACAGAGCTCAGCTTGGTAAAGAGGCTTCCCAATTTCATACCATCCATCCCATCCCACCTGATCTCATCATCCCATCCCATCCCATCCCATCCCATGCCTTTTCCTGTTATCATTTTCCACCTCTCCCTTGCCCTGCTCCAGAGACAGGAGTAGGATGCAGGGCCAGGTCCATGCAGGCCCTTGGCCATTGCCTCCCATTCTTGCTCTCCAAGGTACCTGTCCAGTTTTATTACTGTCCCTTCCCAATGCTTTGGAAGCCTTCCCAAGATGTACTTACAGAATTACTGTTCCTGCTCTGAAGAGAGAACAGCCAAATCCTTGTTTTAATTCCTTCCCGTTAACATCTGAAAGGGGGATTATCCTCCCCACAAAGGGCCAGGGTTTGGGTAATGCTGTTTTCACTCACTTAAAAGTGAATTTTGTAAAGTCTTTCCTTCCCTGTGTCTCCTCCTCCAGTTCTTTCCATCCCTCCATCCCATCTCTTGGCACATGGAAGGTCCCAGGGTGGGTATGGAATGGAGAGAGCTGCTGCCACTGATCCAAAGAGAATTCCAACGTTAACAGGAGAAAAATTCATTGAATCCTCAGGTCAGGGTTGGAGAACTGAGCCCAGAAAGGATTTGTGGTGCCCTCACTATTTCAGTGCCAATTCCAGCAGTGCTGACAGGATCCAGGCAGGACAAGGACGGGAGCACGTCAAGAACGGATTTCCCCACAGTCAGGAACAGCTGCACAATCACCTCCAGGACACAAAGAATAGGGGGAAACAGGAACAGAATTCCAGCTCTGAAAAGCTTCCAACACACTGGAGTGGCTGCCGACATCTCCCACCCTGAATCCCTCCATCCCTCTGGCACCGAGCTCGGAGCCTCCAAAGCTTCCTGATCAACGGTGATGTTCTTTTTGAGCAGCCACGCTATTTATAAATGGTTGGTAAAATATTTATGTTAGGAGCCACTTTGCCTTGCTGCCTTAGAAAATTAATACGACATTAACTGGGCTCCAAACATTTTGGGTTTTCAAAATCGAGCTGAAAATTAAACAATCCTTGGATCTGGGCTGGGAGCAGCACGGCAGCAGGAGGATTTATCACACGGAAAAGCAACAGGGCCACCACTTCTCTGCCAAAGCCATCAGAATTCAGAGGTATTTTTATGCCTTGAGTAAATATTCCCCTTTTATTTTCTTGAAAGAGTTTAAAAAAAAAGAATAATAATAAAACCTGGTCGTTAAGGACAATCAAAGCCAAGCTGAAGACGTTGATGTCATATTTAAAAAATACAGGAGGCTTCAAGATAAACTTTTACATTGCTCAAATATAGAAACTAATTAGACCTTCCCAGCCCCTACAAGGATTTCTCTGGAAGGTCCCTCTGGTTTTGTCCTCTTTAAAGAACTGCTGATGCTTCATGGAAAATACAGATAAACAATTTGTTCTCAGCCCAGCCTGGCTCTTCCCTTTTCCCTCTTTTTATCTCTTCTATCCTCTCCTACTGAGCTCAGTGATGGAAGCGGAGGCCAAACTCATTTTTGGTAGACATGCTCTTAGGGGGACATTCCAAGGCTGTCCCACCACAGCCATTCCCACTCATCTTCTCCATCCCCTCCTTCATCACCCTTCCCAGGCCAAGGAGTGCCAGGAGAAATGTGTAAATCCTCAGGAAAAAACTGCTTTTTCCCTCTTTTCCCAGGCACTTTCCAAGCCCCAGAGGTGTGGTGTTGCCAGAGGTCCACAGGCAGGTGGAGAAAGGGCAGAGTCAGAGGAGGAAGAGGAGGAGGAAGAGGAGGCTCTTGGATGGTTCCCTCCTGCCCTGGAGGCAAATGTTTCCCTTCAAGATGGGACACGCCAGCGCCTGCAATAAATCCTGGAGCTGGCTTTCCCAAAAGAGTCAGGAAGGGTGAGTGAGGAGACAGAGCTCTTCCTATGGGGATGAATATCCAGTTGAGTAACCCTCGTTTGAGTAACCCTAATTAAGCTCTTCCATCAATGTGAGCTGAGTCACTGGGAGAGCAGCAGCCTGAATCTTCAGGAATAACCAGGGATTTGGGACCCCAGCTGGGATATGGCACTCAGAAAAAAATCAACACTGTGAGTTTGTCTTCTTGACTTCAAGAGGCTGGAAAAGGTCTTGGGATGGGCACCCCAAAGAGCCCCTCTGCTTCAAACAGCCATGGAAACTCTCCTGGCGAATCCAAGGAATGTTCTCATGGCGCAGTTGTGCAAGAGCAGGCTTGTCCATTCACTGCTGGCCCTGCCCATGGTTACAAAGCTGGAGGTGAAAGGGCTGGGATGGGGAAAAGGAGGATAAAAAACCTCAGGGAACACCACGGAGGAAAGGTTGCTCTGAGTATCAGGGATCAGCTGAACCACCATGGGAACCAACCAGTGCCTTGGAGAGAAAGGACAGAATGGAGAAGGTCAGGGTGGATTTTTTTGTCATTCCATGGATGTGCTGAGGTCAAGGACAGGGAAAAACAAGCCCAAGCAAGGCGTGGCAGCAGGGAAGGAGTCACCAGGCTCCCCTACTCCTCACATTCCTTGAATAGCTAAAATAACACCAACCAAATCCAAACTCAGCTGAAGACACTGATGTCATCCTCGGAAAGATTTTCCAGACCTGCATTTTTTATCCTAATAAAATAAAGGCAGCAATTAATTAAATCCCAGCAGGCTTTAAAAGGCATTTTTGTGGCTGGCGTGTCTGGAGGCCACGGGGTTGGTGTGCAATGGTGGTGACACACAGAGAGGGAACAGGATATTCCTGAAGGAGAAAGGAGGTCAGGAGCTGCGGAAGGGCGAGCTCTGGGAAAGGGAGGTGAGAAACAGAGGGATGGCTGTGTCACACAGGGAGAGGGGAGCAAAGCATCGTGGAGTCATCCAATCATTCAGGTGGGAAAAGCCCTCTGAGACTGAGTACAAGTACTTCCCCAGCCATTGTTAACCCATGTCCCCACATGCCACATCCACACCTTTTTTGGACACTTCCAGGGATGGTGATTCCATCACTGCCCTGCTCCAGGACTTGACTACCTTTTCTATGGAGGAATTTCCCAATATCCAACCTGAACCTCCCATGGCACAGCTTCAGACCATTTCCTCTCATCCTGTCCCTGTTCCCTGAGCAGAGTCCATCCCTCCCAGCTGTTCCCTCCTGTCAGGGAGTTGTGCAGAACCAGAAGTTCCCCCTGAGCCTCCTTTCTCCAGGTTGGAACCCCCAAGAAGAGAGACTGAGACCCCAAAGTGAACAGGGAAAAACCATCAAGGACCACCTCCCACTCCAGGTGTGCAGAGCCAGGGAGGCAGCCAAGGTGTGTCCCTTGTGCCACCCTTCCAACCACCCAACCCTGGTCGTGGCTGGGACAAGAGCTGAGTGCTTGAGCCACCCAGGGGAGCCCAGGAGGATGTGCTGGGGCCACCACCAGTGTGAGGACCTGTGGCACCATGTGTGAGGGTGGATGTCGCCACATGCAGCCCCCAGGTGTCCCCTGTGGAAGGCAGCTCCATCCTGGCAGGCAGCATCTCAGTGGGCCCAGCAGAGCAGGGGAGCCTGTGCCCAAATTGCCTCATTGACTCCATTGTTCAGCTGACTCCGTTGAAAATGGAGCATGTAATTGTTTCCCCGAATAGAGTCGAACACCATTAAACGTTGGGCTGAAGCTTTGCCATCCAAAAAATATTCCAGCTGGCTGGCAATCCTCTGGGATTGGCTCTGCATCACCATGGTTACGGGCTGGCCACAGCTTTATTCCTACAGTTAATTAAAAAGCCCCTTCTCCGAGGTGGATGTGCCCGGGGGTTCTCTGGCACAAGGGCTCTTCTGGTGCCCATCCATGAATTCTGTGGCCCTGGGAAGGCACCAGACACCCACAGAGAGCTGGAGATGCTGCCAGAGATGGACATCCCATCCACAGGGATATGGATTTTCCAGCGGAATTTGGGATTTGTAAACAAGAGGGTTGTAAACCCAGGTGAGGGAGTGCCTCGTCTGTCCTGTCTGCTTGTCCATCTCCCGCAGATTAGACAGAGGTGGTCCTTGAGCAGTGTGAGAGCTGTTCCCAGAGGATGGGGATGGGGAAGAGGTGGCTCTGAGGGACCTTTGTGCCCTCAGAAGGCTGAGGTGGAAGCACAGCCCAGCTGCCACGAGGGGGACTGTGATGTCCTTGGGCACCTTTTATCAGCAGAGTTGTGAGATCACCCTTGCCAGCAGGGAGTGGAGTCCAGGGAGAGTCTGGATTTCAGAGGATCATGGAATAGTTTGGATTGGGAGGGAACAAAGCTCGTCTTGTCCCACACCCTGCCATGGCCAGGCACACCTGCCACTAGCCCACGCTGCTCCAAGACCCATCCAACCTGGCCTTGGACACTTCCAGGGATCCAAGGCCAGCCACAGCTTCTCTGGAAAACCTAGGCCAGGGCCTCTTCACTGCCATTGCAACCAACTTCTTCCTTATATCCCATATAAATACCCCTTTTTAGTTGAAAACCATGGCCCCAAAATTCCCACCAAAAACTCTGTTCCCAGGCAGAATCTGGGAGCCCAAGGCAGAGATGGTGCTGGGAAGGGAAGGGAAGGGAAGGGAAGGGAAGGGAAGGAAGGGAAGGAAGGGAAGGGAAGGGAAGGGAAGGGAAGGGAAGGGAAGGGAAGGGAAGGGAAGGGAAGGGAAGGGAAGGGAAGGGAAGGGAAGGGAAGGGAAGGGAAGGGAAGGGAAGGGAAGGGAAGGGAAGGGAAGGGAAGGGAAGGGAAGGGAAGGGAAGGGAAGGGAAGGGAAAAAATCAAGAAAACAAGAGAAAGGGAGGGAGGAAGGGAAGGAAGGAGAGGCGAGAACATCGAAGGAAAGCCTGCACACAAATGAGCCTTAATTATCTTAATGACATGGAGCTGATTATCAAAGCCAACATTTAGGGCTGGGGATCAGATACCATCTGGTGCTCTGCAGCAGCCTGGGAAGGGCTAGGACTAAACAAACTCAGGTTAAATCCTGCAAGTCCGACTGGGGGGTGTTGTGTCAGGGGCTCAACTCTCAAACCTCCCCTCAAGCCCTCCCTCGGGGGCTGAACATCACCAGCCCCCCAAAGCACCATCCCCAGCTCTGGGGCTTTCATCCTCAGGTTGTTTTCCAAGCAGAGCCTGTCCTGCATGAGGAATTCCACGCTTGGATTCTGGGAGCGAGCCTGGCTGCTTTATGAAAGAGAATTTTTGAGTCCTTTTGTCAACAACTAAATGTTGCAGTTGACAAAGTCAATGCAAGATGCGATACTATAAATATTAGATTAATTGTATTGTATGGGATTTATAACACCTAAAGATCCAAGGAGTTATTTTTACCTCTGTGAAAAATAAAACAAGAGAGTTAAAGTGATTTGTTCAGACACATTCCTCTCAAAAACTTTGTCAGAACCAGCAGATTTCCCAGGAACACTTTGATTTCCATAAAACTGCACTTCTCACTAGGGAAACCAACCTGTCAACGATTTCAGGCTGAGCCCTCCCACAGAACCAAGCTGGCTCCAGAGAGGCACTCCCCAATCTGTGGAGCCTGTTTTCCATCCCCAGGGTGCGGGGGTCCCCCCAGGCTGCCCTGTGTCCCTCAGGGGTTGCACACAGGGACAAAGCCATGTGCATCCTGTCCCCGTGCAGGTGAAGGTTTGGAAGTGCTGCTCATTGCTGTGAAACTTTGATGCAAGTAACCACCAGGATGGGATGCAGCAGCAAAGGGCTGATCCCACATCCCAGGAGCTTCCCTTCCCAACACCATCTCTGCCTTGGGCTCCCAGATTTTGCCTGGGAACAGAGTTTTTGGTGGGAATTTTGGGGCCATGGTTTTCAACTAAAAAGGGGTATTTATATGGGATATAAGGAAGAAGTTGATTGCACTGGCAGTGAAGAGGCCCTGGCCTAGGTTTTCCAGAGAAGCTGTGGCTGGCCCTGGATCCCTGGAAGTGTCCAAGGCCAGGTTGGATGGGTCTTGGAGCAGCGTGGGCTAGTGGCAGGTGTGCCTGGCCATGGCAGGGTGTGGGACAAGATGAGCTTTGTTCCTTCCCAATCCAAACTATGCATGATTCCCTGAAATCCAGACTTTCCCTCGGGCTGAGTGTTGGGCTGGTGGTGCCCCAGCCCCCTCTGCTCCCACCCCATCCAGGTTTCCCAGAGCCCCTTCCTGGCGCTGCCGGTGCCATTTCCCCTCCACTCCCCGCTCTGGTGGCTGCTGCTGCTGCTAAATTTAGCAAGGAGCTTCTGTCCATTCTAATACTAATAGGCCCATTTTTAATAATGATGTTTTCACAGCAATTTCGGCCCATCACGGTGTCACGGGGGGATTGAGGGAAAAAGCCTCTAATCCCTGTTAATAGATTCCATTTGACAGCGAACGTGTCTCGGGGTTCCTTCCCAAAGGCTCCGCTGGGCTCGGTGTCACTTAGGGCTGACCTTGGAGGGGAACAAGACCATCTCCAGAAGAATGGCCCAGTGTCCATCTGCAATGGGAATCCCAGCCCCCCACCAGTTCCCATTCCCCACATCTCAGGTTTCTTGGAAGGTCTATTTTGGGAAGTCCCATGGGGTGGGGATCTCATTTGTTTTTTCTTCTCTGCTAGGCACAAAGGTAGGTGCTTCTTCTTTCACAGGCAAGGAGATAGGGAATTTATCCTCAGCCTTGCTGCTAGGAAGAGGAAAATCCTCTTTGTCCACACTAGGAGGTGGGGAAAGAAGAGCCAAGGGTATCAGAGTGTGTCTGCTCTGAGGAACCAGCAGGAGCTGCTGATCCCTGTGATCCCAACTCACTGCTGGACAGATGTGAAGTGGGTGTCCATGACAAGGGACCCCCTTGGAGCCTCACAGCCCCCCCCAGAGCCAGCCTGCCTGACCTGTGGATAAATAAATATCCCAGGTAACACCTGCTGGAAGGTGTCAGCCAGCACCTCACAAAGCTGCAGGTCCAGAAATCCTTAAACAGGGAAGAACAATCGGCAGTTCCTCTCCAAGCATGGGGAGCTCAGGCTCCATTTTCCCAGTGGTGGAGGGGTAGGATCCATTCCCAGCACCTCCCAGGATGGACAAACAGGGGATGCAGTGTGGTGGAAGTGGCCGGACACCTCCTGCTGATCCGTGATGGGCCGTGAAGGTGTGAGAACCCCCAGCACTGCTCTCCCCCCTCTCCGAGGCTCCTCCAGCTGGAGGTGGTCTGGAAAGGGGCAGGTCAGCCCTGCCTGGCTGTGACCCCTGACCCCTGCCAGCCCCCAGCCCTGACCCCTGCTCCCCCTGGCTGTCCCCTCGCCCTCTGCTCTGTCCGGGTCCTTCCCCTCCTGTGCCCTCCTTTCATCCTGCCGGGATGGAGCAGCAGCTCCGTGTGTGTCCGGGGGCTGCAGGCAGCAGCCAGGGGCCCCTGGCAGTGTTTTGGGGGGCAGGAGGAAGGGCAGAGCCCTGCTGTAGCTCACAACTAAATGCTGCCTTTCACTCCAGCATTCCCGGGGAAAGTAATGAGAATAATTAAAGGCAATTTCATTTATTTCAGCTCCAGAGTGTAAAGCAGATGGGGGTTGGGGGTTTCAGGCTCTCACTAAAGAAGGGGAGGGCATAAAGCAGAGCCCCAGTGCCGAGCTGCCTTCAGGGGTTACAGGGATGCCCTTTTTCCTCCTGGGACCACCGTCCCTCTCTCCAAACCTGGCTGTTTGTGTGGCTCACCTGTGTCCCTCAGTGTCCTGGGGACACTCAGTGAGTGGTTCTAGGGGGGAAAGATGGTCCCAGAGGGAGCCTTCCCTTTGAGAGGCTTGTGCTGGACAGAGCTTGGAATTACCCTGGAGAGAAGCACAGAGCAGGGAGAGCTTTCCCAGAGCCAGGCTTTCCCCATTCCTGCTCAGGGAACACAGAGTGAAGCTCAGCCCAGCCTGGCCAGGTGCCTGGGAGCCCCCTCGGAGCAGGGCCCGTGGTTCTGGGGAGCCTGAACCTCCAGAAGGGTGTCAAGGGCACTTCCACCATCCTGATTCCAGCAAATCAGAGCTGGGATCTGGAGCAGGACTTTAACGGGCTGTTAGCCCCACAAATACCCTGCGTGGAGGGACCTCACTGGGTGGTGATGATGCTGAGCTGGGTAATTTGGAGCCCATAAAGCACCCAGGGCACAGCTCCTCCAGCAGCACATTCCATCCCTGCTCCACGAGCCAGGTGATGCTCCCAAACACGCAGACATTTTGGGGGACTACAGGAACTTCATCCCAAAACTTCATCACCTACAGCATCACAACAGCATCGCTGGGTGGCTCCAGCTGATGGGAGAGCTGAGACAACCCCGACTGCCAAACTGTGGCTGTGCTCTGACACATTCCAGCACATGGATTGCTATCTCAGAGCATCCCAAACCACCTCCCTGCAGGTGGGGACAGGGTGACAGCGCTGCTGGGTGCTGGAGCAGCTGAGCAGAGACACCCACATCCCACAGTGCCTGTTGTGACACAGGGATGCTTTGACTCACACGAGCTCCCGACCCCATTGTGTCTCTTCCACATGAATTCTGCACACAGGCTCATGAAATATAAATTGGATCCTCAAATATTCAGCAGCAGTGTTTGGAATGGCGTGTTTGGGTGCGTCTGAAATGTTCCCTGTGCCAGGGAGTGACAGGAGCCACCCAGCTGAGGGAGAGGAGAAATGCCAGGCCATGCCCGTGGCCGGGTGACAAGGATGAGTTTCTGAGCATCTGCTCTGCAGGGATTCATGGGCAGGGATGAATGTCAGGGAGAAATTTGTAATCTTGTTCCTCACAGTAAATGTGATTCAGTGAAGTGTCCTTGTCACTGAGTCACTGAATCACTGAATCACTGAATCACTGAAACCCACAATCCCAGGATGGTTTGGGTTGGAAAGGATCTTAAAGCTCATCCCATCCCCCCTGCCATGGGCAGGCACACCTGCCACTATCCCAGGTATCTCCAAGCCCTGCCCAACCTGGCCTTGGACTCTTCCAGGGATGAGGCACCCACAGCTTCTCTGGGAATTCCATCCCAGGCCCTCACCAATGTCACAGGGAAGAACTCCTTCCCGATATCCAATTCTGAAGTATCATTAGAAACAAAAGAAAGGAAGGAAGGCAAACATCCCTGCAGGAATGCTTTCCTTGCATTTTATTGTCTTCACATCACCAAACCCACATCCATGGCTTCCTGCCCTGAGGGCATCTGGATTCCCTGGGGATGCATCCAGGATAAGAACCAGCTCCTGCCACTGTTGGATACCTGTAGTTCCTCATCCCAGGAGTTGAGAAGATCCATGAAAGCTCAGAGGGCACCACCTCATCCCAGGAGTTGTGAAGATCCACGAAAGCTCAGAGGGCACCACCTCACCCTCCAGCCCCTGGTGCCTTCGGGACGGCAGCTGCCGCTCACCCTTCTCCTGCTCCCAATTCCTGAGGCAACTCCATGAACCCACTGCCCTTTCCCGGTGCCCCCGGCCTTGGGGAGGGGGGCCGGGGGCTGGCAGGGAGCCCCAGGTCCCCTCGATCCCAATCAGCTGTGATTGAAGGCAGCCCCCGAGCCCCCGTCCCTGCGCCTTTCCCGACGAGCATCCGTGGAATCTGCAAGCCATTAGCTGTGTGTTATCTTTCGGGAGATGCTGAGGTGAGCCATATGGAAGCACTTACTCGTCAACAGCCTGGGACAGGGTTTGGTGGGGTGGCCAGGACTCAGCCCTTTGTGAACTGCAGAGAAGCTGGAACGCGTCCATTGACCCATTTAATGAGCTCCGGCAAGGGGAATTTCACACTGTGCCTGGAGCAGCAGTAACCTTATATGTAGGGAGAGGGGGAGATAATTCCTAATCTTGTCAATCACGCCGTTGTGAAATCCACAGCAGGGTTTCTGGGAGCGGGAGGGCCAAGGAGAAGGCGAGGGCCTGATCCAGCTCCTCGCAGAGCGGGCCTGCACAAGAAAGGCCTTTCATTATTTTTCTTCGCAGTCTCCTCATTTCCTCGCTGCAAAAAACAACAATATATTTATTAACTAGACAAATATTTGACTGGGACAACATGCTGGAATGACCTGCAAACGCCTCCTCGTTCCCACCAAGAGGGGTTCCTGCTCCCACCCGCGGCCCCAAATCCTGCAGGGCCTCCAGCAGCTCTGGTCACCCCCTCCTTCTTCTCCAGAGGAGGAGGAAGGGAGGGAAATGCCTCCCCCAGGTATCCCACTGGCTCAATCCTGCTTGCCACTTGCCAAAGTTTCTTGGAGGGGCTTGCAGGGGCTGCTGGGGGCCACCTCAAGGCACCTCCTTGGGATGGGGGCACAGCTGGGCCTCACGGAAGGACAAAGGACAAGGGTTTGTATTTAGTGTTACCCCAACCAGTCCCTCTCACATCATAGAATCCCAGAATTATGGAATCATTTAGGTTGGAAAGGACCTTTGAGCCCATGGAGTCCAACCATCCCCACCAGCAGGACCCTGTGATGCCACAGTGCTGCTGCTCCACGGTCTTCACCACAGGGAACCGCTCCAAGATTGAGCTCCTAGCTAAAGAAACAAACAGAGCCTTTTTTCCCTGTTGTTTTTCCTGTTTGCCTAAGAAACATAATCTTGCCCCAAAATGAAAAAAATAATAATAACTCACAGGAAGGCCCCGAGCATGAGGCGCTTTCTGTGTGATTTCAATCAAAACAGGCTTTAAAAAACAAATTCCTCCGATATTCATCACATGTGTAAAACACATTAAAGGAGGATGGTGGCCCAGGCCAGAGCAGCAGAGCCCTCCAACTCCTGCCCATGCTGGAAGACCTGACCAAGCATCACTCAGTGCTTTTCCAGCCTGGAGAGTCCCTGTCCTAGGACCATTTAGCTTGGAAAAGCCCCTGAGCCCACTGAGCTGCCAAGGCCACCACTCACCCGTGTCCCCAAGTGCCACAGCTTTCTAAATCCCTCCAGGGGTGGCTCTGGACTAAGGGAGAAGCTGCTGCTCCAGATAACCTCCTTACATTCTGTGTGAGCAGAGAAAAGAGACATCTGTGTTTTCCTGGCCTAAATGGAGCCTGGGAGATGAAAGATTTAAATTCCACATATTGGGAACTCTACAGAATCTATGCTAAAATCCCCATCTCACGCTCTCCTTTGAATCCCTGACTTCCAACAGCCTTGTGGCTCCAAAAATTGCCATATTCATGGGTTTCATGCTGGCAGAAGCCACAGTGCTGGGCTGTCCCTGCCCTCCACAGCCGTGTCCTTGCAGGTCCCAGCTCTCGTGGCCTCATGAGCCACCTTGGTCACATTCCGGGGCACATTCCCAATTCTGCTGTTGCTTTTCCCTCTCATTGTGCTGGATTCAGACTTATTTGCACATAAACCAAAGTGAGGGACACAGAAGAAGCCCCCATGTCCCCCTCAGGTCCCTCTGCCTCTGGCAGGGTCCCTGTTCCCTGAGGATCCACAGCAGCTCCGTGCTGGATCATTATCCTGGAGCAGCCCGGCCTGGCTTTGGTGGGTTCCTGTTTTTATGAGGTGTGATGGGGAAGGAATGCTGTGCACAGTTTAATTAGGGACTGGGAGCCTTGGGGCAGTGGGAAGCTGCAGATACCCCGGGCACAGGCCATTAAACTGCCCCTTTGATGTCTGCAGTCCCAGTGTCCCACCTCAGCTCTGAGAGCAAGGGCAGGAATTTGGGAATTCGGGGGGGTGCACTGCCCAGTCTCTGAATTTGGAATTGCAAATTTGGAATTACAAATTTGGAGGCTGCACTGCCCCAAGCCCTTGTCTGGTCCCTTCTCCAGGAGGTTGAAGCCCCATTTTCCCCCAGCTCCTATTATTTTGTCCAAACACCTCTGGGAGTGGGAACCAAGGGTGAGCACAGACAATTTCCAAAAAGCAGCCAAGGATAACAGGATGTTCCAGCCAGAGGCTTCACTTCCATGGCCAGAGCAGGGACAAGGACTTGGCTGGCTCCTGACTCTCAGGAACGTGCGGTTGGGTGCTGCTGTTCCCTACCTGGGTGCCCCCATTCCCTACTTGGGTGCCCCCATTCCCTGCCTGATGCCAAACAGTGACACAGAAATGGGATTTGACCTCAGGAACATTTAAATTCCCAACACCTCCCCAGCAGCTCCTGGCCCTGCCAAGGAGGCTCCTTTTCCCCATGCAGTGAGGGGTAGCTCCAATGCTTGTCCCACCTGGAGTGGGAACCAGGCAGTGCCAGCATCCCCTCCAGACTGGGATTCTGTCCCACATTCTGAGGCAAAAGCTGCCCCTCAGCCCATGCCTGTGCTGGGTACAGGATCCCAGGAGGCTGAACCAGCGCCCCGAGGGCAGGAGGTGCTCCTGGGAGCAGGGAGGACATGGTGACCCATCCATGTTCCACCTCCTGACTTGCTGAGGGCTGCAGGCACATGCTGTGGGAATTTGGGGTGCTGTGTCAGTGGTGGCTCATCCCTCCCAGCACACACCACAGGGAGTGGGAGCACAGGGGATCCCACATGGAGATGATCCAGATGATCCAGATGATCCTGGCCCATGCCAAGGAGCTGAGGCTGTTGGAAGGACTGAGCTGCCCCAGCAGAGCAGAGGGGCACCAAATCCCTTGGCATTGACCTGGGATCTGTGCTCTGGGATGTTCCCTGGGGTGCAGGACACATTTGGGATGGGCTGACACTCAGTGAGCTGAGTGAGGCCCCACTTCACCCCACCAGAGCCCTGCCAGCTCAGGTCCTGGGAGGGGCTGGGAGCTCCTGGTTATCCTTGGGGTGCCACACCCAGCTCATCCCATGGGAAATCTGTGGCAGGAAAGGTAACTGAACCCAAGAATCCTGTCCCTGCTGGGCAGTGTGAGCACCCTTCCTCCTCCTCCTCCTCCTCCTCTGCCTCCAGGCACAGCCTCCATAGCACCCTGCATTTCCAGATGGCTCCAGTGCCACAGGACACAGTGAGAGGAACCAGGGTTGATTCCAGCCCCCCTTCCTCATCCTCACTGCTTCCCATCCCCACGGGGCTGTTCCCAGTGCCCTTTCTGCACAGACACCCAGCACTGCTCCCCTGCCTTCTCCTCCTCCTCTCCCACAATGTGACTCCTCTGTTCTGTAAATAATTCCCATTTCCATTTCCTAGCGCCAGGGTGACACATGGAAGTGGAGATGTGAACTCAGCACACACACAAATGCCTCCCCTGATTAGGACAATTTTTAAGTAGGTCAGAGCCTGGATTGGAGCTGCCTGACAGCTCCCCTATAAAACATCCCGACTTTAATGCCCTGGATATTTCTGGTGGTGTGGAGCAGGAGCAGCTTCCAGGGGCAATGTGGGGGAGCAGATGTTGTTCCCATGCTGGGGAAAGTGACTGCTGTAAATGAACTGGTGATTAAGGTCATTAAAGAATCTTAACTCGGGGGCACTGCTGGGACAGGAAGGGGACAGCCAGCAGCACTAACAAGGCACTCTCCAGCCACCCCATTCCAGCCAGCCCTGGCAGCCCCAGCTTCCCAAAGTGCTGAGGAGTGTCCATACACACCTCACTTTAGGTATCAGTGAGCACCTTCTGACTCTATTTATAAATTCCCTTAAATCTCCAGCTCCCAGAGCCCTGTGATTAGAGGAGAAAGGTCATTTTTAGCATCGCCTTTCCCTTCCTATTTTTTTTTGGGAGTAAAAATAGTAGGTCACCTACATTTGTGGCTATGAGAAAACCACATTTCGGAAGAAAATCCCTCACCTGGCATCCCCCAGCTCACCCTGCAGTGCCCAGGGGCGGCTGTCCAGGCACTCACCCACCCACCCCCAGCTCCCCCAAACCTCTCCAGCCCCTCAGTGCCGCTGTCACTGATGAGAAGGGAAAGAGGCACGATTTAAACGTGACCTCTCACCCCAAGCTGTGTCTGTAATCTGACGAGCAAACCTTAATAGGCCGAGCCAGGCAGCGGAGCCCAAAGCCCAGATAAAACCCGGCCCCGCCGACAATTCAATTTCCTTCCATAAGATCAACTTGCAGCTTTAGCAAACCCACTTGTGTGGGCACTGGGCTGAAACAATCTGGGCTGGCAGGCACGGCCACGCTGCCTTGGGCTGCCACCACCTGAGCCCAGCACCCTCCTGGGGCTGTCAACCACCCCCAGCACTTTCCTGGGGCTGCCAACCAGCCCCAGCACCTTCCTAGGGCTGCCAACCACCCCCAGCACCTTCACAGTGCTGCCCAGCATCCTCCTGAAATTGCCAACCACCCCCAGCACCCTCCCAGGGCTGCCCAGCACCCCCAGCACAGCCCAAGGACACCGATCCCTTGGAGCAGGAGCACACAGGACTTTGTGCCCTGCAGGGCAGGGATTTATTTCCCGGGAAAGCTCTTCCATGCCCCAGGGGGGTTTGTGGGCAGCCCAGGGAGGGCCAGGCTTGTCCCCCTCCCCAGAGGAGCCATGGGCATCATCAGCCAGGTTGGTCAAGGTGGTGGGAGGGTGGGAACGTGCTCCTGTGGCTGGGACAGTCCTGCCTCCAGGCTGGCCTTGCTGATCCCTCCACAGGCACGCAACCACCTCCTCCTCCTCCTCCTCCTCCTCCTCCTCCTCCTCCTCCTCCTCCTCCTCCTCCTCCTCCTCCTCCTCCTGCTCCTGCTCCTGCTCAGCCCGGTGTGGAAAAGCTGAGCCTGAAGTGCAGGGGGGGATGGATGGATGTGTTTTCTGTGCCGAGCAGCAAATAATGTCCGCATGAAAGGCGCGCTGCTGGCTTTTGCTTTCTCTCCTTTTTTTTTTTTTTTTTTTTTTTATTGCTGTTGCTAATCTTTGACCTAGATAGCAAAGGAACTTGCTGGGAGAGGAGGAGGAGGGTGCAGGGGCTGGGGCACAGACAGGGCTGCAGCCAGAGCCTCCTGCCAGGGCACGGCGTGGGGGCTGCACAGGGGAGGCCCCGAAACCTTCGTGAGAGCAGGAACAGCAGTTTTGGAGAAAAAGCAAATGAAAAAAAACCCTCTCAAGCCAAATGTTCCTGAAGAGCGTTCACATGGATGGAGTCCATGGAGTATTGCTGTGTTATATCATTGCAATGCCAAGTTTTCAGTGAGAATTGGAGTTTCTTAATGTCTTTGTGTGTGTTCATTGATGGAGCTCACATTTATAGAATCACAGTCCCAGAATGGTTTGGATGGGAAGGGAACTTAAAGCCCGTCCAGTTCTGCCCCCTGTCATGGGCAGGGACATCTTCCATTATCTCAGATTGCTCCCAGCCCTGTCCAACCTAGCTTTAAGCATTATACAGACTCATTTTCATTTCACATTTCATGCACAGGAGTGATGTGGAGGGCAGCAGGCAAATCTCTGCCAGGAGCCAAAGCCCCACTTTAGGCTAAGGGCTGGAGGCTGCAGCATCACCCACCTCTCCTTTCCCAGCCCAGCTGCCTCCATCCACACCCAGTCCCCCCATTCCCAGGCGGAATTGCTTTGATTCCCAGCATTTGAGCTCTCCTAGATGCCTCCAGTTTACAATACACTGCCACCCATTTCCAGCCCACTGGAACCAGTTTGGTCCCTATTTCTCTCATCTGAGTGCACACAGGGATCCTTTATTAACAAGGCAGATCTGCAGGAGGAGGCTTTTACTTTAAACGTGCCCCTCAATAACCACAGAAAGACCAAATGTAAAACTCATCATCCCAAACCTCAGCCCTGCATCTCCTGCATGGGCTTTGCTCAGCGATCCCAAACTCCCTCGTGTGCTGCATGCACAACTCCAGCAATCCCAGTCTCAGGGAAAAGATTAGCTCTTAATTCCCCGAAGCCAAATCAGGACACGACACAGCCCATATTGTTCCAATTTACACCTCCTTATGAGCTTCCTCAGCTCCCTTTATAGTCTCAGTCTCTGTGCTGTGAATCTTCCCCATTTCCAGTCACTCCAGTCTGGGGGCCCAGCAGCCCCAGGGTCCCACCTCACCCCGGGGGTGTGGGGCCACTCCAGAGCCCCACAGCTTCCCCTCCATGGGCTGCATGGCTGGGACCCCCCAGGAGCTCCTGGCCAAGTCCTGGGTGTCTCCCATCCCCTGCACAAGAGCCTGGGCAGGGTGACCATCCCAGACAGAGAGATGGGTGGCCACGGCCATGTCACAGCTCTCATGGGGACACAGCTGGCAGAGGTGCAGGGGTGCCTCAGGCATCGCCCTGTGGCCAAGCTGAGCTCAGGAGGGCCCTGGCCAAGAGCTGGGGCTCAGCCTTGCCCAGGGTGCTCCACACTGGGAATGGCAGCTCCAGGCACGGAGGGGTTCTCCTACTCCAGGCTGTTGCTATTCTGAACTGGAGGATTTCTTAATTTCTTTTAATGAAACATGAGGATCTGATGAACGAGACAGCAGCCTCAAATAACCTCTAGCTTGGCGTGGAGACAAGTCACGGCTGTTTGGGATAAACACAAGCCCTTTCCCAAGGCCAAAGCAGGGATCCTGTGGGAGGGGACGCTGGGGAGGTTGGGATGGAGCCATCCTGCTGTGGGCTGAGGAGCCCTGGGCACCCAAATCTGCTCTCACAGCACCTTCCCACCTCTGTACCTGCCAGCAGCTCAGGTCTCTGCTCCCCTGCACTTCCATGGTCCCCACACAAGGTGGTTGCACACCCATGGAGTGTCCTCTCTGTGCTGGGCACCCTCCAGCCAAACCACACACAGACACCCTGAAACCCCTCTGTGGGAGAGGGGCAATTTGTGTCCAGATTCAGCCCTCTGGCTGAAGGGATCTGATCTGGCATTTTCTGCTGTTAAACAATGGGATGAGAACAGGGGAAAGCAGCAAAGATCAGGAGGTTTCCTGAGCCTGGTTGGGCTGGGGGCAGAGCCTGGTGTCCCTTGCCCTGGGGGAGAAGCTGATGGTGTTCCCCATGTATAAACTCTGCTCCCCACAACAGCCATGTTCCCACGGGATGGTTTTCCCCATGACCTTTCTCTCCCTCCCTCCATCTCCCAAAACTCACCAGCTGCTTCCCACAGCTGCAGCGCCCTGGCCAAGGCTCCAAGCAGAGCCCGGGGCTTGATGTGGCCATGCTGGGGTTTCACCCTCTGTGGTGCATGAAGGAGTTAACGTGCTGAAAACCCCACATCCTCCTCCGGGGGGTTTCCAGAGATGTGGAGCAAATCCTATTACAGCAACACTTACCTGGGGAGCCGTGGGGAGGGCAGCCATGCAGCAAACCTCAGTGGTTTGCTACTTGATTTGTTCCCCAGGAGCGGAGAGCTGGTGGTGGAGCAGTCCAGGAGCAGCTGGAAAAAGCCCTCAGAAGCCCTGGGAGCTGCTTTTCTGCTCCAAATCCCATCAAGGGAGGCGCATCTCAGGATGGGCATCGCTCCCCTTGAGCCAGGGCGCTGTGTACAGTGGGGGTTATGGCTTGTTGTGCTCACAACCACCCTTGTGCCTTAATTTTGGAGGGACCTGGATACCAAACTCATGGTCCTGGCTGCACCTTACCCAGCCCCATCTCGGCCTAGCCAAGCAGAGAGGAAAAAAAAACAAAAGAAAAAAAAAAAAAACAAAACAGGAGAAAAGAATGAAAATATGAAAATGAGCCCGATTGCCGCGAGAAGAGGAAAGGGAAGGCGGGAGCAGCCTTGTCCACAGCCACAACCTGGAGGCAGCCGGGAATGAGCCCCGGCACGGCCGCGTCTGCCGGGCTGTCAGAGCTCGGCATGGGGAGGGCTTGTTTTGGGCAGGCTAATAGAGACCTAGCGGGATAATTGGCAGGAGTGAGAGAATGACACAGCCCTCTTCCGGAGCACGGAGCCCTCCTAATGGGAGCCAGGTGGCAATGCCCCTCCAGCGCTGACCCCGCAGCGCAGCCTGGGCGCGACCCCGGCCGCGGGATGAAAGCGGCCCCGCGTCCCCGACAGGTGCGGGGTGGCCGTGTCCCCCAGCGCAGGCTGCCCCCGGCCCCGGCAGCAGCCGTGTCCCCAGGCCGTGGCACGTTTCCTGGTGGCCGGCAGGACGGGCGGCATTTCCAGCGGGTCGCAGGCGGAGAGCGGCGGAGCGGCTCTGCTGGAATGTCAAGGACGGAGGGGACAGATGGTCCGTGTCCGTCAGGGGACGGAGCGCTCCTCGGGCCCTTTCCCCCCACACTGCCGGCAGGGATTCGCTTTCGGCTCGGGGGCAGCTGCCGGGGAGCGGCAGGAGATGGGATCGGGGACGAGCCACCCGCCACAGCCATCGCCACCTCCGGCCAGCCCTGTGGCATCCCGCTCTGCTGCGGCCGGCAGGGCTTTTTTGGGAAGGGGGGGTCTTGGGGTCAGGTTTTCTGTCTGGATAATAGAATCAGCCCTCCCAGGAGCTCCCTCCTGGCACTGAAACTCATGAAATGGCACCAAACCAGCCCCTGTTCCGCTCCCCAGCCCTGGGACCAGTGGGTGACGGGGAAGCACTTTTCTTCTAAGCACTGTTTCTGGAGGCACAGCGATCCAAGAATAGAGTTTAGGCATAAAATTGGCCTCCTCGGTGAGGGTATGGAACAGCAGCCCAGCCACTGGCCCATAAATCATGGCTCATAAATCCCCGATAATGCAGAACCTGTGTGCTGGCTGCAGCCCAGCTCCAGGTACCTCGGCTTGGAGAGGAACCAAACTTGGAGCAACATGGAAACCAGGAGCAGGGCAGACCCACCCAATCCCCCCCAACCCCACCATATCCCACACTCAGAGCTGCTCTGCTCTGAGCTGCCCCAGATGCAGCTTTTGGGGACAGGGACAGCAGAGAGGGCCAATGGGAGCTTGCATCAGCATCCCTTGCCCAGCATCCCTGAGCTCAGGCTCCTGAGGTCAGCACTGACTGGAAATGCAGGAAAGTGCAGGGCAGTCTCCTACATTCCCACATTAATTCCTTCTTAATAGGAAAAGGGCCCCCTTTGAAGGTGGGCAGGCCCTGGCACAGGATGCCCAGAGGAGCTGTGGCTTCCCCATCCTTGGAAGTTTCCAAGGCCAGGTTGGATGGGACTTGGAGCTAACTGGGATAGTGGAAGGCATCCTTGCCCGTGGCAGGGGATGAAATAATAGGATCTTTAAGGTCCCTTCCAACCCAGACCATCCTGGGATTCCACAATTCTCCATCCAGGATCACCATTCCGGCTGGTAAGCAACAGCCCCCGGTACCAAGGGAGTCTTCAGACATTTGGTTAAAGCATCCAAATGCAGAAGTTTTTGTCCAAAGTTTCTCCCAAGCCCATTTCAGCTTTCCAGCTGAGCTGGAAATTTCTTGAGATTCCCATTACACCAGATTCCCATGGGGATATTCTTCCCAAAAGGCATTTGCAGTTTTGTTCATGCCACCATGCTCCAAACTGCTCCAGAAGTAAAGGAGCTAGTTTATGGCAGCATTTGGAAAATACAAAATCCCTCTCCCATCTGCTCATTTTAGGGGCATAAGAAGCACTCTCCCAGCAATATGAGAAAGGAATCACCACTTCCAGCCCAACATTCCCAAAGTATCCCTGGGAAAATGGATATACCTCCCACTTGCTAATAGACAGGAGATGGTTATCAATCCCTCTCAGTGGAATGTATCCTGCCCAGACCAAGGCTATCATCCCATGAATCACATCCCGTCCAAGGCATCATCCCATGGAACACATCCTGCCCAAATCAAGGTTATCATCCCATGGAACACATCCTGCCCAAATCAAGGCTATCATCCCATGGATCACATCCCATCCAAGTCAAGGCTGTGATCCCTTGGAACTCATCCCACCCAAATCAGAGCTGACTTCCCACCAGCTGGAGTGAGGAGGAGGATTCCAGACATTTCCGCTCCACAGCTCTGCAGGGGCAGAAACTGACCCAGCTCCACCATCTCCACTGGGAAGGAGGATTCATCCCAAAAAATCCCTGTAATGCCAGGCAAATGCTGTTTCCAGCCTTCACATCCCTGTCTGTACTGTGGAGTCAGAGACCAGAGCTCCCAGCACCGACATCCCAGATGGAATTTCCTTGCCCTGCTGCCTTGCACATATTTGTTGGGTTTTATAATATGAGGTGAGACTGTTTCCATCCTGGCTTCCAAAAAAAATCCCATTAACATCACTTGCTTCTCACCAGGGATAAGCAGAGAAGCGTGGCCAGCAAACAGCTCAAGTGGAGCTTCCCAAAGTGGGAATGGTCACACTGGCAGAACTTCAGCCATGGCACCTCTTCCCAAGGCCCTGGATTGTGCCAGTTAGGCATTACTTAGATCCAGCATGGTACCAGTTGTAGGGCACAACCATGGGAATCCAGAGTGCTCAGGCAGCACCAAGGATGTGGATTTTATTTTTCCACCAAATGGACAACAGTAGTGCAGAAATTGCAGCTCCTTTGCCAGATGTGCCCCGCTGCTGTTATCATGGAATATTAATCAGTAAAGCCTGCGTGTGATTCTGGAGTTTTGATTAGAGAAATCTCTCTTACAATAATAATCAGGCTGGGGCCTGGATAAATACCAACGGCTCCGGGGTTGTTGTTGGGATAAAGTGGCACGTTGATTGCTCCGCTCGCCTGCTCATCAATCATTCACATTGCCCCCACCTTCTCCATCCTCCTGGACAATCCCATTCTTCCCAGCTCCCCCCAAGCCTGTCCTTTCATTAAGAGCCACCTTCCTCCTCCCCTTCCTCCTCCAACCCCACCACCATCCCTGCATTCGCTCCCAGCCCCTTCTTCCTCGGCTGCTCCCTGATCCCAGCATTCATCTCCCATTATATAAAGTTTGGCTGCCTTGAGTAAAATAAATTGCAAGCTTTTGAAGGGCTGGGGCTCTGTATATTTTTACGGTTAATGAATCTTCCTGTTTGAGTTTGGGAGATTGGGAACGTCGCTTTCCAGCTGCCATGGGCAGCTCTGGCCGATTGAATCGGCAGGGGCTGGAAACTTCACCCCGGTGTGGGAGAGCTGGGTAAGAGCTGGGTGGGAGAGACCAGTGAGAGCTGGGTGGGAGAACAGCAGGTGGGAGAATGGCAGATGGGAGAGAGCTGGGTGGGAGAGAGCTGGGTGGGGGAGAGTTGGGTGGGAGGGAGTTGTACAGGAGAGCATTGGGAGATAACTGGGTGGGAGTTGGGTGGGAGAATGGCATGTGAGAGACCATCAAGTGGGAGATCCCCTGGTGCAACCTCTGCCTCCTTCCCCACTGGTCCCTTGACCACCACCCTCCATCATCGTGAGCCAACCCAGAGCCACACCAACCCATCACCCTGAGCTGGACCCAGGTAAAAGGAGATCAGCCAAAAATAAGGGATGAGGAGGAGGCTTCTCATGGCCTCAGTGATGCTGCCCTGGTGGCAGCTGCCCAGGGTGCTCTGCACAGGCTGCAGAGGCTCCTCCTGAGCACAAACTGCTTTTTTTCACCCATGCAAGGCCCTGAAGAGGCTGCACAGAGCCTGCCCAGCCTTCAGGGCCACCAGGGAGAGCTTTGGCTAGGAGGAAAAGCGAGCTCTGGGCAAGCTGTGTGCGTGCCGCTTTTTTCCTCGTCGTCCTCTCCGAGCCGCCTATGGGCAAACTGCTCCAGCCCCTAATTTATTCATCATTGCAACTGATTCATCATCTACGTTTTCTGTCTGGTTCCTTGGCCTGTAGATTATCCGCCAGCAGTTTGTTGAGCATATTTGACATGTGAAACTCAAGCTGTGTTTACTTGTAGTTCATGTACCATGGCGTTTGCCTTGGCCGCCTGCCATCAGGCACGTGGGGCCTGCGCCGTGCCCGGGTTGGCGGAGCGCGGCTTTTCCATGGATGCTCACACGCACTGCCTCAGCCCTTACATTCCCTGCTGCTGGTAGCACAGGCCTGGCTCCTCCCGGCTCTCCCCCGCTCCAAAGCCTTGTTTCAAACGCATGAAATCCCATCAAACCTGGAAGAGGAGCCGGAGAGGACCTGCCAGCCCTGGAACGGCTTTCTTCCTCCAAATTTTCCGAGCTATACAGAGCACAAGGGAGTCTCTGAAGGTGAATTTCCACTCTTGCTGCACAGCCATGACCTCGAGTGAAGGAAAGGAAACCTTTCCCAGAGCTGGGTCCCAAGAAGAGCCGGAGGGGTGCCTTGCCCTTGTTGTGAACCCATAAGGGACTCCAGCCCTCTCCACAGGGCTGACCCAGACAGGGGAAGGGGACTGGGTCCCCTGTGTCACACCCTGCCACAATAACCCCATTAACGTCCCCACACATCAGAGCCAGGCACACGCCGAGGGAGAGGCGAAAAAAAGGAGCCTTTTCTGTCTGATAGGCTTCAAAAATATGTATTTGATTTTCAGATGTGAAGCCGGAATTGCATCCAGATGGACTGGGGGTCACCCTCCCTGACACTGGCTTCCCATTACATTGATATTGGATGCAGATATGCTTTGTCCAGATAGCTGACAAATACAACGTGCTGCTGGTTCTCCTGAGTTTTTTTAAGCCATTTCCCCCACCAGTGCCACCATTCCCAGGTCTCTGGTTCCCTGTCACTGCCTGCTCGGTGTCCCAAATCCATCCCAATAAGACAAGACATTCCCTCCATCATCCAGCCCTCACAACCTGCCTGTTTACACCCCCTTGCTTATTCCCCTCCATCACTCTGGAGATGGGGCCCAATTTTCAGGGACAAATCTGACTTCCCTGCCACCAGCATCATCCTAAACACAAACAAACCCAAAGCAGGATAAAAAGCAGCATTTAATAATATGGCAAGATTTGTGGGATTAATGTACAGTGTTAAATGTGGCCATAAAAATATACAGCTATTAATTGGGTCGTTCCAGCTCTGAGGCCCCTGGGCAACTTCAATCCTTGCTCCTGTGTTTTACGGTGTCCCCGGGATCTGTTGATGGAATTACTGCCGTGTTCTAATAGGAATAGTAATAATAATAATAACAACAATAGCAGTAATAATATATTTCCGTGCCTCCCGCCTCTCCCAGGGTACTTTGCAATTAGATCCTCGCAGAAGCCACAACTCATAACCATCTCTTCAGCCTGATTTCCTCGGGAAGGGATGAGCCCAGCGGCGGGGGGAGCAGCGAGCGCGGAGGATTTGCCCTTATCCATCTCTATCCATGACCTGCCTCTCCCAGGAGCCCCGTGGATGGAAGGGGATGTGTGGGGGCCAGGTTGGCATTGTCTCCATGGGAGGTGTCTCGTGTTGATCCCTATCCCTGTGGGAGCTGCAGCCATGGAGGAAGGGGAGTTGTGCATCCCCCAGCTCCCACCACGTCTCTGGTGGCCGGGGAGGAGCAGATGTGGAGCAGGAAAGATCCACTCAGGTCATTATTTACAGCCTCTGCCTGTGCTCCGGGAAGTTGTGCTCCTTTTTTTCTGCTCATTGAGTTATCTGGGAAAGGATCGCTGTTTTCTCCAATGTATTCATTATCCAGAATTATTTGGGGCCTAACTTAGGGGGATCTTTCCACTGACTTAGCTGGGTTTTGGATTAGGCCCTTAATGAATAATTTCTGCACATAATTCTTGGCCTGTGTCTTGTTCACAGGCAGTTTACTGCGAGAATTCCAAAGTCAAGCTGCTTTATTGGCCCTATAGGTCAGCTGGGATTATTTCCCTTCCCTGAGTAGATGACTCTGAGCACCAGGGCTTCAGCACACACATTTTGTATTAATTCAAAATTTGCTTTCTATGAATATTTTACAAGAGGGCCTTAAAATTCACTGTTTCCATGGCCATTCCTCCTTGTAACTCATTCTGTTTGCTTGAATATTTGAAGGCAAACAGAGCAGGGCCATGTGGGGATTGGAGCCTGAGGAGCGGGCATGGAGACTGGAGGGGAATTCCACTGAGGAGCACTCCACAAATGTCAGTGCAGATGAAATAAATAATCCTGCCTGCTATGGCCCTCACCTCAGCTCCCTGCTGCCTCTGCATCCCACCGGCGCTCGCTCCAGCAGAAAGGGAAACAATCCATTCTCACTTGGCAATTCGGGCTGTCCTTCCTCACCAGAGTGGCTGGAAGCACTAATAAACTGTGGAAAATGGGGAATGGTGGTTGTTTACCTGGCAAAGCCTCTCCCTGTAATCCTGACCACCCTGCACGCTCCAGAGGAGCCTTGCTCATGGGATATGTGTGCTGGTAGGGAATGGACAGGGCGACCTCTCCAACATCTTCTGCTGGCAGCAGACTCCCCACAGGGCAGGAGGATGGTCCCACCCATTTCCATCTCCAGCAGGGTGCCCAGAGAAGCTGTGGGTGCCCCATCCCTGGAAGTGTACAAGGTTGGACAGGGCTCGGAGCAATCTGGGGGAGTGGAAAGTGCTCCTGCCCGTGGATGACCTCTAAAGGCCTCTTCCCACCCAAACCATTCCACGATCCTGTGCTGTGTTACTGGGAAGCAGCAGGGAGAGGAACCAAAGCCCTTGACACCCCTTGGGGTCCCATCTCCACTGAGCTGTGTCTGCAATCCCAAAAGCAGCATCCTCTGGCACAGGAAAACCAGTGGGAATAGAGTCTGCTGGTGCTGGCTGGGGGGACAGGCTGGTCCTGAAGGAAGAGGAGCCCCTGGAGCATCACCCTGTGGGACCAGAGGTTTGCACCATGCCCTCCTCTGAGGGAGCCAGAGCTTGAGGGTCACATTCAGCTCCCAGTTAAAGGGAGGAAAAACCAGAACACCCCAGCTGACCTCAGCCTTGCCAGTGCCTATTTTCACCAGGGCCCTCCATGGGGAATCTGGCCGGCAGCTTCCAGGCTGTCAGGTCCATCCCCTTCCCAAGAAGCACATGTTTCCTGGCTGTCATGGAGTGAGGAGCTGAGGAACGGGGAGGGCTCTGCCTGTCGGAATGTGCCTTGCATTTGGGCTGGGATTCTAATGGATTCTGATGCGATTTTTTTCCCCCTGATTTGTACCAGGCCATCTGGATTTGTTTCTGCGAGATGCTGCTTTAATACACTTCAAATTTCCCATTGAGTCTCAGGCACCAAAGAGAGGGGGAGGGGGTGAATGAAAAGCAAATTTAATAACAGAAAGACCTGAAATCTATTAAATCTACATTAAAATACATTTGGTTTCCCAGTGGGTGCAAAGTGCCATAATGTTTTACTGGGTTTATGACGCTGGCAGAGGCTCTGGATGAAAATGGAGGAGCAAGTCCAGGGTCCCTGCTCAGTAGTTCACCGAGGTGGAGAGAAGGAGTTGTCTGCAGTTTGCAAACGCAGCAAAAACGGAAAAGCCTTCTCGGGTAGATCCGCAGAGAGCTCGTTCCACATGTGTTTCCGTTAAGGATGTTCACAAAACCTGAACAGCCAGAGACGGTCAGGTTCTCAAATTATTCGGGACTCTCGTTTTCCCTCTCGTGCTCCAGCTTTGGCAGGGCCCCTCTGCACAGCCTCCCCCCAGCTCCCTCCTGCTGCTCCACAGCCCTGGATTTGGAAAGCCATGCAGGGCCTCAGGAAAAGTGCCACATCCAGACACAGGGCTGGATCCACGGGCTCAGGTTTTCTGCCCCAGCAGGAGCAGGGAGCACAGGCAGGAGACCGCAGCTCCCACATCCCATCCAGCTCTGTAATAACAAGAGCACATGGCATTCATGTGAGACAGTCTCTGGGAGCGTTGCAGCTCCATCAGCATCCACACTTTCAGAGGATTAAACCCCTCTGTGCATTGTCAGGAGGTAAAACACCAGCACAGGCTGCCAAGAGAGGTGGGAGATGCCCTATCCCAGGAATCATGCAAGGTCAGATTGGGCAGGGTTTTGAGCATCCTGGTCTAGTGGAAGATCCCTACAGGAGGGTTGGTCTAGATGGCCTTGAAAGGTCCCTTCCAGCCCAAACCATTCTAGGATGGCTCCCTGTGTACCCAAAGTGCACCAATCCCATCCCCACAGTGTCCCACTTCCCTGCTCCTGCTCCCACCCTGCTCCTGCAGCTCCTCATGGGCAGGTCTGTAGCCAAAGGCACTGCTGGTTTATCCAGCCCTGCTGGTCTGGCTGCTCCATGTCCCACCCCTGCTGTGCCTCACTGGTCAGGACCACCTCGGGGGCTCAATTCCTCCCTTCCCTGATCCAGGCTCTGGCACTTTCATCCAGAGTGTCCAATCCTCACAGAGCAGAGTTTGCCAAAGGGCTGAGAGGAATCTTTGGGTGCTTCAAGAAGGGATGTCCCAGGTGAGCAGCCCTCCCCTTGTGAAGGTCCCTCCGTGTGTGCTCCGTCCTTCTGCCCCACATCCCAGGCTCTGCCTGCTGTCCCAGCCCCAGGAAGGGCAGGGCAGGCTGTGTGTGCTCCTGTGTGTGTGTTCCTGTGTGTGTTCCTGTGTGTGCTCCTCTGGATGCTCCTGTGGATGTTCCAGTGGGTGTTCCTGACCACCCCACGGCCGTGCCAGCTGCAGCCCCGCTCCCGCCAAGCCAGCAGCAGATGTTTAGGGCAGAGCGAGTCATCCCCCGGCCAAATTTCCATGCTGGGAGGGAGACTCCTTCCTCTGCCAAAGCCAGGCCGAAGCTTCCCCCAGGATGGGGTTAGCCAGCAGGCCGGAGATAATGGGAAGATGTTAAGGCAACACAGCTGGCAACCATCAGCAGCTGCTCTGGCTGCTGCAGCCCCGGCTCCATTGTTCATGGGGAAGAGGGATACCGACCTCTGGCCAGCAGTGGGTAGAGAACAGGAACAGCACAGGCTTTGGAAAGGAGGCCAAAGCCCAGCCTGGATGGGTCACAGATGATTAATCTCGCAGGGAGCTGCTCCCACAGCTCCAACAGCTCCAAGAGTCCCAGAGCTAATGAGCCAGCGGGTGAATCCCACCACGCTGACTTTTAATGATGGACTGGACAAATTCCAGCCCTTCCTCTCCCCCTCCCTTTTCCCACAGCCACCCCAACCAAACCCGGCCGAGCTCTGCTGGGCCTTCATAAATTCTACCTTGTGTCAGCACCGAACTTGGGAAACTGGGTGAAAAGGCCGGGATTCAGAGGGAGTTCTGTGGGTGGACATGGGTGGTTGGGTTCCCTTTGCTTTTCCCCTCCCGGGCAGCTCTCCAAGCCTCCAGCAGAGACAGGGGTACAGCTCAGCCTGTCTGGAACATCTCTGCTTCATCAGACCTGAAACAGCCGGGTCCTGCAGACCCAGGAAGTGCATCCATGGACAATCAGCCATGTCCCACTCCCGTGGCACCCGGAGCTGGCAGTGCCAAGGTCCTGTGACCCCGCAGCCGGAGCAGCACAAATCCAGGGAGAGGAGCGTCATCCTTGGCTGAACCACAAAGGAACAGGGACAACCACCCCTACCAGGCCACATGGCATGAGGAGGATGCTGCCTTCAGCGCTCTCATCTGCACTTCCAACCGGAGCAGGAGAGCTTGGAACGGGTTCAGGAACGAGCTGGGAGTGAGTCAAGGCAGTGGAAAATGTGCATTACAGTGACAGAGAGAAGAAGCTCCGGCTGTTTGGTTTATTGAGGAGACCGAGAGGTGCTTTGCTCACGGGCCACGAGCATATGCACGGAGAAGAGATTTCTGATAGCAGCCGGCTCTTTAATCTAGCAGGAAAAGGCATTACAACATCCCTCCTTGGAAGCTGAAACAAGACAAATCCAGATTAGAAATAAGAAGCACATTTTGAGCCGTCAGAGCAATTAAGCGTTGGAACGAATCCCTGGGGACAGAGTGGGATCTCCATCACTCAAAGGCTTTTCACGGAGACTGAGGATCTTTCTCAAAAATCTGTTTCAGTTTGAGCACGAGCAATGGGGTCTCTGCCAAGGCTGTGGAATGCAGGAGGTCAGCCTGGCTGGTCACAGTGATCCCTTCTGGCCTGGAAATCCATGGATGGGGTTAGAATTATCTGAAAGGGGCAGAAAATAATGCAGGACAGGCTGGAGCATTTCAGGGTTAGAATTTTCTGAAAGGGGCAGAAAATAACCCAGGACAGGGTGGAGCATTTCTCATCCTGAGTTTTTGCATGGAAAGCCTCAGAGATGGAGCCCAGTCCTGAAGCCCCATGGCAGAGATGCCCACATTGGGAAGGGGAGGATGAGCCAGTACCAGTAGGTTTTGCAATAATTGATTTTTGGTGAAGAGGGAAAAAGTCAGCTGGTAACATACAACTGGCATTCCTGGGATACCACAGCAGGTCACTCATGCTCTGCTGTGTCCCCACGGCCAGCAGCCATGGGAAGTGTGCATTCTGGGGACAACCACCATCCCCCAAGACATCCCTACACAAAGAAACCTCCCCCAGGCAGCTCTGGGAGATGCAGGTTCATACCCAGCCCAAGGTGAAGCAAACCCAGATGGAAAACCTGTCAGGGCTAGAAGGAAGCCAGCTTGGAATGGCTCCCTTTTCAATTAATTTAATTTCATTTTTAATGATTATTTTCAGGCACTTTTAGTGCTGAACAAAAGGAGCTTTAAATTCTTCAGGAGCAGTGACTGCTCCAGAAGGGGCGAGGCAAGGTGGGAAGCCCGCGGGACTTCGTTAGGAACGCTGGAGCTGATGGGAAGGAGTGGCTCAGCACGGCACAGGCCAGCATGAGGCAAACCTGGCAATTAGTCCAGCCCAGCAAAGCCCCCTTGTCCTGTCCTTGCCCTTGGAAAGGCTCAGGAGCAGATCCAGGAGATATGGCACTGGCAGACACGGAGGCACCGTCAGCAAGGGCAGTGCTCCCATGCTGGAAGCTGCCTGCTCCGGTGGGATCCAGCAAACGTCAAGCTGCCAATCCCACAGTGATTTGGGACCTCCAGTGATCCCCCTGCATGATGCTAACACTGCTCCAGCTGCAGAATAGGTGTCCTTGGCTCTTCCAGCTCCTCCAGGAGCCAGGTGAGTCTGGCCATTGATTCCACCACAGTCTTGGCACTACGGGACATGCATGGTTAACATCACATGGAATCATCTCCTTCCATCCCTGCCGCTCTCCCAGGTTGCTCCAAGCCCTGTCCAACCTGGCCTTGGACACTTCCAGGGGTTCACAGTTGCTTTGGAGCACCCTGTGCCAGGGCTTGCCCACCCTCACGGTTAAATCCTTCTTTATGGCACAGTGCCTCTTCCAGAAGACCACTGGACATTCCCAGGGTTGGGATAACCAGTTACTGGATGTCCCATCAGCAGCTGGGATGAGGCTCAGCCTGACAGGAACAGCAGAGAGAGAGCACACATTGAATTTCCCTCTCCACCAGTGTGAGATGTTGGAGGATTTGGGGTTGTCTGGTGCTGCAGCTCTGTGCTCAGTGTGGGTGAGAACCAAGGCCAGCATTATTCAATCCCCACCAGGACAGGCAACAGAGGGACAGGGGGATGGAACTGGAGCTCTGAGGGTAGAGGTTTCCCTCACCTTCCCCTCACCTATGGAAAACCAAGACAGGGTCATGAAATCACCAGCTCATAATCTCCAAGCTTTGGGTTTTTTATTTAATTTAATGCTCCTCTTTCTCCTATTTAATTGCATTTATCGTCATTAAAATATCAACAGAAGATCCTGGCTCTGGCCCAGGTGCACTGGTGCTCCTAGGAAGTTTCCCATTTATTTGATGGATTCAGCCACCTGCTCTTGGCTCTTCCCTGCTCTGTTTGCAGAGGGCAAAACCTCATTGAGCCAAAAAAATGGAAGAAAATCAACATGGGCACAGAAATTCAGCCCTTTTGGAGCAGTTGGAGAAGGGGTGGGGCAGGATTCCACCTGGGATTTGCCAACCTCATCCTCGCCAGCTGAGGGAATTCTGGTGGCATCAGTCCATCTCTCTGGATATTCAGTATTCATGGTGCAGTTCCTCTCTTTCAAAAGGAGCAATAAATAGGAATTAGGTCTCGAGACCACTTTGGCACGACTCAGATGTTACAAATGGAAGGAATTAAAGGCAGAGCAGGAAGCAGCTGATCCGTTGTGGATGAAGGCAGGGATGAGGGTGAGGGATCAGCATCTCCCAATGCCTGGAGCTGCACCTTCTCCTCCTCTTCTCTTCCTTCAGCTGCTCCTCTCTGGATTCCCACAGATGGGCAGCAGGGGCCTTCCCCAGCCCAGAAATCAGGGAGAGATGGGGAATGGCTGCCCCATCCTCCCTCTGGACCCAGGAGAGGCCTCTGTGTGTCTCCACAATCCCAGAACATCATCTCCCCACCCACGCCAGGGCGGATGGCGTTTGGAACAACCTGGAGTGGGGAATCACAGCAGGAGGAGAGGAGCAGGGAGGGATCCCATGGATGCACAGTGCTGGGGAGCTTGGGAAGGCCAGTGTGGATCTGGCAGTGTCCATGAGCAGGAGGACATGGGAATGTTCATTACACCACTGAGGTGACATCAAGGACGCAGAGTTACCATCAGCCAGTGTGTGCTCTGCTGCGGGGAGATAGGAAAAATCCCACAGCATTGGAAAAGCCCTGTGTCCTGTTTGGGGATGTCCTCAGGGAGCCAGAGATAATTCAGAGTCTGACAGAGAGAGGCCCAGCTCCCCCCTTCCCTTTGGGTAGGGCTTTGATTCCCTCCAAGTCCCAAGTCAGCTGCTCCCTCCTGTTTTCTTCCCAGAAGAAAGACAATCCGCAGCTTCAGTTTTCCAGTCCAGCCCAGGGCAGCTCTGGCAACAGAAAATGGGAGGCCCAGAGCTGCTTTGGGCTCCAGAATGGAAGCAGAACCCAGACACATTTGCATGGGAGCATTCTTGCTGTCTCTGGAGCAGCAGAAATGCCTCTCTGTGGACTGGTGTGGTTTCTGCCCAGGTCTGTGATGAAATGTGTGGCACGGGGAGGGGCTCATCAGCACAGCCTTCAGAAGGTCTTGCAAAGGCCTCAAGTCCTCCAAGCTGTTACCACAGGGAGAGCCAAAGACAAGTCCTTGGCTCCAGTTCAGCACTGCCTTTATTGCAGGAGGCCTTGGAACGGGGCAGGAGGAGCAGGGCTCTGGCAGCACCGCGTCCTGGCCCGTGGGTCACACAGCCACGCGGGAGGAGCCACCCCCAGCCAAACCTCCCCGGCATCTCCCAAGGGTGGGAAAGGGTCAAACGGTGCTCCCAGCAGCCAGGAGCTGAACAATGGAGCCAGACAGCCAGAGCACAGCTCTGCCTGGCCAGGGGATCCCATGCCATGCCATGCCATGCCATGCCATGCCATGCCATGCCATCCCATCCCATCCCATCCCATCCCATCCCATCCCATCCCATCCCTGTCCCATGCCATGCCATGCCATGCCATGCCATGCCATGCCATCCCATGCCATGCCATGCCATGCCATGCCATGCCATGCCATGCCATCCCATCCCATCCCATCCCATCCCATCCCATCCCATCCCATCCCTGTCCCATCCCATGCCATGCCATGCCATGCCATGCCATGCCATGCCATGCCATGCCATGCCATCCCATCCCATCCCATCCCATCCCATCCCATGCCATTCCATGCCATCCCATCCCATCCCACCAGCCCCACTCAGTGTCTGTGCCTGTGGGACACAGCTCCAGCCCCACAGGGTGGGATATGGGCTGCACCAACCCTGGAACACCCAGACCCTCTTCATTCTGGCTTCTTCTGTTTAATTCCTTTTAGGAAAGCGTTCAGGCTTTGTTCTGGTGCTGTTTGCCAGGCAAACCCCCTCCAGAGAAGTCCTGAGAGGGGATCGAGCCCCTCTGGCTGCGGGTCCCCTGGTGCTCTCGGGAGTTGCATCGATCACTGCTCTGTGTGGAAACCTCCCGGCTCTCCTGGCACTCCTGTGAGGCTGAGGGACCTGGGATGAGGCTGAGGGAGGCAGGAGAGGGCACAGGAAGGAGAGGGTTGGCAGTCACAGGCCTGGTGACACTTCTGGAGCAGCGGGAGGACGCAGAATGAGCCATGCAGGAATGAGAACACTCAAATCCGCGGCACAGCACGGCTGCTCCTGGACATGGCACCTCCCTGGAGAGGGGCTGAGCCCCCAAATCTTGGCAGCAAAGGGGAGCTCCTGGATTTGGGGTCCCTGCCCCAGCCTGAAGTTTGAGGCTGAGCATTTAAAACACTTCAGCAGAGATGAGCCTTTCTTTGGGGAAGAGGCTGAGTGTCAGCTCTTACAGCTTCCAGCAGAAGATGCTCATGGCTGTTCCATCCCTGGAAGTGTCCAAGGCCAGGATGGAGGGGGCTTGGAGCAACCTGGGATAGTGGAAGGTGTCCCTGCCCATGGCAGGGATGCAATAAGATGAGTTTTAAGGTCCCTTCCAGCCCAAACCATTCTGGATTCTCCAACTCTGAGCTCTTCGATACCTCAGGTCCCCTTGCACCAAGGATGGGCCCACGGGAGAGCTCTCCCTTCACAGCCTGGCAGAATAACCCAGAAAAATCTGGTGACAATGCAGCATCAGATGCCTCTGTGCCTCCTCCTGGGACACAAAGAGAGAGCAGTGCCCGGAGCAGAGATTCCAGAGGAGATCTGGGCTCCAGCGAGGGCCCCCACCAGTGACCCAGGGCAGCTGCGTGGTGGGGGGCACCCAGCAGACAATCCTGTGCCACACAGGCAGGCTCAGCCCTCCAGATGGCACAGAGATAACTAATTACTTGCTAATTAATAATCAGTTTCCTGTGATTTTATCTTAATTGGGCTCTTTTCTACCCAGCCTTCTACAGCATGGCCCTGGTTTGGAGCTGAGCTGGGGTCCCCTGGCTGCTGGGGTCCCCATTGCCTGTCTGTGGCTGAAGGGAACGTCCCCATTCTCTGTGGATGAAGGGAACGTTCCCATTCCCTGTCTGTGAATGAAGGGAACATTCCCATTCCCTGTCTGTGAATGAAGGGAACGTTCCCATTCCCTTCCCGTGGTGGGAAGGGGCTGAGTGGGGCAGTCTGGGAAGGCCTGGGAGCTGTCAGAGCTGATGATGGGAATGTTGTGCCTCAGGGCATCACCTGCAGGCTTTGTTTGCCCATAAAACCCTGAGTACTTATGGAGAACTATGAATAATAAATCCATAAAAATAATCAATAACAGGAGAATTCCTGGTCAGGGCTGCCAGGGACATGTGGCAGCATCCAGCCTCTCTTCCTCTCCTTGTTTCTCCCCTGCCAGGCCAAGACAGGACATCTTAAACTCCCCAGTGGAGCTGACACTTCCCCACCACCCCATCCTGCCCTTTCCAGCACCTCAGACCCCCCAAATTCCCCAGATCCCTCTGATCCCAGCTGGGACAGGCCAACACAGTGACTGTCCCCCATCCCTGCTGGTCCCTGCCAGCTCCAGGGGGAGCAGCAGCACTGCCCTGGCTCCCTGCCCTGAAAACTCAACCCCATCCTCATGGAAGGGCACAAACCATGGGCACATTTCCTCCTGGGGAAGGAGCTTTGGCACGGTGAGCGCACACTGGGCTGCAATGATCCCTTCCAGAATTCCTGGGAAGGAGGGGTGTGGAGGGCTGGGCTGGGGGTGTCCTGTCTCCATCCCTGGATTCCAGCAGCTGGAGGGGATGGAGGGGCTGGTAAGAGGAGCTCCAGCTTCCAGAAAACACCATTTGTGCTCAGCCTTGCTGCTGCCTCCAGGCACAGCCATGAGGAAGAGGATGGTGAAGGATCTCAGCAGTTCTGGGCTGGAAAAGGGTGGCAAATCTCTCCCCAGGTCTTCCCTAACTTTTGTGCCAGCCTTGCCCAGCCTTGCTTTGCCCATGGGCATCACCAAGATGTGCTGGCACCCCCAGGCTGTGCTGGGTCCCACCAGGACCCCCTGTGCAGCAGCAAGGTGGGGAGAGCTTGGGGCAGAATGAATCCCTGGGAGCAGCTTTTCCTTGGTTTATTCGCATTCCAGGTATTTTGGTGTGTTGGCTGTAATTACAGTTCAACATCTGAGGCAAAACAAGAGCAAAAAAAAAAATCTTCCAACCACTTTAAAGAGCGACTTTGAGTGAGGAAAGTAATAAAACACCCCGTGCTTAAACAAATCCTTCCCACCTTTCATCATTCCCCTTCCCAGTGCTGGCTAATTATCAAAGCTCTCCAAAGTGTTTTGGGAATGGGCCCCTTTCCCCCTCCACCCTGCCCTGCGGTCTCAGTCCTTCCTCCAGGGCATCCCAGTCCTGCCCAGTAAGCGCAGCCGGGCTCAGGCTGGGAGGATCCGGGGGGGTCCCAGCGCAGGGGGTCCCTCCAGCAGCGCAGGGGAGGTGACAGCAGCTCCCAGGGAGGGGACATCCCCTCCGCGGTGCGGCAGGGCAGGGCGCTCGGCATCCCCAGCGCTGCTTCGCCTGCGGCTGCCCCTCGTCCCCGTGGAATAATGGACCCTCACATCCCTGCCACGGCCGGGCTGGCATTGTTCACTGGCATGGAATTCATCCCAAAATGATTTATTTTTAAAAAAGGGGACAAAGAAGCGGGGGGTCTGGCTTGGCCGCGGGGCACGGCAGGGAGGGAAGGATTGAAAGCTCCCATTGAGTGCTCCAGCCCTGGGAGAGCTCCCGGCCCTGGGGAGGCTCCGGGAGCACGTCTGGGCACTCTGTGCCTCCCCCTGCCCTGCTGGTTCCCAGGCTGGAGGGCTCCTGCCCCCCAAGCAGCTGCATTTTCTCAGCAGAGCAGCACCCTGCAGCACCCTGGGGCAGATCCCGCTGCTCCCGCCCATCCCGGGACCACCACATTCCCACTGTGGGCCCCACAGAGGGAGAGGCAGCCCAGCCCCACACAGGGGGGTCGCAGGGGTGAGATAAAGGGACAGGGGAGCAGCTCCAGGGTGGCAGAGCTGGCTGTGGGGCACCGGGAATGCCATCCCTCCAGGGATCCGTGCAGGTGCTGCTGGAGCCAGTGGTCCGTGCTTCAAAGCATCCATGTGATCCCAGCAGCCCGGCAAAAGCTGCTCCCACACCTGCTCCCAGCCCTGATTTATCTGCTGAGGTTTCCCCTCAAGCCTGGCAGGAAAACAAAGAGGGAAATATGAGCACGATCACTGAAATAACAATCGCTTTAATGCATTATCAGGCACAATGATTTCCTGGTGGCAAAAGGATGATGGAGTGGGGCCGGCAGGGACTGAGGGAAGGCAGCACACAGCATTCCAAGAGGCAACAGCGTGGCCAGAGCAGCCTTGGAAAAGCCTTGGGGATGGGAACTACCTTGGGACTGACCCTGGGGAGGGTGCTGCAGGAGGGGCTGAGCCAGCTCCTGGGAGAGAAACACCAGGAAAGGCAATGAAGGGAATTCCATTCGGAAAGCAGGAACATGGGCAGAGGGAGACCTGCTGCCTTGGTCTCCACGCAGAAGGAGATGAGTGTCAGGGAAGTTCACGCCAGCATCTCCCAACGCCTGGAGCTGCACCTTCTCCTCCTCTTCTCAGGAGAGGAGAAGGTTCCCAGAAGATTCCCAGAGCCAGCTGGGGCCTCACCAGCAGATGAAGGCTGAGCCATGGGGAAGCTCCAGCCCCATGGGGAGCTTCTCTTTGGGAGTTTTGGGAGAAATCCTCCCAAAAATCCTGGAGTGCAGAGCTCCCAGGCCTCCTGTGCAGCCTGGCTCAGTCCAGGGACATCCTTCCCCTCCCAAGCCAGCTCCTCCAAGGGTTTGGAACCCTGGAGTGGGGTGCCTGCTCCAGGAAAAGCTGGATGATCCCATGGATGCACAGTGCTGGGCTGTCAAGAGGGATGAGGAGCCAGTGGGAATCTGGCAGGGCTGTGGAGAGGAGGAGGACATGGGAATGTTCATTGGGACCTGAGTGACATCAAGGAGGATGGAGTTACCATCAGAGAGCTGAACCTGCTGTGGGCGGGCTCTCTCTCCTGGGAGATGTGAAAAATTCAGCATTGGAAAAGCCCTGTGGGACCTGCCGGGATGTTGGAGCTGGAGAGGAATTCACAGGAGACAGGGAGGGCAGCCCCAGTGCCAGGCTGGGCTTTGACCCCCTCAAGACACATGGTGACCAATCCCTCCTGTTTCTTCCCAGAAAAAGACAATGGGTGGCACTGCCAGTTTTTATCCCATCCCAGGGGACTCTGGCAACCAGGACAATGGGAACAGGCCCAGCAGCTCAGGATGGGCATGGAGGTGAGATCCAGGCTCCAGACACCCAGAATGGGGCATGGATGTGTCTCTGGATGAGCAGAAATGCCCTGTGGACAGCTGTGGTTGCCCTGGGTCCCTGGAAATGTCCCAGGCCAGGGGACAGGGCTTGGAGCAAGCTGGGACAGTGGAAGGTCCTTGCTCCATGGCAGGGGTATAACAAGATGAGCTTTAGGGTCCATCCCAACCCAAACCATTCTGGATTCTGTGACTTCTCCATCTTGTTCCCCGTGGATGGATCTCTTGATCCAGGGCTCTCCCCACACCCTTGCCAAGGCTGATTTGGTCCCTCTTCAGTGCCATCATTGACCCTGCCACCCCAGCCAAACCCCCTGCACCTCCCCACCTTGTCATCCCGCTCCCCAGCTCTGTCCCCTGTCAATGGGTCCAGACTGCACTGACTCCCTGCCCTGCCTGCTGGAGATGGGATCCCAACCCAGAGCAAAGCCATGGCCATGCCATCCCATCCCTTGTCCCGGTCCCATCCCATCTTTTTTTCCTGAATCCAGCCCTGAGAGGCCATGCCATGCCATGCCATGCCATGCCATGCTATGCCATGCCATCCCATGCCATGCCATGTCATGCCATCCCTTCCCATCCCATCCCATCCCATCCCATCCCATCCCATCCCATCCCATCCCATCCCATCCCGTCCCACCAGCCCCACTCAGTGTCTGTGCCCGTGGGACACAGCTCCAGCCCCACGGGGTGGGATACGGGCTGCACCAACCCTGGAACACCCAGACCCTCTTCATTCTGGCTCCTTCTGTTTTATTCCTTTTAGGAAAGCGTTCAGGCTTTGTTCTGGTGCTGTTTGCCAGGCAAACCCCCTCCAGAGAAGTCCTGAGAGGGGATCGAGCCCCTCTGGCTCTGGGTCCCCTGGTGCTCTCAGGAGTTGCATCGATCACTGCTCTGTGTGGAAACCTCCCGGCTCTCCTGGCACTCCTGTGAGGCTGAGGGAGCTGGGATGAGGCTGAGGGAGGCAGGAGAGGGCACAGGAAGGAGAGGGTTGGCAGTCACAGGCCTGGTGACACTTCTGGAGCAGCGGGAGGACGCAGAATGAGCCATGCAGGAATGAGAACACTCAAATCCGCGGCACAGCACGGCTGCTCCTGGACATGGCACCTCCCTGGAGAGGGGCTGAGCCCCCCCAAATCTTGGCAGCAAAGGGGGAGCTCCTGGATTTGGGGTCCCTGCCCCAGCCTGAAGTTTGAGGCTGAGCATTTAAAACACTTCAGCAGAGATGAGCCTTTCTTTGGGGAAGAGGCTGAGTGTCAGCTCTTACAGCTTCCAGCAGAAGATGCTCATGGCTGTTCCATCCCTGGAAGTGTCCAAGGCCAGGATGGAGGGGGCTTGGAGCAACCTGGGATAGTGGAAGGTGTCCCTGCCCATGGCAGGGATGCAATAAGATGAGTTTTAAGGTCCCTTCCAGCCCAAACCATTCTGGATTCTCCAACTCTGAGCTCTTCGATACCTCAGGTCCCCTTGCACCAAGGATGGGCCCACGGGAGAGCTCTCCCTTCACAGCCTGGCAGAATAACCCAGAAAAATCTGGTGACAATGCAGCATCAGATGCCTCTGTGCCTCCTCCTGGGACACAAAGAGAGAGCAGTGCCCGGAGCAGAGATTCCAGAGGAGATCTGGGCTCCAGCGAGGGCCCCCACCAGTGACCCAGGGCAGCTGCGTGGTGGGGGGCACCCAGCAGACAATCCTGTGCCACACAGGCAGGCTCAGCCCTCCAGATGGCACAGAGATAACTAATTACTTGCTAATTAATAATCAGTTTCCTGTGATTTTATCTTAATTGGGCTCTTTTCTACCCAGCCTTCTACAGCATGGCCCTGGTTTGGAGCTGAGCTGGGGTCCCCTGGCTGCTGGGGTCCCCATTGCCTGTCTGTGGCTGAAGGGAACGTTCCCATTCTCTGTGAATGAAGGGAATGCTCCCATTCCCTGTCTGTGAATGAAGGGAACATTCCCATTCCCTGTCTGTGAATGAAGGGAACGTTCCCATTCCCTTCCCATGGTGGGAAGGGGCTGAGTGGGGCAGTCTGGGAAGGCCTGGGAGCTGTCAGAGCTGATGATGGGAATGTTGTGCCTCAGGGCATCACCTGCAGGCTTTGTTTGCCCATAAAACCCTGAGTACTTATGGAGGACTATGAATAATAAATCCATAAAAATAATCAATAACAGGAGAATTCCTGGTCAGGGCTGCCAGGGACATGTGGCACCTTCCAGCCTCTCTTCCTCTCCTTGTTTCTCCCCTGCCAGGCCAAGACAGGACATCTTAAACTCCCCAGTGGAGCTGACACTTCCCCACCACCCCATCCTGCCCTTTCCAGCACCTCAGACCCCCCAAATTCCCCAGATCCCTCTGGATCCCAGCTGGGACAGGCCAACACAGTGACTGTCCCCCCATCCCTGCTGGTCCCTGCCAGCTCCAGGGGAGCAGCAGCACTGCCCTGGCTCCCTGCCCTGGAAAACTCAACCCCATCCTCATGGAAGGGGCACAAACCATGGGCACATTTCCCTCCTGGGAAAGGAGCTTTGGCACGGTGAGCGCACACTGGGCTGCAATGATCCCTTCCAGAATTCCTGGGAAGGAGGGTGTGGAGGGCTGGGCTGGGGGTGTCCTGTCTCCATCCCTGGATTCCAGCAGCTGGAGGGGATGGAGGGGCTGGTAAGAGGAGCTCCAGCTTCCAGAAAACACCATTTGTGCTCAGCCTTGCTGCTGCCTCCAGGCACAGCCATGAGGAAGAGGATGGTGAAGGATCTCAGCAGTTCTGGGCTGGAAAATGGTGGCAAATCTCTCCCAGGTCTTCCCTAACTTTTGTGCCAGCCTTGCCCAGCCTTGCTTTGCCCATGGGCATCACCAAGATGTGCTGGCACCCCCAGGCTGTGCTGGGTCCCACCAGGACCCCTGTGCAGCAACAAGGTGGGGAGAGCTTGGGGCAGAATGAATCCTGGGAGCAGCTTTTCCTTGGTTTATTCGCATTCCAGGTATTTTGGTGTGTTGGCTGTAATTACAGTTCAACATCTGAGGCAAAACAAGAGCAAAAAAAAAATCTTCCAACCACTTTAAAGAGCGACTTTGAGTGAGGAAAGCAATAAAACACCCCGTGCTTAAACAAATCCTTCCCACCTTTCATCATTCCCCTTCCCAGTGCTGGCTAATTATCAAAGCTCTCCAAAGTGTTTTGGGAATGGGCCCCTTTCCCCCTCCACCCTGCCCTGCGGTCTCAGTCCTTCCTCCAGGGCATCCCAGTCCTGCCCAGTAAGCGCAGCCGGGCTCAGGCTGGGAGGAGCCGGGGGGGTCCCAGCGCAGGGGGTCCCTCCAGCAGCGCAGGGGAGGTGACAGCAGCTCCCAGGGAGGGGACATCCCCTCCGCGGTGCGGCAGGGCAGGGCGCTCGGCATCCCCAGCGCTGCTTCGCCTGCGGCTGCCCCTCGTCCCCGTGGAATAATGGACCCTCACATCCCTGCCACGGCCGGGCTGGCATTGTTCACTGGCATGGAATTCATCCCCAAATGATTTATTTTTTAAAAAAGGGGACAAAGAAGCGGGGGGTCTGGCTTGGCCGCGGGGCACGGCAGGGAGGGAAGGATTGAAAGCTCCCATTGAGTGCTCCAGCCCTGGGAGAGCTCCCGGCCCTGGGGAGGCTCCGGGAGCACGTCTGGGCACTCTGTGCCTCCCCCTGCCCTGCTGGTTCCCAGGCTGGAGGGCTCCTGCCCCCCCAGCAGCTGCATTTTCTCAGCAGAGCAGCACCCTGCAGCATCCTGGGGCAGATCCCGCTGCTCCCGCCCATCCCAGGACCACCACATTCCCACTGTGGGCCCCTCAGAGGAAGAGGCAGTCCAGCCCCACACAGGGGGGTCACAGGGGTGAGATAAGGGGACAGGGGAGCAGCTCCAGGGTGGCAGAGGTGGCTGTGGGGCACCGGGAATGCCATCCCTCCAGGGATCCATGCAGGTGCTGCTGGAGCCAGTGGTCCGTGCTTCAAAGCATCCATGTGATCCCAGCAGCCCGGCAAAAGCTGCTCCCACACCTGCTCCCAGCCCTGATTTATCTGCTGAGGTTTCCCCTCAAGCCTGGCAGGAAAACAAAGAGGGAAATATGAGCACGATCACTGAAATAACAATCGCTTTAATGCATTATCAGGCACAATGATTTCCTGGTGGCAAAAGGATGATGGAGTGGGGCCGGCAGGGACTGAGGGAAGGCAGCACACAGCATTCCAAGAGGCAACAGCGTGGCCAGAGCAGCCTTGGAAAAGCCTTGGGGATGGGAACTACCTTGGGACTGACCCTGGGGAGGGTGCTGCAGGAGGGGCTGAGCCAGCTCCTGGGAGAGAAACACCAGGAAAGGCAGTGAAGGGAATTCCATTCGGAAAGCAGGAACATGGGCAGAGGGAGACCTGCTGCCTTGGTCTCCATGCAGAAGGAGATGAGCGTCAGGGAGGTTCACGCCAGCATCTCCCAACGCCTGGAGCTGCACCTTCTCCTCCTCTTCTCAGGAGAGGAGAAGGTTCCCAGAAGATTCCCAGAGCCAGCTGTGCCCTCACCAGCAGATGAAGGCTGAGCCATGGAAAGAAGCTCCAGCCCCACCTGGAGCTTCTCTTTTGGGGAGTTTTGGGAGAAAACTCCCCAAAAATCCCGGAGTGCAGAGCTCCCAGCGCTCCTGCAGCAGCCTGGCTCAGTCCAGGGATTTCCCTTCCTCTCTCCAAGCCAGCTCCTCCAAGGGCTGATCCCTGCCCGAGTGCCTGCTCCAGGGAAAAGCTGGATGATCCCCACTCAGTGCTCGCTGTCAAGAGGGATGAGGAGCCTGGGAAGGGCAGGGCTGTGGAGAGTGAGCCTGCTGCTCTCCTCCCGCTCCTCACTGGGACCAGCAGCACAAAGAGGATGGAGTCAGGGATCAGAGATGTCTGAACCTGCCGTGGGCGGGATCTCTCCTGGTCCCCGTGGCTCATTCAGCATCAGGAAGCCGTGGGACCTGCCGGGAGTTGGAGCTGGAGAGGAAACACAGGAGCAGGGAGGGCAGCCCCAGTGCCAGGCTGGGAGGTGACCCCAGGGGAGGACACATGGTGACCAATGGCACGCAGCTGTGGGCACAAAAGCTGCTCTGGGTGGCACTGCCAGCATTATCCCATCCGTGGGGACACTGCACCAGGACACTGGAACAGTCTCCAGCAGCTCAGGATGGGCATGGAGGTTGAGATCCAGGCTCCATCCCAGAAAAGGGTTTGGATGTGGTTGTGGATGAGCTGGGTTGCCCAGAGCAGCTGTGGCTGCCCCTGGATCCCTGGAAATGTCCCAGGCCAGGCCGGACAGGGCTTGGAGCAAGCTGGGACAGTGGAAGGTGTCCCTGCCCATGGCAGGGGTATAACAAGATGAGCTTTAGGGTCCATCCCAACCCAAACCATTCTGGATTCTGTGACTTCTCCATCTTGTTCCCCCGTGGATGGATCTCTTGATCCCATCTCTCCCCACACCCTTGCCAAGGCTGATTTGCCCCTCTTGCAGTGCCATCATTGACCCTGTGACCCTCACACATCCCCCTGCACCTCCCCACCTTGTCATCCCGCTGCCAGCTCTGTCCCCTGTCACCAGGTCACACTGCACTGACTCCCTGCCCCGTGGAGATGCTGCGCTCCCAACCCAGAGCAAAGAGCATGGAGCTGCTCTCCCAGACACCTTGTTTTTGGTCTGGATTCCTTTTTTCCCTGAATCCAGCCCTGAGAGGCTGTTGGCAGGTCAGGCCCAGGCCATGCCAGCCCTGCCAGCCCCTTGCCAGCTGCCTGCTTGCCACCGGCTGCTCCGGCTTTGAGTCACCCGGCTGGGCACATTCCAATGGAAAGTGCATTTTTCCCTCTCTTCCCCTTCCCCCTTCCAGGAGCCCCCTTTGATTTAGTGCTTGTGGAAAGCTGCAGGACAGGCCCCAGGGTGCAGTTCAGGTCTGGAGCAGCACAGATTGCTCGGGATTAACCTGCCTGGGAACGGTGCCCAAGCATCCTGGCCATGCCAAGTGCTGCTCTGTCCTGGTATCCAATGGAAAGCCAGGCTGGGAGCAGGAGCACCTGCTTCAAATCCCATGGAAAAGGGTCTTGGACACCCCAAATGCAGCTGTGTGGGGAAAGGCACCAGCAAGGAGAGCCAGGGATCCCCCATCCCAGTGAGGAGAGAGCTCTTCCTGCCCTGTTGAATCAGGACCACGACCACCAGGGAGCATTTCCCTGTTTCAAGTCTCATTTTCCCAAATTCCCAAAGTTTTTTCATTGAGGAACCTCCTCAGAGCCTGTGCAAATTCAGGAAAGGAATGAAAATCAAACCAGCTACACCTGCAGAGATGGAGGAGGGGCCAGTGGCCTGGCCTCATCACAGGCTCTCATCTAGAATTCATTGGGATTGGGTCTGGATTTGGAACAAAACCTAGGAAAGATGGAGGGCTAAAAACTGCTCTGAGCGTGTCCCCAACCTTGGCAAGGCTGCAGATCCCCCAAAGCTGGGAGCTCCCATTTCCACCTGCTGGGATGGGCAGCAGGGCAGGGAAGGATGTAGGTCAGGAGCATCCCTGCAGCTCCATCCCTGCCACTCCAGCTCCTGCTCCATCCCTGCAGCTCCATCCCTGCCACTCCAGCTCCTGCTCCATCCCTGCAGCTCCATCCCTTCCACTCCAGCTCCTGCTCCATCCCTGCAGCTCCATCCCTGCCAGCTCCTGCTCCATCCCTGCAGCTCCTGCTCCAGCTCCATCCATCCCTGCAGCTCCATCCCTGCCACTCCAGCTCCAGCTTCATTCCTGCCAGTCCATCCCTGCAGCCTTTTCCTTGTCATCCATCCCTGGGACTCCATCCCTGCAGCTCCATCCCTTCCACTCCAGCTCCTGCTCCATCCCTGGAGCTTCATTCCTGCCAGTCCATCCCTGCAGCTTTACCCTTGCCATCCATCCCTGCTGCTCCATCCCTGCCTCTCCAGCCCTGTGGCTTCATCCCAGCCCAGCTCTGCAGCTTGGAGGGCTCGGGATCCTCCTGAAACAAAGCCACGCTTCGGGATGATGCTTTGGAGCGTTTGAAATTTGACCACCGCCAAGGAAAAGATGAGGGAACCGAAAAGAAAAAAAAAAAAAGAAGGGTTAATGTGAAAATAATAAATTGCAAACATTCCTGTGGTGGAAGTGGATTCTCTTCTCCTTTTATCCCTGCATATTGTCCTCGCAGCAGCCGTCTGTGAAATTGCACTGTTATTGAAGTAATTCTGGGGGTAATTAGAGTTAATAATTCAGTATTTTATTTCTATTCTCCAGTTACTGCAGGGGGAAAAACACACAGATCCATAATCCAGGGAGCAAAGGCACAGTTTTCCTTTTCATGGCAAAAATAGCTTTGGTTGGGTCCAATCCTTCCCTGTGCCCACCCACAGCCCACTGCACTCACTTCCTGCTGCTCCCTGCCTGGGGAATTCCAGCCCCATGAATATTCCACAGCCTTTGGAGCATCCTCGGGTGGGATTGGGGTTACTGGAGCAGGGAAAGAGGGTGATTCGAGCACCCACAGAGCCCCAGGGAGCTGGGGAGCTGTCTGATCCCAGGATTCCTATGGGAGAATGTCTGATCCCAGAATTCCTGCAAGGGGCTGCCTGATCCCAGGATCCCTGTGAGGGAATGCCCAATCCCGGTGGGCACCCACAGGGTGCCAGGGCCCGGTCACCACCTCCTCACATTTCCCCCTTTGAAACATTAAAGGAGTTTTCCGTTCAATTATTTGGAATTAAGTTTGGCAGCGGAGCCCTTTGGGAGGGATCAGATTGATTTCCTCAGTGAAATGACTTTGGAGAGGACTCGAGCTGGTTCCTCGTGCTAATTATCCCAGGCAATAATTAAGCCGTCAGCAGTTGTGGGGCTGGGGGTTTGTCTGGGGAGGGAAGGGGAAGGTGAGCCCACCCCAGGGGCTCAGCCCGGCCCAGGGCTGGGCTCAGCCTCTCCAAACAGGATTAGGGCAGGAGACAGACCCAGCGCAGGAGTTATTAGAGCAGGAAATTTCAAATTATATGGAAATAATCTTCGGAGTGCGAGTTTATTTTGGAACTTTAGACTTAATAATTCAGCACTTCTGGGATTTGGCATGTGAAGTGACAAAGATTAAAGGCGCATTGTCAGGTTCACAATTCCGGGTTTTCCAGCGTCCCGGGCTTTACCTGGGTTACAAACACAGCGGGATGGGGTGATCCTCACGGATTCCCTGCGCCTGGAAGTTCCTGGGCTCCCCGCAGAGCTGCAGGGATTTCAGAGCCCGGACAGTGCTGGAGCAAGGGCTCGGATTACCAGGATGAAAATATTCCTCAGAACATGTGCGAGCACATTACGAAGTCTAATCATAAATAATTAAAATTTAGCTACACTTGTCAAATAAATGAACAAAGTACAGTTTGTGCTGCATTATCCTCGCCTTCCCCCGCCGCTGTTTGTCACCAGCTCCTCGAACCGGGCAGACTATTTATAGCAAACAACTTATTCCAAGCATTTTGCCCTTTTTTGTTTTCTTTCTTCCTGCCTGGGAATTGTTCAGGAACAGCCTCTGATTCTTTACTAATTTCTCCGCTCTCCATAATTGCTCCAAATCCGTTTCATGTGCACTGACTCCAGTGCTGGGGTTGATTGCAAACAGCTCCCAGCGCATCCCAGCGCTGGGTTTGCTGCTTCCAGCTTTGGAATTGCTGTTCCAGCCCCCAGTGCCACAGGGAGGGACCAGAGCTGGGGTTTACCTGGAAGCTGGAGCACCCTGGGGGGGATTGAACTGCTTGGGATGAGAGAGGTTTTCATTTTGTAGAAGTGGCCCTGCCGTGACCCCACGGATATTGGAGACGGGAAAGAGGGGAAAGATGATATAGAGAGATATCCTGGTTTATTGCTGAGGTGTGTGAGGGAAGAGAGATGCAAATTCTTGCATTTATTTTTTAATAGTGGTGGAGATTGGGAGAACAAGTTCCCACTTCGTGTCATGTTTTGTAACAGGGAGGAACAGAATTCATATTTCAGTGTTTGGTACGGAGGAGGAGTTGGAGGGTAAATAAGTCTGTTGATATTTTAGTCTTCGTAAGGAAGATTTAAGAAGGGTTTGTTTATAGAGAACCATGGACTCATAAAATGAATCACAAAATGTAGAATGAATCACAGGAGAGTTTGGGTTGGAAGGGGCCTAAAAGCCCATCCAGTGCCACAGACAGGGACATCTCCCATCTTTGGACCAGCTTGCTCCAAACCCCATCCAGCCTGTCCTGGAACACTTCCAGAACATAAACCCTGCACCTTACAGCCCATGTTTGCCTCCACTTGCTGTTGGGGAGGTGAACAGGGCTCTCCATTCCCACCAGAGGATGGCTGGGGATCCAACTCCAGCACAAATCTCTGTTCCAGCTGCACCAAGCTCAGCCTCTCCACGAGAAGCAGCATCTCCATGGACAGATCCAGCTCCAGCACAAATCCCTGTTCCAGCTGCGCCAGGCTCAGCCTCTCCACGAGAAGCAGCATCTCCATGGACAGATCTCCCTTTTCCACTGACAGGTTCAGCCCCCTCCCCATCCCTCCAGGCTCTCTGGGCCATGCTTGGGAAGCAGAACTGGCTGGGATAACACGGCTCAGGGCACGGCTGCTGTGGGCTGTGGCCACTGGGGCAGGATTTTACATGACCCAACAGCTCTTTGTGGCTGCTTTTATGGCAAATATGCACCAGGAGATGCTGGAGCTGGGGAGAAAAGGGTTTCAGAGCCAGCGTGAGCCTTCAGGTGGTTCCTCGTTCCCGAGCTGGGTTATTTTCCTATGGAATTACATTGCTTTGGTTGGGGATTTTTTAATAAAGGAGAAATCACCTTCAAAGCAGCGTTTCCGTTAACCCCTTGCTGCCCGTGAGCCAGAGCCAAGTTCCAGCATGGAACAAGGCACTGGGGCAACAGCTGTGGCTGTGGCAGGAAAAGATGAGGGAGAATCCCTGAAAAAAATCATCCACCTCCAAAAACCTCACATGAACACCCCGAGCGTGAACACCCACACTGGCTTCTGCTGCTGGGGGACCACTGGAGCATCCAAGACAACAACAACAGTGAGAATCTTGGCCAGCCCAGGTGGAATGGGACCATGGAGAATTGCTGCAGTTTTAGTGTCAGTTTTCAGTTTAAAACAAACAAACAAACAAAAAAAACAAAACAAAAAAAACTTGTAAATAAAATTCAGTAAAAGAAAACAAATTTTTTTAAAAAATTAAACAAATTCAAGGCACTCTTCTGAGAAGTCAGAAGATGAACGAGGCAGTGGCCGGGGGTGAAGCCTCTTGCGCTGTGCACTGCCGTGTTCCAGATGCTTCCCCGGCGGCAGGAGCAGGCGATGTGGGCTGAGGTGGCACCGCCAGCTCTGCCCTGGCTGCTGCCAGCGAGCGCGGAGTGACTCAGGGGACGGGAGCCAGCCGGGCTCACCTTGCCCGGGGGCAGTGTCTGGGAGCTCCGCTCCTGCGGGAGGTGTCGAGCCCATCACCCGCTTACAGCGGCCCGAGAGCGGCGCTGGGGGTGCGGGAGATGAAAGCGGGGCACGGGAGGCACCCCCAGACAGAGGGGGCACACCCCGAGCCCTCCCTTCCGGCCCGGGACCGCACCCAGACAGAGACAAAGAGCCCGAGCAGGAATTTGTCCCGGGGCTGGTGTCTCGTCAGGGCTTCGTCATCCCGGCCTTGTCTGGGATGTGCTCGGGAGATTTCCAGCCGGATCTCAGGAGGAACGTGGCACCTCGCACCTCGCACCTGGCCCCGGGGCGCAGCTGCCCCGCGCCTCCCTCATCCCTTAGGATGCTCCTGCCGAGCCTCCCTCATCCCTTAGGATGCTCCTGCCCCTCATCTCCCTCATCCCTTAGGATGCTCCTGCCCCGCGCCTCCCTCATCCCTTAGGATGCTCCTGCCCCTCATCTCCCTCATCCCTTAGGATGTTCCTCCCTCATCCCTTAGGATGCTCCTGCCCCGCATCTCCCTCATCCCGGGGATGCTCCTCCAGCGCCTCCCTCATCCCTTAGGCCCACCCTGCATCCCCTCATCCCTTGGGATCGCCCTCCTCATCCCTTAGGATGCTGGTCCCCAGCCCCTTCCCCCCCACACCTCCCCCCAGCTCCAGACAGGCAGCTCCTGGAATTCTCCTGGTATTTCTGCCTCGTCACTGCCCCGAGGGAGCTGGGACCTTGCAGCTCCCCGGTTCCCGGGGTGGTTGGTGAGGAATCACAGCCCGGTCAGTGTGGGGAGTCACGAAGCAGCTCCCGGGCTCAGCCATGCCAAGGGATTTGGGAGGATTTTAGGCCTTTCTGTGTCTTTCCTAAACGCAGAAAATGAAGAGGCACTTAAGAATCTGCTGTTTATATTGAAAGCCAAAATCCCTTTAGAATTTAATCTCCCGGTGATGGATTTAATACTGTTACAGACAGGCGAGTTCTTTTTATATCACGGGGGCGCTGGGAACTCTTTGAAGCGGGATTTTGTTGCAAACAGGGTATTTGTCCCCAAGGCCCTGTCACGGCGATGTCTGGATCTGTGGGTGACAGAGTGGCCAGGGAGGGGAGGTGCCACAGGGGACATTCCTGCACTGCGACCTCCAGAGGTCACACTGAGGCCCCCGGTGACATCTCAGGGTGCACGGTGACACCTCAGAGAGTGTGGTGGCACCTCGGGGTACACGCCACACACCGCCACTGCCAGGAGCAGGCCTCTGCTCTGCCCAAGGCCTCCCGCAATTCCAGTTTTCCCAGGGAGATGCTCCGGGCTCAGCAGATGCAGCACCGGGAGCTGCCCAGCGCTCCCAGGGCCGTGCTGGATGCGTGGCTGCTGCTCTGGGATTCTCACTCCCTCTCTAACATAAAAGCAATCCTTTAAACTATAAAAATACCCCATCCTTTACATTTCCAGCGAAAAGGGGGGTGGCCCAAAGGCCGGGCCTGCAGCAGCAGAGCTCCCCGGCCCTGCTGAATCAGCCCTGGCTCAGAGGGAGCAGCCGGCACCCTGTGAATCACCGGCCCGGTGCCGCGAGTGCCGGCCCGGCTCCCACCGCTCCCATCGCTCCGGCTGACCCAGTTCCCACCTGCGGAGATTTTCCAGCCCGGCCACGGCGCCCGCGGGCGAGGGAGGGCTGGGCTCGTCCTGACGCAGCGGGAGGAGAAGGATGAGGGAGAGGGAAGGGGACGGAGCTTGGGGTGGTCCCCGGCACTGCTGCCCGCACCGAGTCACCCGCACGGGGCCGGGGATGCTCCGCAGCGGCCGGGAGAGCGGAGGAAAACAAACACGGAGGGATGGAGGGAACAAAGGCATATCCACCCCGAATCAGCCCTGTGCCTTTGCAGTAGGACACTGCTCCCCTCACCCCGGAGCGCCCCGAGGCGGGGAGGTGCGGGGTTCTGTGCGTGCTGGTTCTGTCCGTGCTGGTTCTGTGCGTGCTGCTGGGACCTCGGCAGCGCCTCGGCAGCTGGACCCGGAGCGGAGCGGCCGCCCCTCCTCGGCAATAAACCTGCCGGCAGGAGCCGCTGACCTTGTCCCCATCTTTCAGCTGCTGTTCCAGGAGACCGAGAGGGGACACACAAGGTCACTGTCTCTCGCCGGCAGCGGCTGAGTGGCCGTTTCATCACCGAGGAATAGGCTGGTGCTGAAGAACGCCCGGGCCGGGGAAAGGAGCTGACAGACGGGCGGGGGGCTGGGACAGCGGGGAGGGGGCTGCAGGGGCTGCGGGGATGCTGAGACACTTCGTCCTTGTCCAAAGACCCCCTCTGAGGTCCTGCCCCGTGGATGCAGCCCGGCCGTGGGGCACAAGGGGTCCATCCCCGCACAGCTCCTGGAAAAGGCAGTTTCAGCCTCAAATCCCTCCTGACGTTTCCCTGAGCATTGGAGCTTCCCATCGGAAGCTGCCTGGCTACCATGCATCTGTCTCGCTGGAGACTTTCTGGAATGACGTGCTCGAAAGAGCTGTCAGATTCGGTTAAAATTAGGCAGCCGGCTCCAAGTTATTACTGGAGGACAGATGGACACTCTGGGGGTGCGGCGTGCGCCCAGCAGCGCTGGAAAAGCGAGCCCCAGCCACCGCCGAGAGACGGGGCTGGGAGGGGCCGGGGGCCTGGGGCTGGGGGGGACTGTGAGACACGCCGGGCTGGCCCTGGCAGATGGCGTCTGTGGCACAGGGGCTGGAAATTGGGCTCAAACCTGTCCTGGGGGGAGCTGGCCCCGCGCCGGCCCGGCGGAGCCTGGGGCTGCTGCTTTCCCCAGCCGGGAAAGCTCCAGCGCGGAGGATGCTCCTGAAATCCTTCAGAGAGGAGCGGGAGAGCGGCCACCACCCAGGCTGGCAGCCCTTCAGCAGCCGCCCTCAAGGAGAGAACAAGCTGCTCAGCAGAAAAGCTGTCATTCGAGAAGGAGAGCATGAGCTCCTCCCGTTCCCCGCGGCCGCGGGACGGGAAGGACAAACGCCGTGTCCGGCAGTGCCCTTGCACAGGCAGCGCGTCCCGGACGCGCTCCTCTCCAGAGCCTGAGCAAAGCTGCTCAGCAGGCACAAGGGAAAAACCAGGGGAAAACCCCCCAGCTGGAAAATCCCTCCCTGCGCTGGAGATGCCCAAAAATCCCGACACTCCTCCCGTGAGGGACTGCGGGGGTTCGGGGTTCAGGCTCTGCCTCAGGGGTCAGTTCTGCCCTTCCCCAGCCCCGCAGCCTGTATCCATCCCGGTGAGCGTTCCCGGGGCCGCTCTCCCTCGCAGGCAGGCAATTACCATGTCCCCGTAATGAGCCCAGGTGCTCCTTTGCCATCCAAGCAATTTACCGGCGGATCCTGCAGCAAGAGCCGGGTCCCAGGGAAGGGGCCGGGAGCGCGGCTGTGCCGGTGATGGATGCACAGGACACGGCAGCAAAATTACCTGCTCCGGGGGGAAGGGAAAGGGTTGGGAGCGAGGGGATGAGGAGACAAAGGAAGGAAAGGAGTAGTGAGGGGGACAGGTGGTGGTGGAGGAGTAGGGAGGGCCAGGGAGCATCTCTGGGAGAGAGAAAGGAGAGCCAGGATGTGCAGCTGGAACATGGGTGCTCCATGCCCCATGGCTGAGGGATGGTGTGTGTGACATTCCCTGTGTGCAACATTCCCTGTGGGTGACATTCCCTGTGTGCAACATTCCCTCTGTGCGACATTCCCTGTGTGCAACATTCCCTGTGTGCGACATTCCCCGTGGGTGACATTCCCCATGGGTGACATTCCCTCTGTGCGACATTCCCTGCTGTCCCATGCAGACAGCAAACCCTGGCTCCCAGCCCTGGAAGGTCAGAGCTCTGTTCACAGATACCAGGGGTGAAGGAATAAAAACACACCATAACTCACACCAAAACGAAGCACCTCCCTCCAGGTCCTTCAGGCTGACTCAGATTCCTGATAAATTTCCCTGTGTTCGGTGTTTTCATGTCCGGCAGCACAAATGCCTCCATGAAATTCCAGTCCTTAAAGGAGAACTGTAGGAAAGGTGGGGGCAGTGATTTGGGCAGGGACTGTTCTGACAGGCCAAGGGGAGGTGGTTTGAAAATAAAAAGGGAAGATTTAGATTGGATATAAGGACAGATTTTTTTTTCACGATGAGGGTGGTGAGAACACAAGGTGCCCAGAGAAGCTGAGGCTGCCCCTGGATCCCTGGAAATGTCCAGGGCCAGGCTGGATGGGGCTTGAAGCAACCTGGGATAGTGGAAGGTGTCCCTGCCCATGGCAGGGGGAGGAATGAAATTACCTATAAAGTCCTTTTTCAACCCAAACCATTCCATTATTTCTTTGAAATCCACTGAGCTCCTTTTCAGACCCTGCCAGGCTCCTTTCCCCAGGGGCTGCTCCAAACCTCCACCCATCACCTGGTCAAAACCTTTCCCTAATTCCCTCCCTAAATTAATTCTTCACCAATTTAGAACCATTTGATCTCACGCTGATATAACCACTGGAGTTAAATGCCTTCCCTCCCTATTTGCCTTTTTCTCCCCCAGATTTCCAGGGAGCCATTCCATCTCTTCCCTTTTGTGGAGCTGAGCAATCCTCTGTCCCTGCATCCCCTGTCACCGGGCAGATCCGGTGACACAGAGCCTGGAATCAGGAACCAGCTCCCTGAGCCACAGGCAGGCGCCTGCAGCAGCCCAGGCTCAGCAGGGTCAGGCCCAACGTTGCTCTGAGCATTCGCTGCCCTAGTTCTGCTCTGCACATTTATCTCACTTGCAGCCGGGCAGCTGATCCAAATGTGAATGTACCCAAAACGGCCAGTTCAGCATCCCTGCTCCCTGCAATGGGGCTTCTCCTCGTGCCTGTGCTGCAGAACAAGGGATTGGAGCTAACAGAGGGATGGGGAAGGCCCAGGCAGAGATAAAACACTATTAAAAAAACCAAATGATCTAAATGTTAAGGGAGGAAAAACTTAATATATTAAATGTAAATCTATTTTTGTTACATCTGTTCAGATCCTTTAAGGAGCTTTAGGACAGCTGTTCCTATATCCCATTTAATCTTGATGTTATTGTAATGAGCTAAGGCTTGGGGGCTGAGCTGATTGTCTCTCCAGGCGAATTCCTGAGCACCAGTGAAAACGCTGCTGCCAGCCTGCAGCCACTTCCCCAGCTCCCATCCCAGCCATGGCCGGGTTTTTCCAGGCCAGGAGGGGCTTTGCCAGCCAGCAGCCCCTCAAAGGCCCCGGGCACACAGGGGGGACCCTCCAGGCCTGGCTGATGGAAGCGGGGATCCCCCTGCAGTGCCCAGGGCTGAGCTCCAGCCCCGCTCCCGCTCCTGCAGGCAGGGCAGGGACGGCAGAGCTGCAGCCGGGTGCCTGTCCCGGCCTGCACACCCAGCACAGCCTGGGGGGCCAGGGCTGAGCCCCCCGCCCTCCAGGCTCCCCTCCTTGCATCCCTCCTTGCATCCCTCCCTTGTTCCATCCCCCTCGGGGCCGAGCTGCGGCCGCTCCCCCGATTTCCCTGCCCCACGCTGTCACGTCCCCCTTTGCTCCTCAGCTCTTCCCCCACTTTGCTGGCAGAGTTATTCCCCTGACATGAGAGGCTTTGTTTTTAATTTCCTAAATTACAGCATAATTTAGGCTAATTATTGCTTTGTCCCTCTGATCTTATTAAACCTTTAATCCCTCGGTGATTCCCCACCCAGAGCAAAGTCTGCTTTTCTCACATTCATTCCTGCTCTGGGTCTGCTCTTGCCTCTTGCCCGGGGCAGCCTCACCTCCCAAACCGGCTGCTGATGCCCTGGATATTCTCTCCCTGGCTCTCCCTGTCCTCCAGTGCCATGGGAAGCCCTTCCAGAGGCAGGGAGAGGCTTGGGATGAGGGCAGGAACCCCTGGGGAGGGATGTGCCCCCCTAGGCCGGCCAATATTCCTGTCAGTGTAGTTTTAAACTTCCCTGGCTTTTTTCCTGCAGGACAATGTCCAGCTGCCTTTTGATCCCTGGCCCTTTGGGGTGGCACATCCTGCTGAGCCCCACGGAGACCTCGCTCCTCCCATCTCCCATGGGGTCAAGGCCAGGCTGGACAGGGCTTGGTCCAGTGGAAGCTATCCCATGGCAGGGGGTGGAATGAAATGAGTTTTAAGGTCCCTTCAAACCCAAACCATTCTGTGATTCTATGATGGGCAGCCTCTGGCAGGGATCAACCCCATTCCCTCCTTGCCAAGTCTACAAACAACTTTTAATAAGCCCTTCCAGCCCCCCACCCAATTATTATTGACTTCCCAAAGTCTGGAAGGCTCCTGTGGGCACCATCTTCCCAAGGGTTTTCCATGCTGGGATGTGCAGAGAGTGTCACCCATCCGTGGGCACCCGGGGCCACCAGAGCCACTGCTTCCCAAGGAACAAGCCATGGGAGGAGGGGAAAGAGCTCAAACTGTGCCAGGGGGAGTTTAGCCGGATACTGGGAAAATTCTGCCGTGGAAAGTGTTGTCAAGGCCTGCCACAGGCTGCCCAGGGCAATGGGGGCTGTGAGAGGCCTGGGGGTGTGGCACTTGGGGACACCATCAGTGGTGGCCCTGGCAGCACCGGGGAATGGGTGGATTTGAGGATCTCAGAGAGCTTTTCCCTCAGGTGACCCCCAGCTGGATCCAGCCAAGGCGCCAGCACGGAATGCTCACCTTCATTTGCTCGGGCAAAACAGATGATGGAAATCTACTTTTTATAGCTACAAAGTTGAAGGATTTTCTGACCACAGGCTGCAAAAATCCCCTTAATGAAGCCCCAGAGCTCTCCAGGGCTTTGGGAAGAGCTCTGGCCCCCGGCCCCCCTTCTCCACTTGAAGTATTGTTTCTGTCTTGAGTCTCCTGCCAAGAATCTCTTCAGCTCTGCAGCTGGATTTGATACAGGGGTGGGGAGAGGAGCTTAATCACAGCACTAAAGAGAGAAGCAGTTCTGGGGGAGTCTTTCAAGGAGCTGAGTTAAAAGAGTCCCTGAGAGGGAAGGGGGCTCCAACTTGCACTGCCCAAACAGGGAAAAAACCCACCCCAGCAAGGCCAAAAAACAACACCTCGCCCAGGCTTTGCTGCCCCTCATTCATGGCAAGCCCTGGATTGAAAGCGGGTCATTAAAGCAGCTGTGGGAAGGGCTGAGGGCCCTGCCCGTGGCATGAGGTGATGGTGGTAAATCACAGCCCCACCGAGGCTCCTGTGCCTGCAGAGGAGCCCAAACCCCAGCTGGATGTGAGAGGCACCGCTGCAGCCCCTGCCCTGGGAGAGGGCACAGCCACGGCAACCTTGGGGCATCCGTGGCCTGAGAGGATCGGGAGGAGGGTGGGGAGGTGCAGGGATCAGCTGGGACTGAGCCATGGAAGCAGGACAGGGATGCTGGGACCAGGTTTGGAGCACTGAGCCGGTGCTGGGGCTCCAGGGAGAGCCAGAACACTGCTGGCTTCCCACCTCCTGCTCACCTGGATGGGGCTCGGAGCAACCTGGGATAGTGGGAGGGGTCCCTGCCATGGCAGGGGGTGGAATGGAGGTTTAGGGCCCCTCCCAATCCAAACTGTTCCAGGATTCTACAGTTCTATGCCCTGGCATTGCCCAGTGCCCTGGGCAAAAGCTGCTGCCCAGGATTGCAGATGGGATGGGGAACACTGGTCCCTCCTCACAGGATGCCTGGCACTGTGATGATTTCCAGCTCAAATGAGCTCCAGCTTTGGTTCTGCCTTCACCCAGGGCCAGCAGCGCCCAAACCCCAGAGAATCTGGGTCAGAACCCCTTTTCCTGCCCCAAAATCACTGTGAGACCAAGGCTGCCTTTCCCACAGCCACACATTCCCTGTCTCCCTGCCCTGTGCAGCCCCTCCTGAGCTTCCCCTGTGTCCATCCTGCCCTGAGGGTACCAGGAGGGATCCGTGCCAGGCTCCTGCTCCAGCATCACCCATCCTGGGAGCAGGACCCCAGCAGCAGCAGGAGGGCAGGCTCAGAGGGTGACAGCAGAGCAGCACGTGCCTCTCCCGTGTCCATTTTTGCCACGCTGGGAAGGACTGTGACACCTTTGCACTTGCAAAAGCTGGGGGGGAATGTGCTCCCTGTGGTCCCTGTGGTGGGATTGGCACCTTCCCCCACACGGGACCGTTGGGGCTCGATGGCCGCACACCGGGAATGTCACAGCTCCTCTTCTCCCAGGATGAGCACAGTCCCAGGGAGCCCCAAAGGGAGAGGAGAGTCGGGGGAGGGAGAGACCGGGGGGGGGCTCAGCCCGAGATTATTATTATTATTATTATTATTATTATTATTATTATTATTATTATTATTATTATTATTATTATTATTATTATTATTATTATTATTATTATTATTATTATTATTAACTGTTTGCCTCAGCCATAGAAGGAAGTGCCTGTCGGATGCCACCAGCTGTGGCTCCCAGCTTTGCTCTGTGGAGCTGCAGGGATCAGAGGAGAGGCTGAAATTCCCAGTATCACTGAGTACAGTGAGCACAGAGCTGCAGGAGGTGCAGGAGCTGCCACATTTCCCAGGGCTGCTCCAGGACTCTCACCCTCCTCACCACACACTGCAGCCCAGGTGAGCTCTGAGATTTGCCATGGAAGCTCCTGGCTGGACCTCCCCAGGGCTCAGAACCCACAGGAGTGGTGGGTCCTTGATGCTCCAGCTGGGAGCTGGACCCCTGACAGATGGATGAGACCCCAAGGCACAGATGGGGAGCGCGGCACGAGGGATCCATGCGGGAGCATCCTGCTCCTCACCTCACCCAGGGCTGTCAGCAGAGCTGGGGTGACCCTGTCCTGGGACGTGATTACTCCCCAAATTCCTCTTTCCAGCGCCAAGAGGACCCAGCTCCCTCCCCCAACCCCTGTGCACGTGCAAGACATCCCAGGTGGGCAGGCAGGATCCAGCCTGCTCCAAACCAGCCTGCTCCAAACCAGGCTGGTTCCCAGCCTCTTCCAGGTGGCCGAGCCCCCAGCCAAGGAGGCTGCTGAGATCTGCAGGACCCTTCTGCTCTTCCCGGAAGGAACCCACAGCCTCCCACCAGGCCTGAGCATTTGGAGCCCGTGCAGGAGGAGGGCAGTGGGGGCTCTCCCTGCCTGGTGCCATCCCCCTGTCCCCACCGTGGGGGACACAGCCCCTTCCTGTCCCTGCCAGCTGATGGCTTGTCCCGTGGCCAGCGGCATGGGGCTGCCTCCAACGAATCTTCCATGCCAAGTCCAGGCAGGCATTGAGGATCTTCAGCTGGCCATGAGCACCCCCCTCACCATTCCAGCTCCCTGCCCTCCACCAGCCTGGGGAGGGTGTGGGCACAGGGAGGATGGAAATGGCTGCAGACGCTTCCCTGGACCTGGAATGGCTGGGAGGTGTCTCCGTGCCAGTCTGGGGGGTGCTCCCTGCCTGGCTCGGGGGTCTCTCAGGCCGGAGCTGTGCCAGGGCTCCAACATTCCAGGAGCACTGACAATAGCGAGGGAGAGCCGGCTCCGCTGGCGCCGCGGATCCTGGGCTGCCGGACTCGCCACCCACGGCACAAAAGCAATTAAAAGTTGCACACAGAGGCCACAGTGAAGAATGAGGACACGCTGCTGTGTCACCACCGCTCCGTTCACGCCTGTCACACCAGCCCAGCCGGTCCCGGGGGATGCAGCCAGCGCAGGGATGCCGGGGAGCTGCTGCTCCAGCAGGGCCAGGATCTGGGAAAACGGTGAGAAGCAGGGAAAAGGAGGCCTTGGACAAGCAAAGCTTCCTCCCCCACCATCCTCTCCCTCAGCCACGGCTCGCTGCTCCCAGCCCACAAGGCCAGTGACCTGCAGAGAATCCGCAGTGGCCGGCACAGCATCCCCCTGGAAAACCCCATGGAGCAGAGCGGGAAGCGGAGCAGCCGGGCAGGATGGGGCACGGGGGTGTCCGAGGGAGGGTGATTTACCTGCCTAGGGTTAGGGTTAGGCCTAGGGTTAGGGTTTTTAAAGCAGATAGCCCAGAGCTCCAGGCACCCTGCAGCTGTGAAAGGCATCCCAAGGGAGTGCAAAACTGCCAAGACATGGCTGCCTCCACCGCTTTTTCCTTGGCACCATCCCTAACCCTAGGCTGATTGACCTGCCTAGGGTTAGGGTTAGGGTTAGGGTTAGGCTTAGCTTTAGGGTTAGGGTTAGCCCTAGGGTTATGCCTAGCTTTAGGGTTAGGGTTACGCCTAGCTTTAGGGTTAGGGTTAGGGTTAGCCCATTGTGTAAAGTGCCCGGGCCATCAGGACACATCTCGTCACCGGCGCGGCCGCGCTGCCGCAGCTGCCCGGACACATCACGGGGACCTGGAGGTACCCGAGCAGGGGGAAGGGGAGCAGGGCATGAGCCTCAGCTCACACGGGAACACCCCCCGTTTGCTGCCCATGGAGCATCACCCGCCGCCCAGCCCAGTATCCACACAGAATCCTGGAATTACTTAGCTTGGGAAAGACCTCGGAGATCTCCCAGAGCTCCCTGAGGAGAGGGTGAGCAGGTGGTGGAGCAGGACACATCCCTAGGGATCACCTTCCCATGGCATCCCCTTGGTTTTGCTGCTACAAAATCCTCCCAGCCTGAGCACACACAACCTAAAAAACCTAAAAAACCCTAAAGTACACGCCCCAAAAACAACCAAGCACCCCACAAGGGTCCATCCATGGGAAGTAATGCCCCAAATCCCTCTTCCTGCTGGTGGGTAATGGGAAAGTTCTGGAGAAAACCCCACTGCAACAAGAGGTGTGAAAATAACGGATTTGGGGTTTCCTTCAGCGAGCAAATAATAACAAAACCCAAATCATTTCAAGGATCCCAGAACAAACAAGAAACACCACAAAAGCAAACGCCGTGGTCTGCACGAGGATAAACAAACAATCCCACGATAAATACAGCCAGAGAAAAGGCCAAGTTTGTTTGGGAAGGCAGAGTTAGGTTGGAAAAAATGTATTTAGAAGTGCTCCCTATGGCTTCACCTGATCTCCCCGTTCTGACTCCAAAGGCAAAGCCAAAATATTTGATTTAAAAAATGTTGAAGTGAGACATTTTTATATTTTTAAAAATCCATTCTTTTGGCCATGAACCCAGAACGAATGAATAGTCCAGGCCAGTCCAAAACTGCATATTTTTGTTGAGCACAGCACTAATCTGACACGTTTCACCCCACTCTGGTAGAAACAAAGCCATCACGGCAGAGCCAGTTCTGATTTGGTGCTGGAAGGTTTTGGGGAGCAGGGCATGGGACATTGGGCAGGAGTGGCCAGTTCAAAGGACACTGTGAAGTGGGAAATGTTTATTATGGGACTTTTAGGGCAAAACCATTCCTTTAAAAACCTGCTGGAGGGGAAGGAATGGTTTCCCCATTTTGCAGATGGAGGGTGAGAGCCAAGCTCCCCCAGGCCCCTCCACTGCTCCCCCAGCATCCCCAGCTCTGGGGTGGGCTGGGAGCATTCCCGGCTGCCTGCTCCTGCTCCTGGCGGGGTAAATCCCGCACGGCTGAGCAGCCCTTTGCTGTGCCAGCCTCCCCTGATGCTGGGGACGGGAGGGGCTCCACAGCGAGGTGCCCATCCCGGCTGCAAACCCCCTGCAGTGGGAGCAGCCCCGGTGCCGGCTGAGGACGATCCAGAGGGGCTCGGCAGATCCCGCCGTGCTCCAGCTCCGTCCTCCCCGCCCGTCCCGTCCCGCCGGGGCCGCGGGGCCTCCCCGGGCTGCGGCCCCGCTCCGTGCTTGGCTGCACTCCCTGAAAGAGCCTTTCTCTCGCATTCAGGGCAGGATTCGCATCCCATGGAGCATCCCTGGAGCATCCCATGGAGCATCTCCTGGAACAGCGGTGCATCCCATGGGCATCCCATGGAGGATGGAGCATCCCGGGATCTCATGGAGCATCCCATGGATCATCCCATAGATCATCCCATGGATCATCTCGGAGCATCCCATGCATCATCCCATGGAGCATCCCATGGAGCGTCTCATGGAGCATCCCATGGATCATCCCATGGAGCATCCCATGGAGCATCCCATGGAGCATCCCATGGATCATCCCATGGAGCATCCCATGGATCATCTCATGGATCATCCCATGGATCATCTCATAGAGCATCCCATGCATCATCCCATGGAGCGTCCCATGGATCATCTCATGGAGCATCCCATGGATCATTTTATGGATCATCCCATGCATCATCACATGGATCATCCCATGGAGCATCCCATGGAGCATCTCCAGGCAGGCCATGCCCGAGACCCACTGTTGCTCCTGTTTTGTCTCCTGCCAAGCCCCCTGCCCATCCCCAGCTGAATGAGGGGCTTCCAACATCCAAATGGCATTCCTGGTGGGAATTCCTGCACTCCCCTCACATGCACAGGGGTTCGGTGCCTGGAAGTCCTCCTCCAGCAGCTGGGATCACTGGGAAGGTGCAAAACTGATTCTGAGAAATGCTGCAGGATTTTCTTCACTGAAAGTGTGTTCAGGCCCTGAACAGGTTGCCCAGGGAAGTGATGGAATCACCATCCCTGGAAGTGTTCAAAAAACTCATGGAAGTGTCACCTGGGGACGCAGCAGTGCTGGGAGAACAGTTGGACTCCACGATCTCAGCGGGATTTTCCCACCTTAATGATTCTGTGATCCTATGATAAGACATGGAATAAAATCCCCACCCCCAGGCTTCGCTGCCTCTGCCTGAGCTGTGAGAGAGCTGTTCCTGGCCTGGCATTTCCTGGGATTCAGGATGAGTCCCCCCAGCCCTCTGCACCCCCAAGGACGCCCAGGCTCATCTTGCCCCTTTATTAGGAGCTGATTGCCCCTCTGTTGGTTCTGAGGAGGATCGCGGGATGTTTGGAGGCCCAGCCTCCCTTAACCCTCCCCCATCCCATGGAGCATCCCATGGAGCATCCCATGGAGCATCCCATGGAACATCCCACTGATCATCTCATAGAGCATCCCATGCATCATCCCATGGAGCATCTCATGGAGCATCCCATGGAGACATCCCATGGATCATCTCATAGAGATCATGGTCCTCATGGAGCATCTCATGGAGCATCCCATGGAGCATCCCATGGATCATCTCATGGAGCATCCCATGGATCATTTTATGGATCATCCCATGGATCGTTCCATGGAGCACCTTATGGAGCATCCCATGGAGCATCCCACAGATCATCCCATGGATCATCCCATGGAGCATCCCATGGATCATTTTATGGATCATCCCATGCATCCATGGATCATCCCATGGGCCATGGGGCATCTCCAGGCAGGCCATGCCCGAGACCCACTGTTGCTCCTGTTTTGTCTCCTGCCAGCCCCTGCCCATCCCCAGCTGAATGAGGGGCTTCCAACATCCAAATGGCATTCCTGGTGGGAATTCCTGCACTCCCCTCACATGCACAGGGGTTCGGTGCCTGGAAGTCCACCTCCAGCAACTGGGATCACTGGGAAGGTGCAAAACTGATTCTGAGAAATGCTGCAGGATTTTCTTCACTGAAAGTGTGTTCAAGCCCTGAACAGGTTGCCCAGGGAAGTGATGGAATCACCATCCCTGGAAGTGTTCAAAAAACTCATGGAAGTGTCACCTGGGGACGCAGCAGTGCTGGGAGAACAGTTGGACTCCACGATCTCAGTGGGATTTTCCCACCTTAATGATTCTGTGATCCTATGATAAGACATGGAATAAAATCCCCACCCCCAGGCTTCGCTGCCTCTGCCTGAGCTGTGAGAGAGCTGTTCCTGGCCTGGGATTTCCTGGGATTCGGGATGAGTCCCCCCAGCCCTCTGCACCCCCAAGGATGCCCAGGCTCATCTTGCCCCTTTATTAGGAGCTGATTGCCCCTCTGTTGGTTCTGAGGAGGATCGCGGGATGTTTGGAGGCCCAGCCTCCCTTAACCCTTTCCCCCAGGCTGGGACGGGTTTCCGGGTGCCCCGGAGGGGCGCAGACACTGCGCCTTTGTTCGGCTGCTCCCACTGCTGCCGGGATATCGGGATATCGCCTTACGAGCCCAGCGCCCTGGCCCCACTCCCGCGCCCAAGAGCAGCAGAGCCCGGCCGGCACCGGGATCATTGTTGGAAGCCCAGGGAGGGCGAGGAGAGGTGTCAGGCTCCGGCACAGGGATGCACGCCCCAGCAGGACCCACCTCTGCCTGCTCAGAGCCGCCTTCTCCCACTGGGACGAAGCTCAGCCCTTCCATCCATCCCCTGGGAAACTTTTCCCGGTTGCATGGTCACCTCAACCCTCGCTGTGATCCAGCCCCTGCAGGTCCCCCCAGCCTGGCTCTGTGCAGTCCATAATTAATGGCCAATCCCATTTTGCATCAAGCAGTGGGAAGCCACAGTTCATCCTGCATCCTCCTCACGAGCTGCTCTCTTGTTTCCAGCCAGGACAAAGTGATGGATGCAGGATGGGAGCTGCCACCCTTCCAAGTCCCTGCAGTCCTGGCGCTGGAGCCAGCTGGGCATTGGCACAGCCACACTTTGGGGGCACCAGGGGTCCCACGGGGACAGCAGCCATGGGAGCTCTCCACCCCATTTCTCCAAGGGCAGCTTTCCCTGCTGGGGCTGGGGCAGCAGGAACGCTCCTTTGTTGATGCAAAGGGAATTAACCCCACAGGCAGCTGCCTCTGTGCTCCTGGCTGCGGGTTCACCCACTGGTTCATCTCCCAGATATTCCCTGTATCCCTCCCCACTCCATCTGCACCAGGAGAGGCCCATCTCCAGCTGGGGTGCCCTGGGAAGCCCTTTGCCTGCTGCTGGGCAGGGCTGGCACCCCACAGCACCCCGTCCCCTGCCGCAGGGATGATCCCACCCCAGCTCTCGGCAGCATTCAGGGCCCTTTCCACCCCACTGCAGACACCAGCTGGGCCACGTCCCCACCTGAGCTCCCCCAGGTGGAGGGGAGCAGAGCCCCCCCCTCAGCCCTTTGGAGTCTCCAGCTCGCTTTTCCTTCTGGCTCAGCTTCCCCACAAAGACCCCAGAGCCACAGCCAGAGCCAATTTCCAGCAGGAACCTGGCGCTGGGCTCGCTGGGGAGGATTACACCAGGCTGCAGGAATTAGGGGAGAGCTGGGCTGAAACCGAAGCCTCGCTCGGCCCTTCCCAGCCAGGGCAGGTCCAAGGCTGGAGGCGATCCTGGGATGGGAACAGGAGCTGCAGAATGGGAACAGCAGCCCAGCTTGTCCTGGCTCTGCCCAAATCCCATCCCTGAGCCCTGGGACGTGGGAGCTGACAAAGGCTCCGCCACATCCCTCCCCAGGCTGGGGACACATCCCATACCCCCAAAGCCTGGATCATATGGTTACCCCCATCCCATGGACACATCCAGTCATGGTGTCCTTATTCCCTGAGCCCTGGGGAACAGGGGAGAAGCACAGAGTGACCATTGAGATGGGGCCACCTCCCAACCAGATCCTGGGCTGGCTCAGAGGAGGGGGAACCCCTCACAGGGTCCTGGGATTAGTGAGAGGCAGAACAAGCCCCATTGGGATCCCAGGATTGCTGAAAAGCAGGACAAGCCCCTGTCAGACTCCCAGGATTGCAGAGAGGCAGAACACCCCAGCACTAGTGGGATCCTGGGCTGGCTCAGCAGCAGCTCTCAGGGTGGCCACAGCACTGATATTTCCCATTTTTCTCTCGTCCTCCATCCAAAACAAAAGGAAAAGCTCTGTGTTTCCTTCAGACCCCCTTCCAGCAGCTGGGGGACCCTCTCCAAGGGTTGTGTTTCAGGAACATTAAAACCTTGCACATAATTAACTGATGTTTGCTGTAGAGCCATGTTCATTCCTTCTTAACGAACCAAAACCTGCAGGATTTATCCTGAAGCTCCCTGTTTCACTGGGACAAACTCACCCCCCCATGGCTTCCTAGCACTCTCCTTTGCCTTTTCCAGCCCTGTGACCCCTCCAGCCCAGCCCTTCCCTCACGGTTATCCCAGTGAGTTGCTGGCAAAGCCAGGGAGGTCACCCACAGGAGCCCCTGCACATCCCGGCTGGCTGGGAGATGACCAGGGAAGAGCCTTTTCAGGATGCTGGAAGCGCTGCCAGGGGAAAAAGGCTGCAACCATCCCTGCTGGCTCCGGGCCTGCCTGCAGAGGGAAAACCTTGGCAGCGTGTGACGCTTTTCTCCGAGCACTTGAGCTCCGCTGGGCCCAACTGCGGGGCCTTTGTGCGAGCGGCGCCGGACCCGCTCCGCCCGGATCTGCTCCACCTCGGGCACAGATGGCTGCCCTGGCACAGGGATGGGGCTGGCAGTGGCACAGGAACACAGGGAGAGAGCTGGAGCCCGACCCGCTGCCTTGCCAGCACCAGCTGTGCTCTTTTCCTCCTCGTCCTCACCCTTCTCCTCCTCCCATCCCATTCAGTGTCTGACACAGAGATCACTGTCCACATTCCCACCTCCTTCCCATTCCCTGCGTGTCCCCATCCCTGTCCCATCCCATCCCATCCCATCCCATCCCATCCCTGTGACAAACAGCCCCCCAGTGCATTCCCGTTATTGCTCTTATTACGGAGCCCGCGGGACTCGTTGCATTCCACGACAGCCTAATGGATCTTCCAGGCTCCTCTCCCTGGAAACCAGGTGCAGGCGAGCCAGTGGATGCAGCAGAAGGCCTGGCTGTGGGAAAAGCCCACTGCCTCAACCAGGAAAACCTGTTAGTTATTTTGGATACGCTGTAGGGAAAACAAGGATAAACTTCCCAATCCTGGCGGCCGCAGCTGGTCCAGCCAAGGTTTATGAGCAGGAATTGCTGTTATCCAGCCCCTTCCAGGCTGGGGGGTTCAGATGCTCCCCTTGGAGTGGAAATGCCAGAGGAGGAAGCTGAGTGTGCTGGGAAGGGTGGATGAGGCCAGGAATGGGCTGCAGCAATGGGAGAAGGGGGTGTGATATTGGAAAGGAAACCTGGGATGGGCTGTCCTGCTCACCCTCAGCCCTGCTGAGATGCAGGGAATACAGCCAAGGCTGGGAAGAGCAGAGGCTGGAGACACTGGTGCTCCAGCTCCATCCCTGCTGCCTCCCAGGGCCAGCTCGTCCATGGATGGGCAGCAGCCACTGCTGCTCAGGGCCTTGAGGGGAGTGGGAAGCTCCAGGGATGGCAATGCCTCGGCAGCGCTGGGATTAGGAGGGAGAGGATGGGTGGAACAGGGAGAGCACCCTGCCAGCACCAGTGCCACCAGCACAGCCCCCACCAGCACATGGAGCCGATGTTCTGGGAATCCTGGGGATGTCCCTGCCCTGTGCTCCCCCTCTCCAGAGCTCATCCTGACCCCCACAGCAGCCCTGATGTGCCATCCCCAGCTAAGCCTGGTCTCAAACTGGAGCTGGAAGTGCTGCAGATCCATCATTCCCTGCTCACCTTCCTCCAAGGGGCTTTGAGCTTCCCACCCCTTACCCAGGTCATACAGAGCCTTCCCATATGGGCTCCCCTTCCATGGGAGCTCCACCCTGGCCATGGCACAGTGGCACCACTCCTGCACCTGGGATGACCTGGGCATCCTGATTCCCAAAATGCTCCTGCACCAGGGACATGGTTACCTCCAGCATCCCAATCCCCAAAACTCTCCTGCACCAGGGACATGGTTACCCCAGCATCCCAATCCCCAAAATCCTCCTGCACCAGGGACATGGTTACCCCCAGCATCCTGATCCCCAAAATGCTCCTGCACCAGGGACATGGTTACCCCCAGCATCCTGATCCCCAAAATCCTCCTGCACCAGGGACATGGTTACCCCAGCATCCCAACACCCCCAAACTCTCCTGCACCAGGGATATGGTTACCCCAGCATCCCAATCCCCCCAAACACTCCAGCTCTGCCGGCCTGGCAGCCGCCCCACTCCCGAGTGGGATCTGGCCAAGGCCGAGTTAATAAACTCGACAAAAAGCTCCTTTATGTGAAATAATTAAAATAACTCCTCCAGTCCTGATGGACATCCAAAACCATCAGCAGCTCTGCAGCTTTAATGAACTTTCCAGATCCAGAGGCTCCCGGGTAGGATCCTGCTGATCCCTCACTGCCAGCTGGCCCCTGGGAGCAGAGCAGAGCCACCGCATGGCCTTGGTTCCCATGTCCCCGTGGGCACCGACTGGCAGCAGGGTTTAATGTCCCCTCCCACCACAGACAGGGACAAGAGTGCTCCCAACCAAACCTTTCCCAGCACTGGGACTTCTGCAGGATCTCACACTGGGGAGGGATCAGGAGGAGAAGCAGCTTCAGCACATTCCTCTCCCACGGAACCCCTCTGCAGCCACCTTAGGGCACACACGGAGCACTAGGAGCGACCCCGTGGGGGTCACAGGCTCTGCACCCCCAGTCCGTGCTGGTCCCACCCAGAGCAGCCCCAGAGCTGGGGGGACCCTCCCTCTCCCAGCCGGGGGTGGGTTCCAGGAACCTGTTAAAGCACTTTTCCCTCTGCTGGCAGGTCCCAGCACGTTTGGCACTTCCAGTTCTCCCTGCAGGCATCAGGGCCCAGCGAAGCTGTTTAGAATTAAAAGCCTTATTTCATTCCCACTGGGATCAAAGCACGCAGAGAGGGAGGGTTTTCAAACCAGCAAACCACATTTGAGCCCAGCTGGTGCACCCCAGGGCCCCCCATCCCACCCCCATCCCGGCACTTTTCTGCTCACTCCAGCAGAATCTTGGCATGGTCCCAGAGGTTCTGCTTGAGCCCAAACAGCTCTGAACTATCCCACTGCGTTCCATCTCCAAGGCTCACCTCACCCCTCCAGGTTGGATGAGTTTTCCCCAGCCTCTCTTGGTGAGGTTGGTGCCTCAGCCCCACTTTAAGATCCCATAAACCAGACCCATTCCCTCCCATACCCCTGTGGTCACCCCAGAATCCAGCACCCACAATTCCTGACAGGACAACCTGGACTGGAGCTGGTGTGGGTTGCACCAGGCAGGAACTTCCATGTCTCCATCCTCTCCTAAAGCAACTCCAGGGTGAGGAGAAGCCGGCCTCACTCCCTTCCTGCATTTCCCTGTGCCTGTCTGGAGCAGGCTCATTCCTGCCAGGAATGGGACATCCCTGTCCTGTGCCACCAGCAGCTCCCAGGCTCTGCCTGCTCTGGAGCACATGAGCAGCCTCTCAAACCCGAGGGGAATCCAGTGGCCCCCAGGAGCCTCCAGCTGCAGGGACAGAGCCATGGAAATACAAAATCATTTGGATTGGAAAAGACCTTTAAGATCACCAGGTCCAACCACATCCATGGAGTGCCCAACCGTATCCATCCATATCCAACCCTGAGTTCATCCAATCCTGACTCCATGATGTAAATATTGGACAAAAATCTCCAAATTTTTCCTGACTAAACCAAACCCACCAGGTCCTTCTGGGACCAGCCGGTGAGGATCTGTCCCAGCCAGCTCTTTCCAGATCTCTTCCACTCAGTCTGCAGTTTCAAACCTAGGGCAGGAATAAAGCACACGGGAGACAGCCAGGATTCCATAGGAAAAAAACCTTTTATTTAACAATATATCAGGTTCCATCACGGCTCCATGGAGTTCAGCTGCCACAGAGCTGTTACCGATGCCGATGATATGCTACTGGGCGGGAGAGCTGGGAAGGCGAAAGGAATCAAAACCAGGATCATGACACAAAGAAAGAAAATCTGCGGCGCGGGAGGCGCGGCCGAGGGGATCCGGCACCGCTGGAGCCCCACCGGGAGCCGAGGAGGATCAACCAGCATGGGGATGCCAAGGCCGGAGCCAGGATGTGCCCTGCAGCCGAGGAGGTGCCAGCACAGAGGGGCCTGGTTCCCTCTGTGCCCGGTTCCCCACACGGTGCCCAACCACTCCCGCTCGGCCCCAGCTCCATCCCGTGTGCCGCACCAGGAGGCGTCCGGGCTCTGTATCCACCCTGGGCTAAGGGCAGTGCAGGGTGGACAGGGAAAATCTGCCAGCCCGGCTGCTCTGGTGGTGGCACAAGGGTGGGGCAGTGGCAGTCCCAGCTGGCTGATGGCAGGGCCAGGCCCCTCGGGACAGGGGACGGTGCAGATGTGGCGCTGTGGGATGTGGAGGTGGCACGGCTCTGAAATGTGGGGGCCTTGGGAAGGACGTGCAGGGGCGCGGCGCTGCCGGGATGGAGAGAGGGATTGTCCATCCCTGCTCCAGCACCTCTGGAACCTCCCAGAAACCCTCTGTCAATATAATGCAGGTTCAGAGCCCAGCTCCTGGGAGCAACTGGGAGAACTGGGGGCTCCCTGATGCCTTCCAGCTGCCCACGACAAGGGCCATGCGACACCAGAGATGGCTCCAGGCACGGCCACCACCCCTGGGCAGGGACCCTGCATTGGGCACGGCTGAGGAAAAGCCATCCCAGCCCTGGCACCAAGAAGAGATGGGGCCATGGTGAGCTGGCAGTTGGCAACCAAAATAGGCAAACACAAAATGGAATAGCTGGGGAAGGGATCTGCACCAGGAGCAGCTCCACAGGCCCAGAAAAGCAGAGCAGGATCTCAGGATGTTGCATTGAGTTCTGCATCCCCAAGTTAGGGATTTTTTGGTTAAAGATAAGAAAGCAGGTAAATTTGATGTCCCTTGAGATCACCATGTGGTTTCCAAGTCTCTGCCTGTGGCCAGGACAGGGCTCAGAGCTCTGGGACTCAGTGGGAATGAGCCATGGATTCTGGGATGGAACAGAATCCCAGATTCCTGCCTCACTCTCTGCTTGGAGCCCATCTGATCCTGCATTGTATCAAGGGCAAGTCCCCAGTCCCCATCCCGGCAGTTCCCACTCCAGCACAGCCCACAGGCTCCGGGCTGAGCTCTATGACAATGTTTTACACCTGTTCTTGTGGTTAAAATTTCTTTTTTCATCTTTTTTTTAAGTTCTCATTTGTTTTTTAAGAAAAAGCAACTAGAAAATAATTCGAGTTTATACAAAACATCTTTACATTATTTCTTCCAAAAAGACTAGTATTTATTGTAAACAAAAGGAGGGGGGAGGAAAAAAAAATAAAAAAAAAAAAAAAGCGGAAAATCAACCAAATTTCAGTGCTTTCCAAGAAAGAACCCGAGGGACACACACTGATCCAGGACCCAGCAGCCCGAGGTGCTCAGCAAAAGTCCAAGAGTTCTGATTTCACCTTTCTTCACATATTTTAAGATTTTGCAGCTGTTCCCAGCAGCAGGAGCGGACTGATGGAGACCTCAGCTGTGGACAAAAACACCATGAGAAGCCACCAGCACTGTCAGATCACTTACAGGCACAAGCTGGCAAAGACTCTGTCCCTTTTCCACCAAAAATCAAACCAAAACTACATCGTCCCCCTCACTTCCCTCCACTCCGGGTCACTATTCCAACGGATCCTGTCACTGTCACCATCACCACTGCCACCACCACCCAGCCAGGGCTCTTCCCACTTGAAACACAGCCTAAGGTTTGGGCACCAGGGACATGGTTACCCCAGCATCCCAATCCCCAAAATCCTCCTGCACCAGGGACATGGTTACCCCCAGCATCCTGATCCCCAAAATCCTCCTGCACCAGGGACATGGTTACCCCCAGCATCCTGATCCCCAAAATCCTCCTGCACCAGGGACATGGTTACCCCAGCATCCCAATCCCCCCAAACTCTCCTGCACCAGGGACATGGTTACCCCAGCATCCCAATCCCCCCAAACACTCCAGCTCTGCCGGCCTGGCAGCCGCCCCACTCCCGAGTGGGATCCGGCCAAGGCCGAGTTAATAAACTCGACAAAAAGCTCCTTTATGTGAAATAATTAAAATAACTCCTCCAGTCCTGATGGACATCCAAAACCATCAGCAGCTCTGCAGCTTTAATGAACTTTCCAGATCCAGAGGCTCCCGGGTAGGATCCTGCTGATCCCTCACTGCCAGCTGGCCCCTGGGAGCAGAGCAGAGCCACCGCATGGCCTTGGTTCCCATGTCCCCGTGGGCACCGACTGGCAGCAGGGTTTAATGTCCCCTCCCACCACAGACAGGGACAAGAGTGCTCCCAACCAAACCTTTCCCAGCACTGGGACTTCCGCAGGATCTCACACTGGGGAGGGATCAGGAGGAGAAGCAGCTCCAGCACATTCCTCTCCCACGGAACCCCTCTGCAGCCACCTTAGGGCACACACGGAGCACCAGGAGCGACCCCGTGGGGGTCACAGGCTCTGCACCCCCAGTCCGTGCTGGTCCCACCCAGAGCAGCCCCAGAGCTCGGGGGGACCCTCCCTCTCCCAGCCGGGGGTGGGTTCCAGGAACCTGTTAAAGCACTTTTCCCTCTGCTGGCAGGTCCCAGCACGTTTGGCACTTCCAGTTCTCCCTGCAGGCATCAGGGCCCAGCGAAGCTGTTTAGAATTAAAAGCCTTATTTCATTCCCACTGGGATCAAAGCACGCAGAGAGGGAGGGTTTTCAAACCAGCAAACCACATTTGAGCCCAGCTGGTGCACCCCAGGGCCCCCCCATCCCGACCCCCATCCCGGCACTTTCTGCTCACTCCAGCAGAATCTTGGCATGGTCCCAGAGGTTCTGCTTGAGCCCAAACAGCTCTGAACTATCCCACTGCGTTCCATCTCCAAGGCTCTCCTCACCCCTCCAGGTTGGATGAGTTTTCCCCAGCCTCTCTTGGTGAGGTTGGTGCCTCAGCCCCACTTTAAGATCCCATAAACCAGACCCATTCCCTCCCATACCCCTGTGGTCACCCCAGAATCCAGCACCCACAATTCCTGACAGGACAACCTGGAATGGAGCCGGTGTGGGTTGCACCAGGCAGGAACTTCCATGACCCCATCCTCTCCTAAAGCAACTCCAGGGTGAGGAGAAGCTGGCCTCACTCCCTTCCTGCATTTCCCTGTGCCTGTCTGGAGCAGGCTCATTCCTGCCAGGAATGGGACATCCCTGTCCTGTGCCACCAGCAGCTCCCAGGCTCTGCCTGCTCTGGAGCACATGAACGGCCCCTCAAACCCGAGGGGAATCCAGTGGCCCCTGGGAGCCTCCAGCTGCAGGGACAGAGCCATGGAAATACAAAATCATTTGGATTGGAAAAGACCTTTAAGATCACCAGGTCCAACCACATCCATGGAGTGCCCAACCGTATCCATCCATATCCAACCCTGAGTTCATCCAATCCTGACTCCATGATGTAAATATTGGACAAAAATCTCCAAATTTTTCCTGACTAAACCAAACCCACCAGGTCCTTCTGGGACCAGCCGGTGAGGATCTGTCCCAGCCAGCTCTTTCCAGATCTCTTCCACTCAGTCTGCAGTTTCAAACCTAGGGCAGGAATAAAGCACACGGGAGACAGCCAGGATTCCATAGGAAAAAAACCCTTTTATTTAACAATATATCAGGTTCCATCACGGCTCCATGGAGTTCAGCTGCCACAGAGCTGTTACCGATGCCGATGATATGCTACTGGGCGGGAGAGCTGGGAGAAGGCGAAAGGAATCAAAACCAGGATCATGACACAAAGAAAGAAAATCTGCGGCGCCGGGAGCGCGGCCGAGGGGATCCCGGCACCGCCGGAGCCCCACCGGGAGCCGAGGAGGATCAACCAGCATGGGGATGCCAAGGCCGGAGCCAGGATGTGCCCTGCAGCCGAGGAGGTGCCAGCACAGAGGGGCCTGGTTCCCTCTGTGCCCGGTTCCCCACACGGTGCCCAACCACTCCCGCTCGGCCCCAGCTCCATCCCGTGTGCCCCGCACCAGGAGCACGTCCGGGCTCTGTATCCACCCCTGGGCTAAGGGCAGTGCAGGGTGGACAGGGAAAATCTGCCAGCCCGGCTGCTCTGGTGGTGGCACAAGGGTGGGGCAGTGGCAGTCCCAGCTGGCTGATGGCAGGGCCAGGCCCCTCGGGACAGGGACGGTGCAGATGTGGCGCTGTGGGATGTGGAGGTGGCACGGCTCTGAAATGTGGGAGCGCGGGAAGGACGTGCAGGGGCGCGGCGCTGCCGGGATGGAGAGAGGGATTGTCCATCCCTGCTCCAGCACCTCTGGAACCTCCCAGAAACCCTCTGTCAATATAATGCAGGTTCAGAGCCCAGCTCCTGGGAGCAACTGGGAGAACTGGGGGCTCCCTGATGCCTTCCAGCTGCCCATGACGAGGGCCACGCGACACCAGAGATGGCTCCAGGCATGGCCACCACCCCTGGGCAGGGACCCTGCATTGGGCATGGCTGAGGAAAAGCCATCCCAGCCCTGGCACCAAGAAGAGATGGGGCCATGGTGAGCTGGCAGTTGGCAACCAAAATAGGCAAACACAAAATGGAATAGTTGGGAAAGGGATCTGCACCAGGAGCAGCTCCACAGGCCCAGAAAAGCAGAGCAGGATCTCAGGATGTTGCATTGAGTTCTGCATCCCCAAGTTAGGGATTTTTTGGTTAAAGATAAGAAAGCAGGTAAATTTGATGTCCCTTTAGATCACCATGTGGTTTCCAAGTCTCTGCCTGTGGCCAGGACAGGGCTCAGAGCTCTGGGACTCAGTGGGAATGAGCCATGGATTCTGGGATGGAACAGAATCCCAGATTCCTGCCTCACTCTCTGCTTGGAGCCCATCTGATCCTGCATTGTATCAAGGGCAGGTCCCCAGTCCCCATCCCGGCAGTTCCCACACTCCAGCACAGCCCACAGGCTCCGGGCTGAGCTCTATGACAATGTTTTACACCCGTTCTTGTGGTTAAAATTTCTTTTTTTTTCATCTTTTTTTTTAAGTTCTCATTTGTTTTTCTAAGAAAAAGCAACCAGAAAATAATTCGGAGTTTATACAAAACATCTTTACATTATTTCTTCCAAAAAAGACTAGTATTTACACAAACAAAAGGAGGGGGGAGGAAACAAAAAAATAAAAAAAAATTAAAAAAGGAAAATCAACCAAATTTCAATGCTTTCCAAGAAAAGAACCCGAGGGACACACACTGATCCAGGACCCAGCAGCCCGAGGTGCTCAGCAAAAACCAAGAGTTCTGATTTCACCCTTTCTTCACATATTTACAAGATTTTGCAGCTGTTCCCAGCAGCAGGAGCGGGACTGATGGAGACCTCAGCTGTGGACAAAACACCATGAGAAGCCACCAGCACTGTCAGATCACTTTTGGTACAAGCTGTGGCAAGACTCTGTCCCTTTTCCACCAAAATCAAACCAAAACTACATCGTCCCCTCACTTCCCCCTCCACTCCGGTCACTATTCCTAACGGATCCCACTGTCACTGTCACCATCACCACTGCCACCACCACCCAGCCAGGGCTCTTCCCACTTGGGGAAACACAGCCTAAGGTTTGGCAGAGGGAAGAGGGAAGGGGGATTCTTTTAAGACACAATTCTCTGGGATTTCCCCATCGGGGAATGGGGGTCCTGGTGGGGGCGGCTCCCAGGCCAGGATGGGCAGTGGATCCCACAGAGGAGAGAGGGATGGAAGGTGCTACACGGGGGAAGCAGTGCTGGGATGGGGAATAGGGGGTAGCACCCACGGGGGTGCATCTCTCCCAAGGGAAGCAGCCGGTTTGGGGCCCTGGAAGCACAAACACCTCAGGATGCCAAGGGCAGGAGGGGAGCTGGGACACCCTGCTCCGCTCCAGCCCAAATTCCTGCCCTAAACCCAACAAAGTGACACCACAGGATGCTCCCATCCCGCTCAGGGCCAAACACCAGCGCAGCCCCCCAGGGCCACCAGGTCCCCCCAGGTCACCAGATCCTCCCAGGCCACGGGCCCCTGTCCCTGCTCTGCCCCCGCCCCTGCCCGCTCCTTGTCAAGGCACTTTAGCAGAGCAGCTCCCTCGCTCTTTGGGCACTTCCTAACGCGGGATTCGGGGCCCTGGGGACAGGCGGGAACAGCCCAGGCGAGAACAGCCCCGCCGGCCCCACTCCTGCTCCCTGAGCAAAAGCAGCTACTGCTGGAAGGAAAAGAAAGTGAGGAAGGGGGGACAGCCCGAGGACAGGCAGTGACAGGGCACTGCCAGCCTTGCCGGGCTCACTGGCATCAGCCGCGGTGCTGGTGGCTCCTCCCGGGAAGAGGCAGCTGGGAATGATCCCACCAGACAGGCTCAACCCCTTCCAGTTTTGGGTGGGAGATGGGCAAGGCGAGGGCAGGGGAGCCCAGGCTGGGGATCCCTGGGAGGTGGCAGGACAGGGAATGCTCCTGCACCAGGAGCAGGGCAGGGAACAGGCACAGTGGGGCTGGTCCCCAAAGCAGGTCCCACCGAGGGGCACTGGAATCTTCAGGTAAACCAGGAGGGCGGAAAAGCCTTTGGCTCAGCTCCCAACCAAGCCAAGCCTGGTGCTCCAGCCTCTTGGGGGCTTCCAATCCCAAGCACCAGCCTCCTCCTGACACTCCTGGCACAAGCTGCAAGTTGGGAACCTTTGTTTTCCAGTTTTCCTTTCCAAGGACAACCACCTGCAGAATGCCCACATTGGGAGGAGGCTGCAGCTTCCCCCTGCCACCCCCTACTTTGCTTCCAGCAGGCTCAGCCCCAGCCCGATGCAAAGCCAAAGGCCTTTTTCCACAGTGGGATGCTCCAGAGAGGTTGGGAAGAGCTGCCAGGCCACGGCTGCTCCGTGTGGGGCAGGAGCAGTGTCCAGCCCCTCGCTCACTGAACGCTTGAGACAGGGTGGAGATAGAAATTTTTTTTTCTTTCTTTCTTTTTATAAAGAGACTAAAACAAGAGTCAACAGCTACGAACACAAAAGTTTCCAGGGGCAGTGGGGGGAGCAGGATCTGCCCCGTGGCCGGCAGGATGACGTGCTGGAAGGAGGTGATGGCGTGTGCCCAGAGGTGGCGGGCCGGAGTCCCGCCCGGAATTCACAAAAATAAAAATGTTACAAAAAAATTAAAATAATTATTATAATAATAATAATAGTAGTAGTAGTAAATCGGGTTTGCCAGCTTCCTCCCTGCACAGTTGTCTGCATCTTGGCACCATGGCAAAGCATCCTCCTCCTCCTCCTCATCCCCCTGTGCGCTCGCTGCTCCTGGGACCGAGGGCCCCGGCGTCGCTCCAGGCTCCGGGACCCTGCGGCGCTGGCGGGCACTTCCCACAGGCCCGGAGGGGTGACGCGGGGAAATCCCAAACCACAAAGGGGAGGTGGAGTCTCCGGGTTTGCCAGCGGTGTCCCGAGCACAGAAAGGCACGGCGCCCGCCCCCCACGGCCGGCCACAGTCTGGAGAAGAAGAGGAGGAGGCTGAAGGCTCACCCTCAGAGTCTCGGGATTACAAAAGCTGAGAACTACAAAACTAAATACAAAGGGGAGAATCAGCACGTGAGCGTTGAGCCCTCCGCTCCCCGGCGCCGCTCCCGGCGCTGCCCGCGCCGTGCCGGGGCGGGGGGAACGTTTCGCTTCCTCCCTGCGGCGCCAGCCCCGCGCCCGGCGCTCCCGCACTGCTGCATCGGCCGTTCCCAGGCTGCTCCTCACACCTTGTAGTAAATGTTGGCTGGGCTCTGCGGGGGCATCTCCTGCACGATGTAGACGGGGTGCCCGTAGTCCCCGCTCACCTTCTCGTAGTGCGGGCAGTAGTTGTTCTCTGTAGTCCGTAAGGGGATGATGATGTCGCTGGGCTCTGAGCCCGCATTCCCGCTGCATTTGGGGCTGGCCAAGGTGCTGAGGGACAAGGCTGCGGCTCGCTGCTGCGTGTGCTTCCGGTGCCGCTTGCGGATCTTGATCAGGAGCACGACGAGGAAGATGATGATGAGGATGAAGATGACGCAGCCGGCGCCGATGGCTGCGAACACGGCCACCTTGGAGCTCAGGAAGCCATCGCTGGGACCTTGGGTCTCCTGGCCGTCCTGGTTGACGGAGCCTGCAAGGCAAGGGGAGACAGGAGTCAGAGAGGCAGCAGATCTGTGCTCTGTCCGTGCAAGGATCACACCTGTGGAGCAGGGGGATGGGTTGCTCATTGGAGCCCCTCTCTGCCCCCCAAACTCAGCACAACATTCTCCTGCCGTGCTCCCAAGGAGGGGAGTCCCTCACCTCCAAGGGGACAGCACTTGGTCCCCACCTTCCCACCCTGGTCAGACCCACACGTCCCAGAAGGACTGGGCAGGGCAGGCAGGAACCCCAGGCACCCACAGAAGGGGCACCACATGCCCTGTTCCCCATCCTGCACCACTGCTCCCCTTCCTATCTCCCAGCATTTGGAGCAGAGTGTTGATTGTGTCCAGGTGACACCGTTCTAGACCAGGATGCCCTGGTGAATGTGGACTCTGACACCCAGAGCCCCCAGTCTCCAATTACTGACCCCTGGGCTGGGGCAGCTGCAGCCCCCACAGGGGCAGTGCTCAGAGGCTGAACCAGGCAGGAAGAAAAAAAAAACTTCCCAGCTTCATCTGATTCCACTTTGCTCTCAGAGGGGCCAGGAATTCAGGAAACAACCTTCAAAGGGCTCTCACACCCAAGGACCTCACCTCCTCCAAGCCCTCTTAGATGTGCTGTGAGGAACACATAGGAGGAGGAGGAGGAGGAGGAAGAGTGCTGAAACAGCACTTCTCTGCCAAGCTCTGCCAGGATCTGGGGAAACAAACCTGAGCTGCTCTGCAGCCTGGGCTTGGGACAGCAGCAGGACAGCAGAGATGAGCACAACACTTAAAGCAAACCCATCCAGATCCCAGATCTAGAGAGTCTGGTATCCCTGGGTTCCATGCAACAAGCTTAACTTGGAGGTGTTTCATTGGCCCCATGGTAGGCAGAGGATGCCCATCCCTCTCCTGAGGATCCCTGGAATACCCACCTGGCTTGCCAGGCTCCTCCACTGCCGGGACCTTGCTGCGCGGGCTCTGCGTGACGACTTTAACCGTGTCATCCGACTCCTTGCTCGGCCGACTCGTCGTCAGCTGCTCTGGGATCACAGCATTGGGATCTGGGAAAGGGGACAGGAGGGATGGATGAGAAGCCTTGGTCCAACCTGGAAGGCAGCAGCTTGTTCCCCTCTAAAGAAGTGCCCCCAGTTGTCAGCCACTCCCATGGGGCACAGGAGCACTGGGAGATGCCGAGAGCAACAGAGCAAGGCTGAGCTGCTCCAGGGCTTGTGGGAAGCAGGTCCCCACCCCAATTCCCTGGTTTGCTGTTTTCAGAGCTCCTGTGCGTGGGCTGGGACAGGTTTCTTGCTCGGGCAGCAGGAGGAAAGGAAGGGAAGGGCAGGCAGGAGGCCAAGGCTGCAGCACAGCTTTGCCTGTTTATTATAAATATTGGCCCCAACGTGCAAACACAATAATGAGAAGCAGAATCGGGAGCTGCGCATCCGAGTCAGGGCTGAAACGAGGCCGAGGCATCAATGGGGCTGGGAAGCAGCTTGGGATGGAGGTGGTGGGGAGCAGGAACTCCAGGAGAAGAGCCCATTGGTCACATCCCTAGTGTCCCACTGCCACTGGAGTCCCCACAGCCTGGTGGCCTCCAGAGCAGAGAGAGCTACCAAGGCCAATCCCTGATGCCTGGCCAGCTACAGTTCCCCCTTGGACACCCAGGAAGTCACAGGGGCACTGCCTGTGCCAGCCCTGAGACACTTGCAGGGCTCATGGGTCCTGTGCTGAGCTCACTTCCCGCCGGGATATGGCCCACGAGGTAACTGGGAACAATCGCTCCCTTTCAATCCCAGTGCTCCGCACATGCGCCATGTTGGCAGGAGAAAAAAGAGCAGGAAGAAAGATCCTAAAAATGAAATTCGGTGGAACTAACCCAAAAGTGCTCCCAGGAGCAGCTGGCCTGGCCTCAGTTTCCCTGGAATCTTGAACTCCCACATGCCCTGGAGGAGCAGGGACCCTGGTTCAGGGGGCAGCAGGAGACCCCAGGGAATGGGAGGACTCACCCTGCCCCACTTTCATGACAATCTTCATGGAGCGTGTCTGGCAGACCCCTCCTTCCCGATTCTCCAGGCCATCCAGAGTGCCATTGGAAGTGGCTGCAAGAAAAGAGAGGGAATGTGAGACAGGTTCCTAGGAGCTGGAAGGACACTGCTGGGCAGCTCTCTGCTGTTCCCTGGCATTACTGTGCAGGTCCTCACTGTCCCCTGGCCCTGCCAAGCAGGTCACAGCTATCTCCTGGGCACCTCCTACTCCAGGGATTCACTCCTGACCCCCCATTACAGCCACATCTTCACACCCCAATCCAGAGCCCTCCTGAATTCTCAGCTTCTGCTCCTTCCAAATCTGCCTGCAGCAGTGAGGACATGATCCCTGCAGCTTCCTCTCACTGCCACATCCACACAAGTGAGCCATTCTCCACGCCTGCACCCTCCTCCCCCTTTAATTCCTGGATAATTTCCTTTGCTCCTGGTGCAGAATGGGAACACTTGCATATGCACAGTTTAAATTATACATCTCTAATTACACCCTGTGCCTCGGTGAAGAATGTAAACTCAGAGCCCCAGTGGACTCCGGGGGCTCTAATTGCAGGGCAGAAGTCACTTAAATTCACATTAACTTTTTGCTGGAGCCGGCATGGAGTTTTCAGCCCTTGGATCCCATGGGAGCACAGGGAAGATTCCCCCATCCTCCCCAATTCTCCAGGCCTCTGCAGGGCTCAGGGCAGGGGGGACACAAGAGAGAATAAACCCAAACACAAGGATTTCAGGATTAAGCACCTAAATGGCAGATTCTGCTAAAGAGACCCAAAAAACTGGTTTCTGACCCCACTGTGGCCCTGGATGTGGCCATTGTGCCTGGCATGGAGCTGGATCTGCCCAAGGATCAGGATGGTTCCCACCCCATCACCTCCCTCCATCATGGCAAACCTAAAGCATCCCAGTGCTCCACCAAATCTAACCACAGGGATCAATTCACCCAGGGAGGCAGGGAAACCTGGGAGGAGCTCAGCAACAGCTTGGGGAAGATGGAGAATCATGGAGTCCAGGGATAATTTTCCAGACACAAGGCAGGACTTGGCCAGCACAGCACAGCCAACACTTCCCAGAGCCTCAAGTCAAAGCTCAGCCCCAGGGTTCAGGTTCCCTGTGCAGCCCAATTCCTGTCTCCATCCTGCAAAAAAGCAGGCCTGGGAGGGCAGGTGACTGACAGAAATTTGGGATGAATCCATTGGACCCTGCTGGGTGTTGGTGAGGGGACAGGAACAGGCTGGAGTACAGAGCAATGAGGCACCCAGCAGGAGGTTGGATGCCTCCATGAGCCTCCACGCTGGGATAAACTGGAAAGCACACCCGGATCCCTCCAGGAAGCAGGCTCCAAGTCCATCAGCTCTTTCCAAACACCTCTGTGCAATCAAGGCTGTTGCCTGAAACCCCAGCAAATGTTTTCCTAATCAGAAAGTCCTTGGGCCATTTGCTGAGTTATCACCTCTCCCACAGCAGGGTCCCCCCTGCCAGCGGCTCCCGGGATGGAGCCGTGCATCCAGCTGGGATGGTGCATCCAGCTGGGATCTGCTGGCAGCCCTTCCAACAGCAGCACTGTCAGCACCAAGCCCCACGCAAATGCCTGGGAATGTGGAGAAACGCCCCTGACAGCCTGCACGAGTTCTCTGGAATCCAAACAGGATGGACCTGAGCTCAGACTCCCCATAAAAACACATCAGGAGTGAACTCCAGCAGAAGGCTCGGCAGCCCAGTTCTCCCAGGCTGGAGGCGCCGGTTTGGGGGTGAAATCAGCAGGTACATCCCAGCTCACAGCCCTGAAGCAGCTCCTTGAATTGTTTCCCAGCTCCATGCCATGGGTTGTTGCACCTCAAAGAGACTCATCCATCGAGGGAGAAGGCAGCAGTCTGTAAAAACCAGTCCCTGTGAGGCCTCAGGAGGTCTGATTTATAAATAATTAACTAATTATAACAAAATGTGGTAACAAGCAAGCGCGGTTCAAGTGGGGGAAACCAGAAGACTCCACAAAGGCGGCAGTTCCTCCAAATAACTATGAAGACATTCCATCCACATACAACAAAAAATATTAAAGGTCCAAAGGGGACAGAGGGAGCAGCTGGAGCCACAGGGATGGCAGCTGGAGCCACAGGGATGGACGAAAGGACACAGCTGAGCATCCTTCTTCCCACCCCACACTTGGACACAAAGTTTCTTCTTGTTCTAGCCATGGAAATGATGAGGGAGAAAGTAGCTTTGAGAGGGAACCATGTGGAAAAATGAATCAGTTGCTTGAGGGAACAAAAAGGGGAAAAACATTTGTAAAACCCACAGTGATGGTCTTGGAATGGCCTCTGGAAACAAGGACATGAGCTTCCACATTCTGTGTAAATCCACAATGGGCCAGAGAGAAGCTGGATGCTCCACGCAGCTGACTGGGCTTCCAAAAGTCAAAATTCTAAATCCCCAAATCCATCCAAATGGTGCAGAGTCCAGAGAGTTTGATGTGAACATGCAGGGCAGGGTGATGTGAGAGCAGCAGGTCCCTGATCCATTGGGAAAGGCTCCTCCAGTGCAATTCCCTGTGAAGCTCAGTGATGAAGAGCTGCTCCTCCCGCTCTGCTTCCTGCTTTCCCAGTGGAAGAAGCTCCAGCAGAAGGCTCCAGGCTCAGCTCAGCCCAACTCCAGAGGATCCAGACTGGGATCTGGGTGGCACTTGATGGATTCCTCAGGTACCTGTGCCACTCACTGCCACGGATATAGGGTGAGCTGTGGTGACACCACCAATCCTCAGCTGCCGATGGAATCCGGAGTCAGCAACCCACAGAGGAAAATGTTAAATCCACAGGCACGGCTGCAGGAGGGCTGGGAGAGCCTTGAGCTGCAGAGAGGCAGCTGCAGGGCAGCAGCAGGAGGCAGAGCTGTGACAAAACGAAGGAAGGCAGGCAGGGAGCTGGGAGTAGCCATGGAATAGGAAATGGCAGGTCTCAAACAACACTGTCACCTCCCTGTGCCACACCAACAAGGCTCGGTCCAGCCAGACCCAGCAACACTGAGCGCACAGGAGCATTTTCCTGCCTTGTTCCATTTTGGATGGGTTCGCAGGTTGGCTGTAGGATTGGGAGAGCAAAAATAACCTCTGGCCAGTGACTTCCAAAGGCTGACTTCCAAAGGCTGCTCCCAGCCCAGAGAGCCATCAGATGCCTCTGCCCTAATGGAGCATTAAGCCCCAGGCTGCTGAGTGATGAGGATTTAACAGTGATACCATTAACCATGTAATTGCTTGTCAATTTAGAGGAGATGCTCAGCCACCATGGAAGCCAGGCAGGACCTCCACTCCTGGAATCCCACACGCCCATCCAGCCCAGTGACACACACCACAGAGCTGGGACAGATGGCTGAGATCCCCAACAACCCCATGGTCCCATCTCCAAGCCAGCAGTGCCATGTGCTGTCCCTGCTGCCTCCCCAGCGCCAGCACTCGGTGTCACCAGAGCTTTTCTCCCTCCCCTAAAAATATTTCAAAGGAGAACTTGGGTTTTGGCAGATGGGAGATGCTGGAAGTAATACCTGGCAAGAGATGAAGGCAAGGGTCTCTTAAATGGTCAGCCTTGGCCAGAGCGTGAGATGTTTGGTTTCTCTGCTGGATTCCCTCTAGCAGGGCTGCGTTATGATTTGGGCCCCAAAGCACAATTAATGTGCTGAGACTGTAGCGAATCCAAGTCTCTTTCCTTTTATTGCTCTTAATCACTCTTCCATCTGTGCAGCTCAGCCCTGCCCCAGCCCCAGCCAGGCACGGCGGGGCCGCAGCCCGGCCGCCATCCCCAGCACCCCCCTCACCCCCAGACCTGCACAAGGTTCATGTTTCCATCATTTCAGGAGAGGTGGCAGCATCCCACCAGTGCCCCACAGCCTGACCCCCATCCTGCCAGGACCATGGGGGCAAGGGGCAGCTTGCAGAGCAGCCTGAGGCCAGCCTGGACACCCTGGGCTGAAAGCCCCTCCTGGGGCACAGGTGAAGCCCCTACAGGTCACCCTGGAGATGAGTCCCACATCTCTGATTTGCTTGGACACTGCAAAAATCCACAAGCAGACCGCACTTCAAATAAAATCCCAGTTCCTGCCACCTCCCCTCTCCAGGTCTTTCAAGCTGTTTTACACCCTCTCAGTACTGACACAGAGGGGCTGCACTGGAGCCCAACCCACCACGGGCACTGAGCTCCTTCCCCCCATCCCAACCAGGGCTGGCACCCCAGGGGACACGGAGCCACTTCCAGGTCACGGAGCAGAGGCACCCGCCTGCTCCACTGCACACCAACTCCCTGGGGCCGCCGGGGAGCACGGCTTGGTGACAACCCCTGCTCCTCCTCCTGCTCCTCCCAGGCATCAGGGCCATGCAGCTCCGGCTCAGGGCATCCCGTTATTGGTACAATTTATATTAACATTGGCGTCACTTCCTAGCCAGCCCCACTGTGGGGACACGAGCCCCCCACCCCGCACACATCCCCCAGCCCCTCTCCTGAGCTCCAGCACACTGGCTGGGGCTGCTGCCAGCGCCGGGGCAGGGGCTGTGCGGAGGGAGCCCACCCCACCCTGTCACACTGCCAGCGGGGCCGGCAGCCTTCTTCCAGCCCTCTCCCAGCCCTCTCCCAGCCTTCCCGAGGCAGCTGCGCCGGGAAGGGGCCCTGCAGCCCCTGAAATGCCTGTGTGAGCCAGCCCGGCCCTGTCCGTCCCCGCACAGGAGGCGCAGGAGGTGCAAGGCTTGGGTTTCACAGCCACTCCTGCCAGCTCCAGAGCTGCTCCAGAGCTGGCCCAGCCACACGGTCTGGCATGGGGAGAGAAGGGCCTGGGGGCTGCTCCAGCGGCACCGCTGACCGCGGGAGGGCCCCTCTGCTCTCCTCCCTGCCATCAGGGCACTGCCATGCCATGAAGCCATGGGGATTGCTGTGTCCCTCCCCACGGCCGTGCAGGGCAGGTGAGGAGCAACTGGGAATCTGGGCATCCCACCCCACACTCCCTGCTCCAGCAAACACAGTGGGAAAATCCCCAGTTCAAATGCACTGCTGGGAACAGGAATGAAAACCATCACGTGGGGTTTGGCTGGGATGGGGTTTGGCTTTCCCTGGCCAGGGTCAGCACCCCCAAAATTAAATTAAAGGGTTAAATTAGCCCCATTCCTTATAGAGAGCAGGGGCTGGAAGAGCCAGTGTGAGGAAAGGGAAGATGGGATGCACCAAAAACCTGCTTTGGCATGAGCCTCCCACCACAGCAGAGCAGGATCAGGCAGGTGATCCAGGGGGAGATGCCACCTCTTCACTGCCATCACCTCTGCCATCTCTACTGTCACCTCAGTGCTCAGGAGCACTGAGGAGTTAAACATGTTTTGTTTTCTCCTAATGGGTCGTGACAATGTTAAAGGGGTCGTGACAATGATAGAAATGCTCTTGCCAATCATTTCTCCTGGGGAAGAACACCCAGGGATGCAGCCAGCCCAATTCCCCAGGCAGACAGCACCCAGTGCCCAGCTCCAGAGCCCTTTGCTGTGCCAGGACTGTAGGCAGAGCTGGGCTGCCCAGCAGCCAGGGAGATGAGCGGGCATGGGGACCCCTGGGTGGGTGGTTATGGCAGGCAGGGAGCCCTGGGCGGGGGTTTGTGGCAGGCAGGCCCCCCCTGGCCCCAGAGCAGATCAAAGCACGGGGTATTTACCTCCCGGCCGGGCCCGGGACACCGGCCCTTTCTGAGGGGGCTTTTCATCCCTATTAGGGCCATGAAAGGCTGAGCCATGAGATCAGCTGCCAGGGGCTGTCCGGGGACAGCGCTGAGCCGAAAAGGTCAGGAGGGAGGAGGAGAAGAGAAAAGAGGCAGAGGCTTAAGGGACAGGGCTCAACAAAATCACATTTACTGTGGTCACGCTCTTCAGACAAGCCTGCAAGACAAGGAACCGCGTGTTGTCTAAGGGCCATTATTTGGGTTTGACATGGCCAGGGCCCGGGCTTTGAAGTCGGGAGCAGGACACCGTTAGAGCCGTTTGTGTCCGGCCAGCGGCTCCCACGCAGCGTCACCATCCCCTGCCAGCGGCTCCCAGCGGGATGGGGATGGAGGAGCAAAGCCCCAAAACCAGATGGATGCCACCAGGCCAGCTCTGCTTGGCCCGGGCGTGTCGCAAGCTGGGGCCCCTTTGGGTGAAGAATGAGGAAGCCGCTTAATTGGAGTTTTATCAGCAGAAGTTCACAGCTCCCATCATGGCATCAAACGGCCCTTGGGCTTTCAACTCCCCTCCACCAAACAAGTTGTGGGAAGGAACATGAGGAGCACATGAAAGTGGCCACATTCAAATGGCATCAGCAAAGAGCTGGCGGGCTGACAAAGCCCCTCCTGGCACAGCCCCCAGCCCAAGGAACCAGGGAGGGAATTATCAAATCCCAAGGAATGGAGGAAGGAGCGCGAGCGGCTCTGCACACATGCACTGGCACGGGCTGAAGGCTTCCCAGACCAATGGAAGCTGGAGGAGCACAGCCAGAAAAGCGAGTATGGCAACGTGTCCCAAAAAAGCTCCCGAGGAGGAAGGATGATCCTGGCAGCTGGCAGGGTATAGGTGACCCCCTTCCTCTTGCTGAGCTGCAGGAAAACGCTGACCAGAGCGTGGCCCGGGGACGAAGCCACATCGCAGCAGCAGCGATGGTTTACAACAAATAACTCTTGCCAGGTTAAGACTAATTGCATCTAAAAACAGAAATGCAAGACAAGGGCTTTAACACAACACTCAGGGTAATAGATCCGCTCTCACTGCATCCCGCTGCCAAAAAGCGTTGGATTGGATTACGGACGTTATTACATCAAAAATGGATTGAAGGGCTTAAGGAATCACAATAAACAGCAAATGTGTCAGATTTATGAGGAACATCTACTAGGACCTTGCTTTTCCTTCAGCATTGTCATCAAACAAGGGCTCTGTGCTTTAAAGAGGCTCATGGGACAGGTTGGACACTGAGGAAGAACACCTGGAAGAACACCTCAGCATCACCACCACATCTGCAAACAACTGCCTGGAGTGCACCCCGAGGCTGGGCAAGGTTTGCCTGGCTACACCCCACTGAACACAGAAGGTGCTGCCAAGACCACCACTAGCCCCAAAAACCAGAGAAGGAGCTGGGAACTACGGGAGTCCATCCAGTTCCAACCCTGCCATGAGCAGGGACACCTTCCACTACACCAGGCTGCTCCAAGCCCCATCCAACCTGGCCTTGAACACTTCCAGGGATGGGACATTCCAGGGATGGACTAGGTGACATTTAACAGATCCTTCTAAACCAAACCATTCTTTCATTGTCTTATCCAGAGCTCTGGGATAGCAGGGAGCCACTCCAGGAGCTCCTCCTCACGTCACCCTGCTGCCAGGACATGGGGATTAATGGATCTCTATCCAGGCACCTCATTACCAGAGATAGTAAAACTGGAGCAAGTTCAAAGAGGAGCAGCAAATGCAATTAGGAGCTGGAGTGAATTAGGAGGGGAGGTGCAGGGAGCTGAACCTGCAGGGCTGGATAAGCCATGGTGGGGCTGGAGCTGCCCACGACATCCCGGGAGTGCAGGCACCAGGCAGGGGGGAGGCTATTGCGGTGGGAAGTATTTTGAAGGGAGGGCACAGGACACTGGGGACAGGGAATCACACCAAGACACCAAAGGCAAGCAGGGAAACACGCAGGAGACCCAGGGATGGAAACAACCACAGCACATCATGATATAAAACACACAATTCCCAAATTCCCATCTCCTTCACCCTCGCAGCACTTCATCCTGGGGATGGTGCCCATGTCCTGCTGGAGGCCCACGTGTTCCCCCAGCCTCTGTCTCCAGTGTAGACCTGCAGGCAGATGCTGCTGCATCTTGTTCATTATGGAAAGCTTTAGAAATAAGCATCACCTTTCCTTATCCATCCCCAGGAGCAAAGATGCTTTTAAGGAAAGCCTGGAGCTGGTGTGGAGGGGGTCAGTGTGAGGCTCCAGAGAGGACGGGGACAGGGAACAGCAGCTTTCAAAAGCCTTTTCATTGCTAAGCTGAGGGCTCAGGCCGTGTCCCTCCATGATAAAAGTGTCCCTAAACAAGGCTTGGCATATCCAAAGCAATGGCAAGGAGCAGTCCTGAATAGAGGGACCCTGGGAAGCGCCCCAGCTCCGGTGAGGAGGTTTTCCAGCCGCTGGGGAAGGTGGGGGATGAGTGGCACACGCCCTGCTCCCCTCGGCTGCAGTGTTACTTCCCCGGCTTAGAAATGAAAAGGGAGAAAAAAACCCTTTTGTGTGTCCAGGCAAAGCTTGGGGAAAGGGAGGGGAGAAAAATTGGGGGGGGAAAAAAAAGACAACATGTGGGTGGTCTGCTCAGGAGACTTTTGACTTTGTTTTTTTGGCTATTTTATTTCTTGGCAGAAAGAACTCCTGAGGCTGCTCAGCAGAGGGTATGGCCAGATCACAGGAGCATCCTCAGCCCACCCAGGGGCCAAAGTTCAGCTGGCAGCTCCCAGCTCCGAGGGGTTTCGCATCAAAGCTTGGAGGAGTCAAGAGAAATTAAAGTCAGAAACGGTCCAAGGCAGGGGCAGAGGGCACTGCTGGCCCCCTGAGGAGAGGGGGGGCATCCCACAGGGATTCTCCAAGCAACCCGGTCGCTGCATCCCTATACAGCCTGAAACCGGGAACAAGACGATAAATAGGATTTTATACTAAAAAATTAGTTTAAAAGACTCAGCCCAACATCCAACAGGACACACAGCTGGGATTTCCCAACCTGGGCTATGCCATCTTTGCAAAATCCTGGCTGCGTGTCCTGTCGGATCCGCAGCGAGCCGGAGCCGGTCACCTGCAGTGACCCAGGTGTGCTGGCAGCCGTGCAGGGGAGCTGGCATCGGCTCAAAGCTGCGGGGGCCCCGCGGGAGCCGCGTTTGGAGTCGGCAATGCACCGGCGGCCGCTTGTGAAAGCACCTCCCAAAGCTCCGGGAGGTTGATTTTCACTTCAGTTTTCGTGTGAAATGCAAAACAGCTCCTTAAAATTTGGGTAATTCAGAGGCTGTAAATCCTTCTGCCTCCATCTTCCTGATGGACTTGGTTACCATAAGAGGGATCTCATATTTCTTCTTCTTGGTGCTTTGTTCACCTCCTGAACTTGTTTTGGGGAGCCTATTTGTCTTTGAGGGCTCTCTGCAGCCTGAGAGTCCCAAGGGCTGTAGCTCAGAGGACCCCAATTTCAGCCCTCATTATCTTGATGACCATGTCAGTGCTTGAACTTGACCCCCAAACACAGAGGAGTCACTGACCAAGTACTTCAAGATGCTTGGCTGACCCAAGCCTGGCACTTTGGCTTCTCTTCCAAATTTTTGCCTACTGCAGGCAAAGCTTATATTCAATCAAGCTTTTCATCAGCTGAAGGATGGCAGAAGGGTTGAACTTTGCCATCCCAGAGCCACCAGGCTGGTGCAGCTGTGCTAAGGGAGATGGGAGCCTATATGGGAGTTGTGCCAGGGGTTTTGGCATCCCCAGCCCATCTGGGGTATCTGGACTGGAACCAGGGTGTCCTGCTCACAAGGGCTTCAAAGCTGGTGCCTGTCAAGTGACACAGGACAGACATCCCCATGGTCTGGACAGTGACAGTGACCATTGTTCTGGAAGAGCCTGGCCCTGCCACAGTGACTCAGCCCTGCAGAGCCCACGGTCGCTGCCAGCACCGAGCCAAGCTGGCTCTGCAGGTTGTGGTGCCAGGTCGTCCCTGCTGTCACCCCTCCTGTTAGGGAAACTTCCCTGGCTGACCATGCAGAAGCCACTTTGGCATCTCCATGGCCACACAGGGTACAGAGCCCCCTGCGAGCCCCTGTCACTACCCAGCAAAATTTGCCATGACAGAAGTGATGAGGGCTCAAGGCTGACCTGCCAGAGCCAGGCTCAGCTGCTTCCTCTGCATCAGGTTTATTCCAAATTACTCTGCAGCAAGATTCCAACAGCCCCAGCCAGGCTCGCTGGGGACATCCAGACCAGCAGGCTCATCACAGCACCATGCTACAGCACAGCCCCCCCGTCTCCACTGCCTGCCATGGCCTTGCTGCCCCCTCCCAAAGATTCCAGGCTAAAAATACCCTGTTTCCAGCTGGGAACACACGGCTCCCACGGCTGGGAGCTCGCTCCCACACGGGCAGTGACCCCTGTGCCAGCCGCTCGCCGCAGAGCCCACAGCACACAGCGAGGGGAGCTGAGCCATGGCCACCGTGCCCTTTGCAGTGCACCCAGACAGGCGGGGACAGCCAGGCTGAGGAGGAGGGGAAGGGACAAAGAGAGAGCTGGCAGCATTGCCCAGACATGGCTGAGCTCCCTCTCTATCCACACCAGAGCAGGCACAGGGGGATACATTTCTGTGCAGCAATCCCCTGCAGGCACAGACCACAGGCTCCAAGAAAATTCCAGCCTCTTCTCTCTCCCTTCCATAAAATGCCATGGTGCACCAAGACACAAAAAGAACAAGCCAGTGTACAGAATTTTTCAGCCATTTTGATCATATCACACACTGGACACCACCAGCACTTCCCAGAGCTGGGGCAAATAAGGACAAGCATCACCATTCCTCTTTCTCCCCAGCCCCAAAGCAAAACCCTGCAACACTTCCAGCAAAGATGGCAGCAAAAAATAGGCTCCAGGCATGACAGTACTCCAGGGCCAACCCCAGGTGGGGATGTGCTCCTGCTCCCAGCCGTGAGCAGGGCAGGGGGCACAGCAGAGCAGCCAGATAGGGACTGGTGACCCACTAGGCCAGTGACACATTCCTCCCCCTGCTCCCATCCAGCGGGACATATTTTCCATCCATGTCAGCTCTCTGCACCGGCCAAGTCACACACAAGCGCCTGGTGACACTCTCCAGGCGCCCGAGCCCTCCCGAGCCAGGGCTGGCAGCGAGGAAGAGGAGGGCGACTCACATGTGATGAAGTAATCCTGCTGCCGCTTGAATTCCAGGCCCATGTAGTTGGGGCTGAACTCCTGGAACTTGATGGTGAAGCGGATCTCCTGCTCGGGCCGGTTGCATGTCACCAGCACGTTGGGGTCCATGACGGTGCTGCAGGCATCCGCCTGCTCCTTCCTCACCAGGTACAGCTTGTAGTACTCGTAAGGCTTGGACGGCTCCGCCTTGGGGCAGATAATGTCCAGTTTATCCCCAATCTCTGGGTAGATGACCAGCCCCTTCCCAGTCATGAACCTGGAAGAGAGGAAGGTAAGAGGTTACCACGTGCTGGAGCAGAGGCCACACCAGCCCAGCCCACCAGACTCTGACACCATTTTTGGGCTTTAGCTCTGCTGCTCTCCCTCTGTAAGACAGGTTTTGACACCAAAAACAGGTTCTCTTCCCTCACCAACTCAGTCTGTTCATGGAGCCAGCACAGGCTCCTGCTGACAAAATCAGGGCTGGCTTGGGTCAGTCCCGCTCGCCAGCCATGATAAGGGTGGGCACCTTTCCTGGCCCCAAGCCTGGCATCCAACTGGGAATGAGTCTTCCCACAAAGGGCTGGGAGACGCCACGGCTCTGCCCGACGGCCAGGCAAGGAGCTTCCTGCAGGGACAGGCAATAATTAGGCATAGGGAGAAGTCCTGACAATGGGGTGAAGGGAGGGATCCCGTCCACGCCCCAGCTCCCTGAGGAATTCCTGTCCTTAAATGGAAGGGAAGGAAGCATCCTGCAGGACAACTTCTACTGAGCCAGGCTCAACAGCGTGCCCAGGAGCGTGGGAGGACCGGATGGAGAGGAGCAAGGAGGGAGGAAAGCTATTCGGGGCTGGAAGGCAGGGCATTGGGAAGGGTAGGAAGGCAAGATGCTGATAATTAACATTCAGATCTCATTATGGTGGGGCAAGGCACTGATTAGGTTTTTTTCAGCGTGAAGGAGAGGATTAGGGCAGCAAGGAGGGAAGCAGCAGATCATCTACTTTGATGTAGGCAACTAAATGCGTTCCTGATGGGAGATAAGGTGGGAATGGATTTTCCTGCAGAGTTATCTCTGCTGCAACTCCCTCACGTAATCTGGGCACAGCAAACGCAAAGCGAGCACTTTGCCAAGGCTGCATGGCCATGCTTCCCCTTCTGCTGTCGGACACAGCCCATCCCTGTGCCAACCCACCCTGGAGATTGGATGGGGCTGGGATACCTTCTCCCCCAGCCAGCTGCTCCGGCTGGAGCTGCAGGCTCCATGGAAGGAAGATCAAACACACAAGACCAACCTGCTCTGTGGCTCCATGCAAGTCTTAGCAAGAAGCCACAGAGCTGGAACCAGCACCAGGCCTTTGGCTGCAGGAGCCTAGCAGATCCACAGGCTGGGCTGGAGCAGGCAGGCGGAGCTGAAGCCCACGCACCCCCAAGTGCCCTTGGCACAGGCTCTGGAGCTCAGTGCCAGCTGTAGTAGCAGGGCAGACATGCAGACATCATCTGCACCTCACTTGCAGCTTGCCAGGTCAGAGAAGCAACCCAGGCACCCAGAGCACGGCACAGGGATGGCAGGCACAGCCCCATCACAGAGCTGGATTTAGAGGGGTTACGGGTCCATCCTCCCTGCCTCGCTGCAGCTCCACATCACCTCCAGTAGTACCCAAAGCAGCACAACGGGGCAGCTGGGATCATCCCAACTCCAGTACCAGTGGCACAGCAGCACCTTGGCCATGTGAGGTTGCAGAGAATTTTGTACAAGCCATGATTCAGGCAGATGGTGACCAGGAGACAATGGGAAACTTTGCCCCTGGAGGGTCTTTAGGGATGCAGGTGGGATGCAGAGCCCACCTCCATCCAGGCACTGCCGTCAGGTGAGCCATGCTTTGCTTCACACTACCAAGTAGGTCACCTGGCCAGTGGCCAGCAGGCACTTCCAAAGGCATGGGAGCGATAAAGGCTTCCCCACCCACGGCCAGAGCCCTGATGCAAGGCTGGAGCAGGAGCAGGAGGCGGGAGCAGCCCCTGTCCCTCCCTCCCCGCCCGGCCGCAGACACGCAGCGCAAGTGAACACTTGCACGGGTTCCCACCCCGAGAGGCAGCTGGATCCCACACTCCTTTCTCCACGGTTGGGCTGAGTCAGAGGCTTCCTGGCACAGGATTCTGGAGTGACTCAAGCTCCCTCCTCCAGCTCCTGCCAGCTCCCTCCTGCCCAGAAGATGCCAAACAGGAAGCCACAAACAAGTCAAGCAGATGTCTTGCACCGCCGGAGCAGGAGGAGAAGGCTCCTATCCACCCTCATCTCCATACCAGGAGGACCTATCACACCTCTGTGGCCAAAACCTTGGCCAACACCTGCAAACCAACCGGTCCCTGGGCCACCAGCCTGTTGGGATCAGGCCAAATGGATTTGTAAGCAGGGGAGGGGCCACAGAGCAGCTGAGGGAGCTGAGAACCTCCCAGTACCACATCCTGCTGGCACCTCTTCATCTCAGGAACTTCAGGACCAAGGCCTACCTTAGGTTTATGTAAGGATAAAACAAGGAGGCAAATCCTTTCCATGAACACTCAGTCTCAGCTCCAGAAGCACACAGCTGCTTTCTGGGAATTAGCTCAACATCTTTCAGATCCACACAAACATGGAGCAAGACAGAGCCAATTCTCTGTGCATGGAGCTTTTGCGCTGCTCCCTCCAACTGCTGTTCCCCACCTGTTCCCCACCGTTTTCCCTATGTCCTCCAATTTTCCTGATTTTTTTTCTCCTCCATTTCCCCTCTTCTCTAACAGCAGGGCCGTTTCCAGATGACAGCCTGGGCAGCACAGGAGAGGAGATAAACCTGAGGCATGCACCTCAAACCCCTCATGCAGCTCTTCCAGCTTTTCACCACACACAGAGACCTTTATTTCCCCCAAAAATTCTGCTTTGTCACAAGAACAGCTTGTGATGATCATCTTAGGGAAGACCAACAATAGCTCCCACTATGCCACAGGCTGGTTCTCTTGGAAATTCTCCTTTAAAATACACAGTGAAAAGCAACATTTATCACAAGAAAAGGAGAGGAAAAAAACGTCCAAAAATTGTCACATGCTGCCTGAACACAGGATTTCAGCCAGTACTGGAGACAAGGTATTTTAGTTCCAAGGGATGGTTGAAGACAAAAAGGAATTACACTCTTGACTTGTCTTCACAAGGGACATGTCTTCAGATTTATCTTAACCCGGAGGAGTGAACAGAGCAACTCTTAAATTAATAGGGAAATTCATTGTGCCCTCAGAGCACCCACTGTATTTTCAGGGAGGGAAGGGGGAATCTGCTGTTCTTCTGGAAAACACAGATTGATTTCCCTGTTTTAAGGTGGGAAGGGAAAAAAAAAGAGAAAAACTAAAACTTAGCTCAACCTTAAGGCTGAAATAACTCTCAGCATTAAGAATCACTCTCCTCTACCTTGCCCACCATGCAGGAAGAGGAGGATAATGGCTCCAGCTTTATTCCTGCCCCATCCCTGAAGTGTCCAAGGCCAAGTTGGATAGGGCTTGGAGCAAACTGGCATAGTGGAAGGTGTCCCTTTCCATGGCAGGGGGTGGAACTGGATGAGCTTTAAGGTCCCTTCCAACCCAAACCATTCTGGGATCCTGTGACTGGCACCATCACCAGTTCACAGGTAACATCCCAGCATCATTTCTCCTGGTGTCCAGGGGGTGGGAATGATTAACTACAGCCATTAAAGCTTAAAACAAGTATTTTTTTGCCAGCTGAGCAGGTGGAGAGGGCTGGCAGCTTCATCCCTTAAAGCCCCTGAGGTGATTTTTGGGTGGCATCCGTGGCTGCCCATCTGCAGAGCCAAGGGACCATCCCGGCCATCCCAGCCAGGCGTCCCCATCCCCAGCGCCTGCAGGCCCCCAGCTCCCGGCCCCGCAGGTTCCTTGGGAGCGATCAGGTGGCAGCGTCCAATTTCCTCATTGTTTCAGGAGGTGTTTTCTGATGGGAAAGGTGAAAAGGGGATTTGTGAGCCTTGTAAACCGATTCCTCTGAGTTGGGTAAACAACGGGAGCTCTGTTGGCAGCAGGATGCCGGGATGCCGGAGCAAGGAGATGGGATTAAAGTGCAGCCTCTCCCGTGCCCTGAGTTGGGGGGCTGCTGGTGGGGCCCCCAGTCCCTTGCAGAGCCCCCCTCACTTCCCCTTGGGGGCCCAAAATACAGGATCTGATGGAACAACAAGGGGCTACAGGTGGGACCTTCTGGAAGAGCCATGGACTCAGCCAGGGCCCAGGGGTGCAGGCATCCCAGAGAGGGTTTGCTGGGACAGGAGGAAGAACAAGCTAAGGAGGAAAACCAAGCAAGTCAGCCAGAACAAGATCAGGAATTATACTGGGAATGATACCCCACTCCTCCACACCCCCTCCCATGCAGGCACCTCTCCTCTATGTGGGCACACATGGATAGACATGGATGAGCCAACACATTCCCAGCAATCCCACAGACACGACTGTCCTACAGATAAGTCATCTGGAACCTTAAAATGCAACAGTCCCTCACCTTTTTGTTGGGGAGGACCAAAAAATGGCTTAAAACCACAATTTTTTTAAATAATAGGTTGACATATTTTCCAACTGCTCTCCCCCTGGATCCAGGCATTCCTTGCACCACATCAACCACAAAATCTCTGGGGCAGCATCACCTTTCCCCGCATCCGCTGCATACAATGCCCCTCACCTGATTTCAGGCTTGGCAGAAACAGAACAACATTTCCCAAGAACCTTCTCCTTGGAGAAGATGTTCTAACGCTGATGCTGACATACATATAAGATGACATATGCTAAATGCTGTTTGCTTCAAAGAAATCCAAAAATAACTGGATCTTACATGGAGGACGTGTTTGTCTGGCAGGGAAGGCTGACAGTGCCCGGCAGACCAAGACCTGCAGGAGCTGGGAGGTTTTCCTGGTGTCTGGGCAGCTGAAGCCCCCATGGGCCCAGCTCTCCACACCAACAGAGCATGTGAGTCCTTCCAGGTGGATCACAGCTCCCATCCACCAGGAATCTCTTCAAGGAAGGGATGGGAAAGGGCCAGATGCAGTAAAGAAGCCAAAGCTCCGTGTTCAAACTGGGTGTGGGATCCTGAAAAACACTCCTGAACCCCGCCATTTGCTGGTGCCCAGCCACACACAAATCCAACCCTGCCCTTTCTGCCTTACTTGTCCAGACTTCCCTGGGACACAGCAGCCATGCTCAGGCCCTGGGGACTCTCTGTCACCAGTCAGAAGAATCAGTCCTGTCCCCAGAGCTGTTTTTCAGACCCCAAAGTCACAGAGCCACATCACACTCCTGCCATTGGAGGGTCCCTGTACAGCTCATCCAAAGCTCCCTTGGTGACACCCAGCCACCTCTGCCCTTGCCTAAACCTGTATTTTCACCAAAGAAGAGAACTGAGAGGTCATTAGTAAAAACTGGAACCTAACTTGGGTGAAGTGGGACGTCACAGGTCAAACAGCATGACCCGACAGGGAGAACCACATGGTCCTCAGGGAGCTTGGGAACACCAGCCGCCCCCTGTCACAGGAACAGGTTCTCCTGCTGACACCAGGAGGTACCAGTGAGACAGAGCAGCCCCCACCCACTTCACCCCTCCAGAGCAGAGGCCAATCAAACCACAGGAATTACACCTAATTCCAAAATACACCTAATCCCACCTGATCCCAGCACACCAGCAACATCCACAGCCCTTCCCCAAAGTGGTGCCAGTACACAAAGGCACAGCCCCTTTCTCCTATTTGACTCCCATTCAGCTCTTGGGAACAAAGATACTCTGTGGAAGGAAGTTAATTACAAGTGGAATGAAAAGGTTCCTCCCTCTGTATCTGTCGCCTTCTCGCTCGTCCATCACACCGCTCATCACCACAAGAGGGTAAATAGGAGCACACGAACCCCTACGCTCTCAGATCCCACTCCTTTCATGTGCTCCTCTATTATTAGTCTCCTTTAGAAGAGCCTGCCATCTTTTTTCCCCCTGCTAATCTATGGATAATTATTTTCCTTGCCCTTCAGCAGCCCTCTTCTATTTCTGCTCTATCCTTTTGGAGCCAAGGTGGCCACACAGAGCCAGCAACCCCAGGTATCTGAAAGCAGCTCGTATCTCCTCCATTCCTTTGGTCTCTGCTGTTCAAGGAGGTATTTTTCACCTTCCAGCCCCCCCAGCTCCTCACCATCCCTGGGAGAGGAAACAGCCTCTGCTGAGCCCCTCTGGGGCCGTCCCGTCCAGTCCCTCTCCCAGATACACTCTAAGGCCCTTTTTTTTTTCCTCATCTCGGGTTTAATGAGGCCCATTCAACCCTCCCAAAGACAAAAGGCCCTTCTCGTTTCCAAACGGATTTACACGACGCATCAGTGAGGCATAAACGGGTCTCCATGGCAACGCTCACCGACCCCCCCAGCTCTGGGATGCCATTTTACAACTCTGCTGCTCCCCAAAACCCTTTTGTTGCTTCTCTGCCAGCTGGGAGGCTCCTCACGAGCTGGTAACCCCCCACCCCACATGTCCAGGAGCCAGGGGTGACAATTTTGAGGTGAAGTTACAAGATGCCCAAGCCAGTGTCCCCCTGGCACAGACACCCCAGAGAGCTCTACACTGAGACCGACTCTGGGTCATGGGCAAGCCAGGGTTGGGATGGAGAGGAAGGGATGGAAACACCAAGTGCAGGGGAAAACAAACCCAAACTGCCCCCCTCTGCCCAGAAAGGGGGGTGATGCCAAAGGCAGTGCGGTCTGTCCATGCTCAAACACCAGCCCCAGTCACAGCATGGCTGCCAGCACCTCTCCACAGGGAAACTGGCGGCTCTGGGGATTCCCATGGCTTTTGCAATGGCCAAGAGGCCATCCAGTGCTTCACACAGAGGTTTGGCAAACAGGAGCCTCATGTTCAACACTGGACCATAACCCTCCCCAAGTAGCTTCCAACAGTGAAGGCTGAGAGAGCATCTTGCTTATACTGAGAAGTCCTGGAAGCAGGGAAGGTGAGATTCAGGGAATGTGGGATGCAGGGAATGTATCACTGCACCTCCCTGAGCATTGCTCACATGTTGCAGTCACTGCCATAGCTCTGAAGACCAAGCCATTGTCCAACATCTGGGGAACACACCAGAGAGCCCACTTTTTCAGGAAAATACCCACCACTGCTGGGTTCCTCAAGCAGAAAGTCAGGAACAGGATCCTGGTTTCAACCGCAAACCTGAAGCTTGTGGACAGGTCTGCTTTCCCCTCCTGCAGTCCAGACCCCTTCCCGTACCACCAGCCAAGAGCACAGGAGGGTTCCAGCCATCAGGATGCAGGGAGAACAGGTCAGCAGGCCTCAGGAAAGCTGGCATGGATGCTGTGGGATGCCAGCCACACCTCAGCACCCAGAGCCAGTGGCTGCCACCACAGCTGGTGACATCCCTATCCCCAGTGACTCAGCCCTCCTGTGCCACAGCAGGGCTGCAGGAAGGGCTTTCTCCCTGAGCTATCCCCATAATTACAGCATGGCCAGGGAGAGTATCCAAGTGCCAGAATCCACTCCAGCCCCAAGGAGGATGACAGATCACCACCACCAAAGGCAGCACCCACAAAAGGAGAATGTTCTCCTTTGTCCCATTGCGGGCCTGGCCAGGATGTATCCTGATGCCAGTCCATCACTTGCAGGAACAGCTGCTGACCACCCTCATGCCCCAAGGAGAAAGAAGAAGAGAAGGGGGAGGAGAGGGAAGGCTCCCAGCCCTCACAGCAGCCGGGCCTGCCAGGAGCAGCCATGTGCTGCTCCATCCTCCCAAGTCCGCGCACACTCCATGCGTTCAGAACGCTGCACCCGAAATATCTCAGTGCAAACCTAGCGAGGGGGGGAAACAAAACCTGCTGCTAATTGAGGGATTTTGGAGTCGATTTAATTAGGGCCAGAGCACTGGCGCAGGCTGCTGCTGCCACCTGCAGCACTCTCCGCAGCCGCTGGCGTGGGCTCGGGGGACCCCGGGCTCCCGCCCACACCCGCCTGGGGTCCAGACAGGGAATGAGGAACACCGGGAGTCCCGCAGGCTCACCCCCGTCACACACCCACCCCCCAAACCCGTTATTTCCCAGCACAATAAGCACCTCCAGCAGCGACGGAACCAAGGGCTCGGCCAAAAAAATAAAAAGGAAGAAAAGCCATATTTTCTCCCTGGAGTCGGATCGTCCCGTTCTCCCCTCGGAGGAATCAAGAGGGGCCGAGTTATCTAATTAATGCTGGCAGAAGCGGGAGGCCGAGGGCTGGGGGGCGGCGGCGGCCCACAAAGGCGGCGTGGGGAGCGGTCTCCCCGCCGCCGCCGCCGGCATCCCCCGGCAATGGGGCCCCACGCTGGGAGTGAGGTAAGAGGGGATTCAAAGGGGGGTTTGTCAGGGGTTTTGTTTTTGGAAACGGGGGAGGGGAAGGGGACAGGGCTTGACAAGAGCTGACAGACAACTGAACAAAACCATAAGGGCCATGAATGGCAACACGGCGCTTTAATTGGCGTAGGAATGGAGAGAGAAGTGAGACAATGAGGCCGGGCGGCGGCGGCAGTGGGCACTCACCTTCTCCTACCCGCACCCCAATCCCTACCCCAACAGAGGTTGGCAGCTGGAGGCTGCGCCGTGACCCCCATGCCAAAAAACACCACCTAAAACCCACGGGGAGAACAAGGAGGCAGAACGACAGAGCCCAGCACACGTCAGGCATCACAAAACCCTGACGGCACCAGGAGCGGCACAGTCCCAGCCCCGGGATGCTGCAGATATTAAACGATCCATCGGAAACAGCTCATGTTCCCGCTCGGCTCCGTGTGTTTTCCGGCTTCGGTTTGGCCACTCGTGCCCTGGCTACAGCCCCGCTCATCCGGAGGACGGGGGGCCAGGAGGGGGAGAGAGGGAGAGGCAGGTTAAAAGGGAACACGGTTGGATCAGCGGGGTTCCCACTCCTTCCCTGACCCCTCCGAAATAAAACGGAGGAGATTTCGTCTCCCGGTCCAAAGCAAAGAATTACTTTGGCAGGGGCTGCGGCGGCGGCCGGGCGCCCACTTGGAAGGGAAAGCAGCAGGAATATGCCCAAGGAACCCAAGACAAGCCCTCCCCGCCAAGCCCCGCTCATTCTCATGCAGATCAACCCCAGTCGGGACAGAACAGAGGCAAACTGCAGGCCCCCCCTCCCCAGAGCAGGGCTGGGGGCACAGGGAAGGGCGGGTGGGGGGCTCAGCACATCAGACCTGACAGAAACCCCGGTGTTCTCCAAGATCCCCCCTCTTCCCACCTCTCACTTTTCAAGCTCAGTTGGAAAAAAAAGAATAGAAAGCTAAGAGCCAAGAGCTGAAGTTACAGCTGGTAGTTGGGCCTTAGGAGAAAAGGAGCCCCTTCCTTCCTGAACCCCAGGACCTGACACCCCACATAAGCCTGGCACCCCACAAACACAGTTTGCAGCCAGGAGTCTCAGAACTCCCCATGGGACAGTGACTGAGTGCTCCTGCTGCTGCATTCCAAGGTGTACAAGAGGGCTCCCCAATTCCCTCAGCTTCCCACTTCACTGGCCACCTCCAAAGCAAGGGACAGGAGACACCAGCCTCCCCATTTTTCTGAGAAATACCAGAAAAATAAAGCCCACACATGTCCTGGAGAGCAGTAGAAACCACAAGGTCTCCTGGATTTCCCCTGGCTCCTAGAAGCCCCTCACACTGTGTCCCAGGGCTTGGGTTTCCATCCCTGGAGATCCCACTGAGGGCTGGGAGGCAGCTCCAGAGCACCCACCCAGGTCCCTGGGGCTCTGGCTCAGCCCGAGGATGCAATGCTGCGGTTTGAAGGATTAATCCCAATGTTAGGAACTGGGCAGGGAGGAGCAAACCCTGCGGAGGGTTCCCCATCCCAGCTGTGGGATGCCCTGCCCTGCCCTGACAGGTCTCCCGGGTTTCGCCAGCCCTGCCAGCCCCTGGTCCCAGGGGAGCAGCGTCACCCCCACCGCGCCGCCCTGACTCACTCCGGGGCCCCTTTGATCCCCCGGCTCCCGGAGTGGCCAAACGAGTTCTGGCATTCCAGCCCTGGCTCCCGTCTGGAAGCGCCATCTTCCCAGGCAGCTGCTAATCACCAGCCCTCAGCCCCGGCGTCATTACTGGGAACTTGTTCGGCTGCCACCGGCACTGGGGGTTATTAAGAGCTTCCCAACCCCCATCCCAACACAGGCCATGTGCACATCTGCCCACAGCTGCCCAGCTAGAAGGGACCCTGATGACCATCCAGTTCCAATCCTGCCATGGGTAGGGGCACCTTACACTAGCCCAGTGTGCTCCAAGCCCTGTCCAACATGGCCTTGGACACTTCCAGGGACCCAGGGGCAGCCACAGCTTCTCTGGGCAATCTGCGCCAGGGCCTCTCCACCCTCACAGGGAAGAATTTTTCCCAATATTCCATCTAATCCTGCCCTATGGCAAGTGGGACGCTATTCTCCCTGGTCCTGTCTCTCATCCAAAGTCCCTCTCCAGCTGTCCTAGAGGCCCTTTAAGCACTGGAAGGGGTTCCAAGGTTTCCCTGGAGCCTTCCCTTCTCCAGACTGAACCAGGTCACCCCATGCTCCTCACTCCCACACCAATCCCACCACTGGCTCGCTGCACTCAACTGCCCCAGACCTTTGGCCCCGCTCCACGGGGGTGGATGGGGCTGGGTTACGTCTGGGAGAAAAAGCTGAAGATGAGTCACAGGACCTCAAAAGTTCATTTGTTCTCTCTTCTCTTGTCCTCCTGCACATAACTGAGCCGTCACCAAAGCCTGGAGAGCCAGCTCTGCAGGGAAGCTGGATCCAGTCTCCTCCTCCAGTCCTGTTCTGGATGTCACTCAGCAGGGCAGAAACTGCCCCTTTCTCTCCAGAACCTGTTCCCAGTGCTGCCCACACCCCTCTTTACTGTGAGGTCCTGTTCTGGAACAACAGCCCAAATTTTCTCCATATCTATACCAAAAAGACCCTCCTAAAGGTTTCACCACTGGAAGGAGTGGGGACACTCTTGTGCTCCCCCTCAGCAGCCCTTCCACTGCTCCCAGTTTATCCAGCTGAAGTCTGAAGGGAAGAGCAGCAGCTGAGGGAGGGGCCAGCAGAGAGGCCAGCACAGCACAGGAGTGTCAGATTTTAATCCCTCCTCCAGTACAAAGAGACCTGGCTTGTACTTGCTTTTATTTTTAGGCCAGATTTACATGTACAGCTGAACTTCAATCCAATGTACAACATCCAGCTGGGAATGGGAGAGGAGAGGTACCAGAACCCAGCCAGAGACCTCGGGACTGGTGCTCCTTTCCATCTCCAAGGATGTCACCAGACTCTGCCGGGACACACGGCTCCCACTCCCAGAGGGAACTTTCACAAGGCACTAAGCAAAGCTCATGTTTAAACCTAAAAATAACCCAGCCCTTGGGCCTGGGGAGGAGGAGGAGGAGGGCAGAGCACCCAGCCTGTCCCGCTCCAGCGCCAGCAGTTTCCAATTGCCTGCGGACGGGGAGTGTTCCCAATCCTCCCCCCGAGACGAAATCCTCCGCCTAGCCACCCACACTCATGGAAGAAAACTGGCAAGAGCCGCAGGAGAGACCAAAGTCTCCCCCAGCCACATCCTGCCCCCCTGCTTTGCTGCCAGATGTGATCCCCCAGAGCCCTGTCCCAAGATCCCGCTAGCTCCAGCGCTCCCAGCAGTGCTCCTCGCCCCACTCTGTGTGTGCCACCAGGCTGCCATGTCCCAGCCATGCCACCACGCTGGGAGCCTGAGAGGGCTGATGCCACCAATCCAACCAGAGTTCATTCCAAGGCTGGTGTCTGTCTGTCCTGCTGAGGCACAGCCAGTTCCCAGTCCCCAACACAGAGCAATCCTCAAACCCGCGGAGCTGTGAAAGTAGAGACCAACCAACCTTGGAGCAATGGTTTGGGGTGCCCCCTAGGAGAGGGGGGTCCTTTTACTCTGGCTTGGGAAAACCCCAAGTGAGCAGCACCAGTGCTGTTGTGGGTCCTCAGCCGTCCTGCCCTGCAGCACCCGGCAGGACTCACTCACACAAATCCCTCACCAGACTCCAAATCTCCTCCCTGACCCTCAGCTCCTCCATTCTGCCCCTGGCAGGATTCAACCCACAAACCTCTCACTGGACCCCAAATCTCCTCCCTGACCTCCAGCTCTCCATCCCTTTTCCTGCCTCCCTCTCCCAGAAAAGCCCTTCATGGGGCTCTAGCTTCCAACTACCCCACTTCACTCCAACTCCCTCAATCCATTTAAGTCTTTCTTTGCATGTAAGGTGTTTTTTTCTTTGCCTTTCTCTTTTTTTAACTTATTAAGGAGAAAGTTCAAACCGTTGGCAGTGTCTGCGACGCACTAATTTGGAACTTAGTGCAGTGTCGACATTGCATTAAGTATTTCTGTCAACCATGAGGACACACCATGTCTGTGTAAGAAATTACACCAGCAATTATAGCTAAAGAGGCATGTAAAATTTAAAAAAAAAAATTAATGTATTCAGAAATGATAACTGACATTCTTATTAGGATTAATCTAATTTTAGTAGACTCATTTATATCCTGCCTCTGGATAAAAAATGAGTTTCAATTTTAAAACCTGGATAAAAAGTGGCATTTTTTAAAAAGTACTTTTAGAAGTCACCCTGCATGATTAAGCGGGATGATAATGCGAGGAAGCTTAACAAAAAGCTGTGCCATTAAAGGAGATATTTGTTAAACAAAACAGAAGCAGAGATATTTATCAAGCCCGGCAGATTATTCCAGGGTAACTCTGGACCTGGCACTGCTGGATGTTGCTTGCGGTCGCAAGTTAATGGAGAGAAAATTGGGAATGGCAGATAACGGGGAAGGGGCAGGAGTTTTGGCGGGTGCATCCTGCACCAGCAAGGCAGGGAATGGCAGCACTGAGGAGAGCCATCCATAGCCTGGGTGAGTCCATGCCCCACTGGACACAGACAGGCATAAGGCAAAGCACAGGAATCACTCACAGACTGGGAAGAAAAACCCTGAAAGATGAGTGAGTTCACATATCCAAAAAAGAAAGAACACGAGATGGAACACCAAGGTCCTCCCCGAGGTTTGCCAGACACCAAGTGGGGCTTGGCCCATTCCAGCATGGCCCAGCCCGCCTCCATGGCACTGCCTTAGATATGCTGCTGGTACAAAATGTGCCCCTGGCCTCAGGCTTTGGTGCTGGCATGTTTTAACTCCATGGCAATGGATGCTTTGATTGACAGGTTCTGGCAGGGCACAGGAATATCTCTTCTTCCTGCACCAGCCCACCACACACTTCCATCTCCAGCAACACCTCCCCGACCCACAAATCTCCTCATCCATCGAACCAGCCACCTCAGATGAGGAACCAGCCAAGAGGCCTCCTCCAGGCTCGCCTGTTGCTCCATGTCCCCTCATCCACATCCCCCATGTGTCCACGACCACCACATCCCATGGGACACTGATGAGATCCCAGCCATCCCATGGGACAGGACACAGAGGCAGGAGGGCACAGGTAGCCTGCACAGCCAGGGTGGGAGCCGTGGCACCCACAGGGCTGGGCTCCCTCCTCTCACTCGCATCCCCCATTATAAGGGAATTAAGCACAGAAGCAAAGCACCAAAAGATTTAAGAATATGTGGAAAGACTCAAAAGCTGAAGAGGAAAAAACATCCCAGGCTGATTATTTTATTTTCTCCTGACAGTTTGAGCCACAATGGCCAATAAATCCCAATTACGGATTTTAAAAATGCTTCCTGCAGACACTTAGACCATCAAGGCAATTCTGGGCTCCCATAACTCCTGGTTTATGATGGTCATACATGTCAGTTTTCCACAGAGCCCAGCATTTCAATAAAATGACCATAAACCTAGATTAGAGATTAAAGGACTGACTCAGAAGTTGTCAGAGGAAGAAACAAGTTCCCCTGCAATTGCTTTGCCATTTTTACCGACCAACAGTTTGGCTTTTTGATGGGTTTATGCCAGCAGTAAATTTTGGGCTGCTGACAGCTCGGTGTGTGTGAGACAAGTGAAGGCAGAAGCAGGGAGGTGCGGGGAGGACACGAGCCCAGCCCCGGGCTCAGGCGACAAGGCCGAGATGAGAAGTGACAGGGCTCCTCCTGGGCTCCCCAATGCCAGCACGGGAACACGGATGTCAGCTCTGACCGACCTTCCTGGGCCCCCCTCCCAGCCCCCCAACCTGTCAGACTTCTCTCCAGGGAGCAGCTCTGTCCTCATTTCTCCTCCTCCCACCTTGGCGGGGTCAGGAGCTGCCAGCACACGGGAAGGTGACCCCCCCCAAGGGCTCCCCACTGCCAGCACATGGGAAGGTGACCCCACCGAGGGCTCCCCATGGCCAGGCAGGACCAGGAACCCCGGGGATGATGCAGAGGAGCATCCCCGGGCCCCCCACCAGCAGCTGCCTCTCTCCTCAGCCTGTCTCAGCAGCAGCAACAGCTCAAGGGAGACGCCTTTGAAAGGATAAACGGCAGGCGTTTGTTGTGCTCCCGTTTCCTGGATGAATGCGCTGCTTCCTTTTACTAAGTGCTCTCTTAGGAGAAGGAAAAGGGAAAAATAAAACAGCAGCAGAAAGGAAGGAGGATGACTCACGGTGAGGCCACATCTCCACACGCGAGAGCTGCGAGACGGTGCCAAGGACAAAGGCTGGGATCAAAAGCACGGGAGAGGATCAAACACGCGCCCTTCCCGGGGACGGGGAAGGTTTCGGAGAGCTGCCCAGGGGGAGGAAGGTGGGATGGAGCCGGGCCCTCCCGGCCGCCCATGGGCTGCAAGCAGCCATCTCCCTTTCCTGAGCTTCAGCCACTGCTTTCACCATCTGAACAGGAGCTCCGGTTGTTACGCACACAGGGCTCCGCACCAGGACACAGGCAGCGACGGGGAGGGATGGAGAGCACCAGGAGGAACCGTGGCTGCACTCAACAGGAGGTGAAAAAATGCCCTTTTCCTGAGGAAATGAAAGAGCTGAGCCCGGAGCTCAGCGCGCCGAAGGGGGCCTGTGCCCTTTCTGCCGGTGTCTCTCAAAGTCTATCAAAAAGTCCCATTTACATCAAAATGCCCTTCCAGACATGCTTCGATTTTACTTTTCCCCTTTCATCTCCGTCCCCCTCCCGCCCCACCTCGCAGCCCCATTGTCCTCGCAGCACCAGGAGCGGGCCGAGCGCGCTGCCAGCGGGAAAGGAACAGGAGAGAAAGAAAAGAGCTGGAAACTAAGAGAGAAGCCGGAATCGCTGCTGGTCCCGCTCCAGCAGGAGCTGTGACCCCATCTCCTCCCGCCTGCTGCTTGGCGGCCGCCCCGGGGGACGGCACTGGCCGTGTCCCCTCTGCAGGGACGGGGACTCGCTGCCCCAGCCTCCGCTGTCCCCCGGGGCTCTGCTCAGGCTCCGGTGGTCACAGATGGTTTCAGTGAGCTTCAACAAAAGCCCCGAGCAAGGGCTGCAGGAGCCACCATCCTGCTCCACTGTTCCCATCCGAGCAGCACTGCACACCCTGCTCCCAGCACCGAGGACACTGGTGGCACTGGGAAACCCTGACACAATGCTCTGGGCTTGGTCATGACTGCACATCCCAACTGGCAACCAAGTGGATCGAGGATAAATGCTTCACTCTGCAGATGAGTCTTTGAAATGCCAAGGGAGCTGGAACACTTCCACAGGTGCCAGTGCCAGACTCTGCTCTGCCCCAGCCCTGTCCCACCTGTCCTCCTCCAGCAATTTGGATTTACTGAGCTGTTTCCTTCCCCAACCCTGGTCCCAGCAGTGCCACATCCTTCCCCCACTTCTCCAAGCCCCTTAAAAGCAGAAGTGATTTCCCCAGCCTGCCGGATGGACACACAAGCCCAAGACTGAAATCTGCTCCAGGTTCCAAGTGCAAATGAGGTTTAAGTGCAGTTTAACCCAGTAAAGCCCAGCACTAGCAGTGCACAATCCCAATGCCGTTCACCAGGCTCTGTCCACCTTGCCTGACACAGAGCTTTTCCAGTCCTCCCGTCCTATTGTCAGCATCTATTTTTAACCCCCAGCATTATTTCTCCCTGCGTGACTTCAGACACTCTCTGGGGACGAGGTGGAATTGCTGAGCTGGTTCCAGGCAAAGTGACTCAACTCTCACCTTCAGAAGCCACACAGGAATCAGAGGAGAAGTAAATTTTCCTCCATTCACATTTTCCTTTCTCTTTCCCTCCAAGCTTTGTCTGGGGCTGAAAGCAGGGAAAGCTGCAGGGAGGTAAAGCCTGTGTCCATCAGTGAGAACATGTGGCAATGCCATTTTCCTCCCTTTTCCTCCCTGGTACCTTTGTAATCAGCTGGATTTTCCTTGGGAAAAATCCTGCATCAACTGCTGGTGTATACAAAGGTTAGAATGGTAACCTTAACACAGATGTTATGAGTGGAGCTCTGAGCTGCCAGGCACAGGGAATCTCACGGAGAGAGGCACCATCCTGGCAGAAGGGAGGGAGCAGCATTCCCCTCGTGGGGCCCTGGGCCGAGCGCCGGTGCCGACGCTTCATTGCTCCCTTTGAGCTGGTCTTGCCGGCGCCGCAGAGCAGCAATTAAGGAGAAGGTCAGCAGCGAAGCCCTTCAAGAATCTGTCCCTTCAGGGGAGTATCCAAACAACCCCACCATTTGCTACCTTCTAATTCCTAAAGCGCACAAGCCCAACGCCAATGCAACGCCAACCCAATGCCGAGCACTCGGAGATGCCTCACAGAATGAGGGATGCGTGTGCTGCGTCAGCCAGATGTTGACATTATTTGGCATTAAGAGCCAATAAATAATCATTAATACTGCTGCAGCAAGCAGGCTCTCTGCAAGAAAGCCCAGATGCCAAAAATGCCGTGTTTATGGCACAAGGGGAGGCAGGATCCGGGAGAGCCGCCTGCTGTGCACAATGCAGCCGGCGCTGCCAATTCCAGGGCGCATCCCAGCCCCTCAGCACTCGGCACTCCTCCTGAAGCCCCAGCTCAGGGGATGGCAGAACTGGGAGAGCCCCTGCGAGCCAACCTGCTTCCACAGCCACACAGGATCACACTGGCCACCAGAAGCTCGGGTAACATCAGGAGTCGTAGCATTCTGAGCTGTCTGACACTGCTCCAGCCAGCCCTGTTTTTTGGGATGACTCCCTGGTTTCGCTCACTGGAGCTGGCAGGACGCTGGAACACACACAGCCCCGGAGACAAGGGGAGGCAGCATCTGGAAGCAATTATCCCAGCACTCTTGTATCTGTCACCCACTCCTTTTGTAAGGAACCATGCCCAGTATCAGCAATCTCTCTGTCATAAACCAGGAAAGGGATTTTATCCCTCATCCCAACGAGGCAGAGGAGACTTTCCTGATGGAGAGCAGGGAGGGCAAGGTTCCTCCTGCCAGGTCACAGGAGAACTGGGCACAGCAGGGACAGGCAAATGTAGGCACCTTCAGGAAGAAGCCCACTCAGATAAGGAATACAATAATTTGTCTCCTTTGCCTGTGCCCTGGTATGATGCTGCAGCACTTTCAACACTATACTTCTGAGTTTGATGCCCCAAAAAACCTCCAACTGTTTTACAGGCATGGATGAACTTCTGGGAGCTCTGTGGGATGGTCCCCATGCCTCCAACGCACCCCGTGCAATTCCATCCTCAAACCATGTGCTCCATCCTAAACCAACACGCCTCCAGCCTCAAACCATGTGTTTCCATCCTCAACCCACGTGCCTCCATCCTCAAAGAGGAAAAACAAGGAGGAACAGGCCTTGTCTAGGAGAGCACGAGCCAGGAGGATCCCACAATCACTCCCCACCACCCTGAACACCCCCTCCCCAGGCTAGGTAGTCCCTGCATTCTCCCTGGCATTGTCCTCATCCCACACCATGCTCAGGAATGTGTAGCTTGCATCCCAAAAGGAAAACCCAGCCATGAAAGGCTGGCCGATGGGCACCAGGGCTTTTTCAGCTGGCTGGCACATCCAGAAAATCCCCAGCACCTCAAACAGGGGCACCCCTGCCCACCTTCCTGAGCCCACAAACTCCACACACAGCAGAGGGAGGTGGCTCACAAAGACTTTCGTGCCTCTCTTGGATGTTATGAAACCAGGCAGGGAGCATGAAACTGCGTGCCGTGGGTGGGAGCACCCAGGGCTATATGGAGAGCCCGGAGGATTCCTCCGTGGTCTGGGAAAGCACGTGGCTCCCCCGCCCCGCACACACCCTCGCAGGGTGGGTTTTTCTTCTGGAGAGACTGGGTGAGCACAAATACCCAGCATGGCCCCACATGAAGGGGGTAATTAGGGAACAGCACCCAGTGCTCACCAAGTCAGAGCAGAGATCAAAAGCAGAACTGAGCATTAAACCTCACCAGGATCTGGAGCTGCTCCTGGGAATGGACTCCTGTAGGACCCCCCTACCAATCCCTGCATCTCAGAACCACCCACTGCAGGTAGGGAATGCCAAGCCAAGGAACCACAAGCAGGCTTTCCTCCATCCCCTACATCCAGCAAGTCTTCCTGTAGCTCAGGGAAATGAAATAAAAAGAAGGAAAATGGGAAAAAGCTCTTCTACTGCCATTAAATGAGCAGCAAGCATGAAGCTCAAAGGATGGAGCAGTGGGAGAGGGCTGGGGGTCCAGGAAGCACAAGGGACTCTCCCGTTCCCCTCCCTCCACTGCTTTGCCAGGATGTTGCTGCCTCAATTATTTCAGTAATTAGTTGAGCACAGGCACCGCTAATGGGGGGCAGGGGAAGAGGGGCACAGGGAAAGGGGGTTGCAGGAAAAAGGGGGCACAAACCAGCTGGGATCCACAGCCAGATCTCGGCCTCACAAAATTTCCATGAAAGAAGAATAATACAAATCTTAAACTCAAACACAGCTGAAGGGGAAATTCCACTGCCTCAAGCCCTTCACACCTCCAAGCGCCTTCCTGAAACCCCAATCCAGCCAGGCCTCCTTGGCCCAGTGAGAGGGAAGGGGGCTGTGTATCCCCAATGGCACTGGGACAGCCTTTCCCACCTCCTGGGGAAGCATCTCTTTCTCCTCCTCCTCCTCCTCCTCCTCACATGCTGTGAAGGAAGCTGGGAACAATGGGATGCAGCAGTGCCAGCTCCGGCAGGGATGGACACTCATGGACCACCCACCTGACTGCCCAGGGACAAGGGACAGGCTGGGAGGGACAGCCTGGAGCAGGGGGCACAGGCAGCTGCCAAGACACCCTCCCCTTGCTTCTTGTGAGGGGCAGCTCCCTGTCCTGGTGACATGGGGGGACACAAGAGGGACACAGGGAATTCAGCAACAGCAGGCGGTGGTGACTGAGGGAGGGGCTGTGCAGAGCTTCCCCATCTTCCCCCACCCCAGCTCTTCCCATAGGAGAGGGGCTGCTGGCTGAGCCATGGGCCAGACCTTCCCTTACAAAAATAACATTTCATCTATTTTTTTTTTTAATTTCTTCTTTTGAAATAATTGACTAATTGGCTGAGCCCCAGGTCCGTGCTGGGAGTGGATCCCAGGTCTGCTCTTGCATAAAGCGTTTATTAAAGACATCACAGGAGGACAGGAGAGGAGAAGAGAGCAGGGGGGCCAGGCAGAGCCCAGCAGGCCGGGGCGGTGCCCAGAGCACGCTGGAAATTTCCCATCGCACCCAGAGGGAGGAAGCCCAAAAATTAATCCTGATCATCCCCCGCAGCACAGCTCTGCCCTGAGCAGGGCCTGACTCAGCCGGGATGGGCATCACCCGGGGCGGGCATCACCCAGGATAGGCAGCACCCAGGGAGGGCACCCCAGTCCCAGCACCCTCAGAGCGGGGCTGCGAGTGCGTGAAAGGGAGGGGGTCCCCCTCCTCTCCTCCCTTTAATCCCCAGCCCCAAAGCAGAGCCCTTTCAGGGGAAAGTGTAATGCAATACCTGGAAAATTTCTCCCACCCGTTCTCCGCTGTCGGCTGCCAAATTTAAAACATATTTGCTGCCTGGCCTTGAAGAAACGTAACCTGCTGCCCAATTCCAACACGTTCATTCTTTGGGGGGCAAGGAAAAAATTCACAGAGCCGCTGGTGGCTCCTCTGCTTACACCCCACAGCCCTCGGGGCTGGGAGCTGCCAAAAAGCTGCCTGGGAGCCTCTGCCAGCACACACCGGAACGCCAGGAAAGAACAGGAGGGAGGGAGCCCTTGCACAGCAAGAGGTTTTTGAGTCCCTGTCCACGAGCCCTGAGAATCAGCTGAGGGTGCCACCAGACAAAAGCCCTTGGAATATGCAACATTCAGGGTAGTAAAAAACTCTGGAGCATGGGGAATAGGCAGGGACATGCAAGGAGAGGATCCCCACTCTGAAGTGGAGCCACCCCATCTCCCCTCACAAGTGGAGAATTAAAAGAGCAGGTGGATGCACAGGCAGCCCCATCCCTCACCCACCACCCCAGCTCCTCACCAGGAGGAATTTTCTGAAACCAGGGTTTCAAGGGGAGGCTGGAGCAGTGGGAAGGGGCTGGGGGAGGGCACAATGTGTTTAGCAGACTGAGCGATCCGACAGGGCCCATTAAAGGAAACAATTTGTAATACAATAATTATTATGTCGTTTCTCTGGCCTCTTTCCTAAGCCTCCCTTTAAACAGTTTGAGGCTTGAGGGGCCTCTAGAAAGCAGAAATCTGTGGGGCTGAGGGTGCTCCACTGTCTACATGTGCCAGAATGAGGAAGATGGGATGGACATATGGAACAGACGCTTGAAGCTCTCCATGCAAAGGGAGCTCATCCTGGCTTGCTCACAATCTTTGAGGAACAGAGGGAACAAAGAGGAACTGCTGCTCCCCAACTGCAGGGGATCATCAGCAGATAAGGGTTCTCTCTGGGAACACCACTGGATCTGGATCCATGCTTGCTCCAACCTGGAGCGAGGCCGGGCCCCGCGGCCACTCCAGCTCGGCTTTTCTGCTCTGAAGTTCTCGGCCACACATCTGAAGAAAGCGGCAGTAGCGAACAACAGAGCGAGAGCAAGCAACACAAATCCCCGGGATAATGAGCCCGGAGGAGGGAGACGGTGGGCTCTGTCTGAGGAGGGAGCAGTGCTTTTATTGGAGAGACCTAAAAGGGCTATAAATCCTCAGATTCAAAGGCGAACTCAAGCTCTTTCAAGTCGGAGGAAGGCCTGGGATGTGTCAGCTGGGAGGACTAACCACGCCGCGTCCCCTGCTGAAGTGGCCTCTTCAGCAAAGCCGCGGAGCAGCCCGGGATATTACACCCAGATCCTTTCCATATGCTCCCGGCCGGCCGCAGGCAGGGCACGACAGCATCCCTGCCGGCACCGGGAGCCGCCCGGCCCCCCGCACAGGAACACCGGCCACCCTGCCTTAACGGGGGTGCCCCTGTGCCCATTCCCCTTCCAAACCCCACTGAGGATTTGCCCCCCGAAATCCCAGTGGGAGTAGGGGGCTGCGTCCCTCCCTCTCGCATTTGGCTGCGATACTACAGCAAGCCCAGACAAAGAGCGTGGAGCCCAGCACCAGCACATCCCTGCGTCCCTCCACATCCCCAGGCTGCCAGCCCTGCCTGCCAACCCGCACACCAGGCCGTGCTCCCACGTTTCAGAAATCCATTAAAAGGGAAAAATCGGTGGCAAAGAGGAGACGGCGCCGAGCCTCAGCCCCACGCGAGCAACCGCAGACGCTGCCCAGCCTAATGAGAAGGAAAACATGGACACATTCTGGGATCAATGGGAATGGTCATGGGGGTTTATAGCTCATAAGCCATGAAAAGGCACTTTGCTTTTCCCAAAGTATCTACTCAGAAGAGGTGGGATGGCAAAAGCCAGGCAGTGCAGCTGGTACACAGGGCTGGGCTCATCTTGGTAGATGCCAGGGGCAAGGAAAGGGATTGCTGGGAAGTGGGATGTTCCTGTCCCATCACCAGCAGCGACGCAAGCCTGGGTGCCACCAAAACCAGCCAGGACCCCCATCTAGGGAGGGCACCCACTCCAGGGCTTTGAACTTCCCAAACTCCAACCTGAAGGTGCTGGGACAGAAGGAGCTGGGACAGCTTGTGCAGTGTCTCCCAAGTATCCCAGCCTGGCACCTCCACACTGGCACCAGCAAGGGCCAATCCATGTTAAACCAGGTGACTCCCGGCTTCTCACCACAGCCCAACCCCAGCAGACATAACACATGTGGATCTCTATGCAGGCACAGCACCACAGAGGGAGAGAGCCTGTGAAAAACACCAAGAGGAGCTCATGGCTGGACACCAACCAAACCCCCAGCTCTGCCCTCACAAAGCCCCCCTGGAAAAGCTGGGTCCCGTGGCCTCAGAAAGGGCAAGCAGCCCACCTGGGAAGGGCTGGCTGCGGGTAGGAAAAGGTTATTCCCGAGCAGGCGAGCCAGGGTTATAAATAGCTGGCATTTTTGAAGTGCAGCTGCTCAGCTCAGCTCAGCTCGGGCAGCACTGCCACGCCGGCACCTGAGCCGGCTCGGATCCCGCCCGGGGGCTCCGGCAGGGAGAGCTCACAGAGGAGCCACTGCTCACTGCAACACCACGAGGAACCCCCCAAACCTGTCCCCTCATCCTCCAGGGAGGAGGGACTGGAGGCCCCCGAGCCGCGCTCCGGGGACCGCCCGCAGCCTCCACTCCAGCTCCAGCAGAACCTGCTCCACTGAAGGGCAGGGGCCAGGAAAACCCCACTGTGCACAAATCCAGCCTCACCGAGCAGGACGTTTAGCCCTGGCTTGTCCAACTCCTCTGAGACCAAGCCTGGACAGGCTGGGGAAGCCAGGAGTGCCAGGAGTCCAAGGCTCAGCCGTGAGCAGAGCACTGGGGCTCCAACCAGGGAAGGGATCCTGAGACTCCATGAGCCCAGGACCACTGCTCCAACCAGAGACAGGATCCCAAGGGTCCGGCACAGCCATGGGCTGAGCTCTGATGCTCCAGCTGGAGATGAAATCCAGAGGTTCCAGCACAGCCCTGAGCAGACCAGCAGGGTTCAACAACAGATGGGACCCCGAAGTTCTGAGCTAGTGATCAAGCAAGAGACAACCCACAAGGGGCAAGAAAACCCCTCCCAAAGGATGCCAGGACTGCACCAACCCTCTCCACAAGCAGGAGGACCAGCACCACATCCCTCCTGCTCTCCAGAGCAGGATTCTCTGCCACACCACCCAACCCACAGCAAGGCACGGGAAGGGGAAAAGCATTGAGAAACAGCAGCAAGGAGCTGGGCTCTCCCTCAGCCCTGCACAACAAAAGCCCCACAGCCCGGGCCGCGCATTCCTGCCCAGATGTGACGCCGTGATAGCGCCGAGCGAGTCCTGCTCCTGCTCCCTGATCCCAGCAATCATTAATTAGAGACAGAACGGAATCAGCTTTGTTTCTCCCCACCCTATTCCAGCTGCCAGACTCCAAGTAGCATGTGCTACTGATCGCTCCAAGATGTTTTCCCACCGGAGTCCAGCGCTTCTTGGGCAGACAGGCTCCCCAGCAGCACGGCCACTGTTGTGCCAAGGACAGGGTGCCCTGCCACAGGGGCAGCGAGCACAAAGCTATGGGAAAGCTGGGGGGAAGCTGGGACATAGAAATCCTACAGGGAAACAAGGGATCATCCCCACTGCTAAGCCTCTGGTTTATAGGGGACAATCCAAAAAGCTCCTGAAGGACGTCATGCAAGGGACTACTTGTGCACTCTGGCTCTTTGAGATCCCCATGATCCCTAAAAACATAGACAGGGCTCGGGGGGACCCCTGAGCCCCCAGTGAAGCTGTTTGGGGGAACCCCTAAAAACCTCGTGAAGCTGCTCAGAAGGACCCCCAGCCCACCTGGCCACACCACTAAGGGCACAGGCACATTCTGCCCTGCCACATCCAGCCTGTTTGGGACGAGGATTCAAGGGAACAAAGCCAAAGCGACACAGGAGCTCCGGTGCAGTGCAGGAAAGCAGCCCCTGCCAGCCCTTCCCAGTCAGAACTGGCATGGAAGCCCCATCCAGCCCCACTGCCAGGCAGATCCAAGGAGCTGCAGCAGCTGTTTTGCTCGGGAGAAAGCTCCGGCTCCTTTTACAATCAATCAGCCACCCCATCACGGCTCTTTTTTTCTTTTAAAGGAAGCAGTTAAATCCATTTTATGGAATCCAGCGGTATTTACCCTGCTACTGCAAGAGCCGCAGCCCTGCCTTCCTTTTTTTTTAATTTAAGTTAATGAAGTCATTCCCAAACGACCCGCAAGGAGCCCTGGGTGCTCCTTTCCCCCTGGCACAGGCAGAGGGAGAACGCCTCCGGTGAAACGTGGGCTGGGCACGGGGGGTTCTGCCTTGTGGGGAGCAGGAGCTGGGAGGGTTCCCAAAGGCCTGGCACCCAGCAAAGGGTCCCCCCACCCTCTTCCAAAATGAAATTCCAACTGGAAAGCAGGCTGTCCAGGCTTGCTTTGCCCAAGCCAGCCATAGGAGAAGAAGCAAAGCCCTGGAACGGCCAGGGTACTCATAGGGGCTATGGGATTTTTGATGGGAACACAGAATCACAAATCCTGGAATGGTTTGGGAGGGGATCTTAAAGCCCATCGAGGCCCACTCCCTGCCATGGGCAGTAACACCTTCCACCAGCACAGGTTGGTCCAAGCCCCATCCAACCTGGCCTCAGACACATTCACGGATGGGGAAGCCACAGCTTCTCTGGGCAACCTGTGCCAGGGCCTCCCCACCTCACAGCCAAGCATTTCTTCCCAATATCCAACCTAAACTTCCCATCTTTTTAGTTTAAACCCGTTCTCCACCTCTCAGCCTCAGGAAGGGGGAGTGTCTACAAGTCAGAAACTACTTTTAATTAAAAATAAGCAGCGAGTTTTCCCTCTTGCCTAAATCCTGACATTGCGAGCGCCTCCCGCGCCCAAGGCTCCCGTAATTCCATCCCATCTGCTCCGACAAGTGCGAGCCCCCTGCTCCAGAGCTCCAGGCCAGCCTTTCCCCTCGGAAACAGCCTTCCCACAAGCACTTTGTCCCTCGTAAAACGGCATTAAAAGAGGCAAAGATCTGCCAGGCTTCAACCCCAGCGCTGACAGAATTCCATGGGACACCATCATGTCATTAAAGGCAGAATAAAAATACCACGAAGGATTAGACTTTTGTCTGGGTTTTTTTTTTCGTCTTTCCCTCACCTTTTTTTTTTTCTTAAATAAATGCATTTATTTGGTTTTTAACAAGTTTGGAACTGAGAAAAACTTTCTGGAAGGGGACGAGGGAAAAGCAGAGGCGAAAGGAGGCGTTCTCTGGAGCGGCGTGGATGATGTGTCCCATTTCCCCCACCTCCTTATTAAAATACTTTCTAGGGAGGCGAATTCCAGCCTGAAATGAATTTTCCAAACCATATTTTATTAGGAATGTTTCCCTTTAACGGTCGGTACAGGAGCCCACCAGGGTCAATATTTCTCCCAAATTACAGCCGAGGGAGTTGAGAAAGGATTTAGCCAGAATTCCTCTGGCAATTCCCGGCTGTCCAAGGAGAGCACGCTCCCACCGCCCCCCGGCTGCGCAGCAAAGGGGACGAGTAAATCCCAGAAGCACTTTCCCCAAAGCCCCTCTTGGAAACGATGGAATAAATTAAAGCCATATTGCCTCTCCAAGCCCCCTTCCAAAGGCTCTGCAGGCATCCCAGGGAAAGCTCACTCAGAGGGTGAGCTCATCCCAAGCACAGGTTTGAGACAATTATCACTTTTTCCAACAAAACCATTCCTGGGCCTATTTTTTTCCCTTTCAAGCCCCAGCATCCTCACAGTGGGAAGTGGGTGATGATTTCAGTGCTGGCTTTGGGACACACACCCAGGAGCCGACCTGGGCTTCCCAACCCAGCACACAGCTTAAGCCTGACTTAACTCGATTAGGAAATCATTCCATCTATCGGATGTGTTATCAGCATCCCTCTGATAACACCAGGAGCCCCAGACTCACTGGTGGAGAGGGAGCCCACAGCTCCCAGCTGCCCAGAAAGGGCAGGAAAATATTTTCCTTATTTACAGCAATCGCGCTGACGCTGGCTGGGCCCGGAGCACCACGCTTGCTCCTCGGATTCATTGGAAAATTCCACTTAGCTGTGTTATTTTTAAAGGCTTTAGCTCTCTTTACTCTAAAAACAAGAGTTAAAGCTCAGCAGAATGGGATGGGGGCTGGCACAGCCCCGGCGTTGCCCCAGGAAGGGACTTGGAAGCCCAAGTACAGTGGCGAAGGGTTTTCATGGATCTACCTGGAAGATAATCCCAATCCAAGCAAGAGCATGAGTTTTCCTCCAGCTGGAGCCGGACTTTGCCCAGCACAAACCCCAGACTGGTTTCCTCAGCTGGGTTTGCTGGGAGCGGCCATGAGGAGGCTCTGCCTGATGCCACGCAGCCGGCAAAGCTCGGAGCTGGGAAAGAAAGCGACGGATCCCAAAGACGGATCCCGGACACGAGGATCCGGGGCTTCTCCACAGGGGCACAGACTGGAGGGATCTGAGTGTGATCACGGCCAGGCCCCGAAAGTCCCCACTGAGGCAAAACACTTCCATGGGTTTTGCCCATGCATGTCCCGGCAGAGCCATTTCTGGGTGGAAACGCCGACGTTCGGGCGCTTCTCACTCTCTCCTGTCCCTGTGGGGATACAGGGATGGGGAAGCACCCACGGGAGCAGCCCCACACGGGATGGCACATTCCCAGAAAACTGGGTCCAGGGCAGACAACCTCTGAGCTCCAAATCCACGGACAACAGAGAAAGAGCAGACAAGCCCTGAAATCCAAATTCCTGGAGAATGGAGAGTGGGCAAGCAGCGAGCTCCAAAGCCAGGTAGAACTGAGTGTGGCAAAGCACCAAGTTCCAAACTGGGGGTGGAATAGCACCGAGCTCCAAACTGGGGGAGAACCGAGGGCAGACAAACACCAAGACCCGAATTTGGGGAGAACAGAGAGTGGGCAACCAACGAGCTCCAAACCAGGAGAAAACTGGAAGCAGACAAACTCGGATCTCTCAACTGGGGGAAACCAAGGGTGGACAACTCCAAGCCCTGAATTCCGGGGGAACTGAGAGTGGGCAATCACTGAGAGCCAAACTGGGGGAAAACCAAACCCGGACAACCTCTGAGCTCTGAACTAGGCGTGAACCAAAGGTAGAAACCGCTGAGCCCCAAAAACTGGGAACAGAAAACCACCAAGCTCCCAGTTCGGGAAAACCAAGGAACCCCTCAAGCTCTCTCTGGGCACCCCATCTCCAAGGCCACCACTCCAGGGCTCAGTGGAAAGTCCTGGAGTGTCCCCTGTGCCAGCCAATGGCCACGGCCTCCTCGCAGCTTCCCAGCGCTCAGGAGCTTCAAGAAAACCAGGGAAAAGGAAGGGAAGAGGGGTGACATGGCATCCTCCAGCACCAAGTCGGAGCCGCCTCCACCTTCAGGTGCCTTTTCCCAAATAAAAACTCTATTTTCTGGAAGCAATTTGCCTGCCCCTCACCAAGCTCACGAATCCAGCGGGGCAATTCCTGAGGGAAAAGGCTCTCTCTGCTCTCAGCCAACAGACACAACTCCCAAAGAAAGGAAAGGAAAAACACACCGAGGAGAACGAAGCGCCGGAGCCGCCGTCCCGGCACTTCCAGAGCTGGGGACACGCAAAGTGCGCCTGCAAAGTTCCTTTTTCCCCACCGAGAAACCAAGGAAATAAACATTTCATTGGAATACGTGTCCAGGCAAGAAGGTTGTCCAAATTGTTTCGGTTCTTTCCAACCCTCAAAAACTCTTTGGATTATTTTTGGGTTATTTTTTTTACCTTAAGAAGTGTGGTGGGGGAAAAAAAAATAGCAGCAGTCTAAAAGCAGGAATTTTTTTTGAAGGGAGAAAGGAGTAAGATACATAAACATTCTATGATCTACAAGATAAAACTGAGCAAGGGCCACCGACCCATCCTGACCACCAGCCCCGGCGCAGGGGCGACCGAACACCCCCCACTCCTCCTCCTCGCCCTTCATATTGTTCCTGCACGGCAGCCGCGTCCATATCCAGAGATTTATATAAAAATATACAAATTTATAGAATTTAGGTGGCTCTACAGGCGGAGCAGCCCCACCGCCCGCTTTGTTCGGACCCAGCCCGAGGTGGGGGCGGAACGAATCCCCTCGCTTTCCTCCGTGGCTGATTTCGGATGAGAAAACCCAGAAAAAAAATAAAAATAATAATTTAAAAAAGGTAATAAATCCAAACGCTGGAGGGAAGCAGCGATCCGGGGGAAAAAAAAAATAAACGAGGCGTGAAAAAACAAAAAAAAATTAAAAATCAAGAAACAAACCGTGGTTTTCAAAAACAAAAACGGATTTCAAGAGAGGAAAAGCTGCGAGAAGTAAAAGCATAGTTAAAAACGGGGGGGAAAAAAGGAAGAAGGTTTTTTTTTTTTTGGTACGAAAAGCAGCGCGGCGCCGCGGGTCCGTCCTCAGCCGGGGGTCGCTCCGTCCGCCGCCCGCAGCCTCCAGGAGCGATTTTACCTTAAAAACCTCGCTGTTTCCATTAAATCCGCATTTAGAACGCGGTTTCGGTGCCTTTTTCCCCGCGGGGGGTGCGAGGCGCGTCCCTCCCGACCCCCCCCTTCTCTCGCCGCACGTACTTGGGGTTCGCGGAGCTCCACGACACCGGCTCCAGGCTCTTGGCGAGCGGCGCGGCGAGGCGGCACAGGGCCAGCAGGACACCCAGCAGCCACCGCCCGCCGCGGGGCCGCGCCATCGTCCCTCGGCGGCGGGACGGGCCGGGCGTCAGGCGCCCATCACGCTCCGCCGCCTCCTCCTCCCGCTCCGCTCCCCACCCGCCGCCTCCGCCCGCCCCGCACCGACTGAGGCGCCGCCCGCCGCGGCAGCCGCTCTACCCCTCCGCGCAGGCAGCGGCGCGGACAGCCCGGACGGGCGGCCAATGGCTGAGCGGAGCGGGGGGGGCCTTGCGGGAGGGCACGCCCATTGTGGGTTCTTAAGGGGAGAGCGGAGGATTTTTGCTTTTTTAATGCCCCCCCCCCCCCGCTTGCCCGCCGTTGCTACCGGGTTACCGGGGGGAGGTGAAGAGGCGGCAGCGTTGGGGACGAGCTGGCAGAGCGCCGGTATGGGCGCAGCACCCGCCCGGCCCCATCCCCGCCGAGCCCGGCAGCCCCCCCGCTGCGCGCCGAGCTTGGCCTCGCCCTCCCGTTCAGCCGCGATCCTGCAGCGCCCCCCAGCGGACGCCGCCGGCCACGCCCCGAGCGGCGGCGGGACCGAAAAATTCCCAAAAAATCCCGGGTTGGGAGGGGGTAAAGGCGTTCAACCGCTTTGGGGCTTTTTTTTCCCAGCGGATTGGAGGGTATTTAAATTTTTAATTTTAAAAAAATTAATTCACTTGTTCTAATTTTATTTTATTTTATTTTTTTCTAGGGTTTTTCAAAAGTTTTGTTCATTTTTTCCCATTTTTTAAAAAAAATTTTCCACTTCTTCAACATTTTGGAGACTCCCTGAAAAATATTAAATTACTCTTACTTTTTTCAAAGGGTTTTTTAAAGATCTTTCAATATTTTGGGGCTTTTTGTCAAAAGTTTTTTTAAAATATTTTACTTTTTTGGAATTTTTTGAGCATTTTTCAGTTATTTTAAACTATTTTTCTCTTTTTTTAAAGATTTTTCAGTTCTTTTTATTTTTGAGGGTGTTTTAAGTCATTTCTGACTTTTTTGATTTTGTTTAAAGATTTTTTTGAAACTTTTAGACATTTATAAATGTTGAAAAATATTTTTCCTGTTACCAGTTTTTTAAAGATTTTGAGGGTTTTTTTTATTTTTTTACAGGATTTTAATTTTTTTCCCCAATTTTTGATTCTTTAAATTTTTTTATGTCATTTTCAGTTTCCTGGGTTTTTTTAAACTATTTTGAAGTTTTTGCCATTTTTAATTTTCTTTTTAATTTTTGAAGGGTTTTTTCAGTTTTAAAGCCTCTAAAACCTTCTTGATTTTTTTTTTCCTTTGGTGTTTTTCAGGGTTTTTTTAGGTTTGGGAGATTTGGGATGGTTTTCAGTGGTTTTTTAGATTTTAAACATTTTTCCAAGTTTTCTTGATTTTTTAAGTCTTCTGAACTTCTTTTTAACTTTTTAATTTTTTTTTCATTTCCAGAATTGTTTGGAGCTTTTCTTCCTTAATTTATTTTTAGCTTTTTAAAAATTTCTTTTATTTTTGAAGGGTTTTGAGGTTCTTTTAAAATTTTATTTAAAGTGGAGTTTTTATTTCTGTGGCAATTTTTTTAATGTGTTCTGGACTTTTTGGAGTTTTTTTAATTTTTGTTGGTTTTTTTTTATTTGGGCCATGAAGAGGGAGGAGCCAAAATCCAGAATTAATTCGCTTCCTGTTAAGAAAATCTTTGGAGTCACTTCACTTTCTATTACAAAAACAATAATAAACCCCTTTGGAGTTGGTTTAATTTCTATTAATAAAATAAAAACAAAATAAAATAAAACCCCCTCCTGAGTCTGTTCACTTTTTATTAAGGAAATTTTTAAAAAAACCCTCAAGTCAGTTCCTTTCTGTTACAAAAATAAACCAACAAATTTTGGCGTCGCTTTCATTTGTGTTGAGAAAATTGAAAAACAAACAAAAAAGTCACTCTGGAGTACAAAAATAAACCAAACCCCCCCCCGAGTCCCTTCAGTTTTTATTAAAATAATTCAAATTAAAGCTCAAAAATTCAAAGAAATGGCAGAGTCAGTTCCATTTCTATTGAGAAAATAATAGAAAAAATTATACAATCAAGGTCAAATTGGCTCCATGTTAATAAAATGTATTAAAATTGGAGGGTTTAAGTGTGATTTTTACATCTTTTCCATGAAAATCCCAAGCTGGGGGTGGCACATGGGGTGTGGGGCTCCTTGGGCACAGGGAGCAGCGGGATTTGGGCTCTTGGAGCCATCCTGATCCAAAGGAGAGGGAAACACCTGAGGAACGAGGAGGAAAACATCCCAAAATGTGATTTTTTTAATATATTTGAGCACCTGGTTGTGTCCCAGGAGAGGGGCCTTGGATCCCTGCCTGCTCCCAGCTCATTCCCTGCCCTCTCCCTAACTGCTCCCATTCCCGGCCCATTCCCTGCCCATTCCTTCTCTCCCTGCGCATTCCCTGCCCTTTCCTTGCCCATTCCTTCTCTCCCTGCCCATTCCCTGCCCATTCCTGCTTTCTCTGCCCATTCTTTCTCTCCCAGCCCATTCCTTCTCCTCCTGCCCATTCCCTACCCGTTCCTTGCCCATTCCTTCTCTCCCTGCCCGTTCCTTGCCCATTCCCTGCCTGTTCCCTGTTCCCTGCCCATTCCCTCTCTCCCTGCCCATTCCTTCTCTCCCTGCCCATTCCATGTCCGTTCCCTGTTCCCTGCTCATTCCCTGCCCGTTCCGTGCCCATTCCTTGCCCGTTCCCTGTTCCCTGCCCATTCTGCCCATTCCGTGCCCGTTCCGTGCCCATTCCCACTCTCCCGGCCCGTTCCGTGCCCGTTCCGTGCCGTTCCCGCTCTCCTGCCCATTCCCTGCCCATTCCCTGCCCATTCCCTGCCCGTTCCGTGCCCGTTCCCTGCCCATTCCCTGCCCATTCCCGGCCCGTTCCGTGCCCGTTCCCACTCTCCCTGCCCGTTCCGTGCCCGTTCCCTGCCCATTCCCTGCCCGTTCCGTGCCCGTTCCGTGCCGTTCCCGCTCTCCCTGCCCATTCCCTGCCCATTCCCTGCCCATTCCCTGCCCGTTCCGTGCCCGTTCCCACTCTCCCTGCCCGTTCCGTGCCCGTTCCGTGCCCATTCCGTGCCGTTCCCGCTCTCCTGCCCATTCCCTGCCCATTCCCTGCCCGTTCCGTGCCCGCTCTCCGTGCCCATTCCCTGCCCATTCCGTGCCCGTTCCGTGCCCGTTCCCGCTCTCCTGTCCATTCCCTGCCCATTCCCGGCCCGTTCCCTGCCCATTCCCTGCCCGTTCCGTGCCCGTTCCGTGCCGTTCCCGCTCTCCTGCCCCTCCATCCCCGCGCTGACACCAGCCCCCGTTGCCATGGCGATGCCGCTCTCCCGGCTCCGGCTCAGGTGGGGCTCGGGAGCCCGGGAATCCTTTGGAAAGGAGCAGCAGGAGGAGGAGGAGGAGGAGGAGGAGGATGCCCCCACAGCCCCAGCCCGGCCAGGAGAGCACAGGATCCCTTTGGGATCCCTTTGGGAACACTTTGGGACCAGACCCCGTGGGCTCACCCCAGTGGGGGATGTGGCTCCTCGGGATGAGGGGAAGGGGCAGGAGAGGCAGGCACAGCTGAGCCAGGCAGGAGATTCCAAAGGTCACCTCCTCGTGGAGAGTTCCACACCTGGCACGCCAGGAAAAACCCGGATGGTGGCCCCTGCCCGCCCTGGAATGTGCCAGGGACACCAAACCAAACGCTGCAAGGTGGGAGAGGCCCCGTGGAACGGGAGCGGGGCTCACCCGGGGCAGTGGGACACCTTGGAGGGGTGGGAGAGTGGGAAAGCTCCTTCCCAGCCCTCCTGGTGCTGTGCCAGCAGGAAACACCTGCCCAGGGAAGTGGAGCACCTGGTTTTCCCACCCAGCCATGGGAAGGAATCAGTGGCAATCAACCAGGGCGATTCCTTGGATGGTTCACGGATTAAAAAACCCAATAAATTAAATGGGAAGTGGTTCCCTGCCTCAGGTGCCCCCGTGACAGCAGGATCTGGGCTGGGCTCCAGGTGTAGAAGGAAGGGATCCATATCCTGGGGGGCTCTGAGCAGGTCCAGGGCACCACAAACCCCATCCATGCCCAAAATCCCAGGCATGGTGGATGATCTTTGTGCTTCCAGCGAGGAGTTACTGGGATTTCCACCTCCCTTCCCTTTTCCTGGGGCTGCCATGGGCATTCCCATGTGGGTGTCACGAGTTTTGGGGGACTCAGCTCCCACACAGCTCCATCCTGGGGTGCTGCTCCAGGCCCCCATTCCATGAGGGATCCAAGAGCCACCTGGTGCTCCCCCAGAGTCCTCACCTGCAAATGGTGAGGGACAAGAAAGGACAGTGTTGAATTCCCAAATTCTTCACCTTTTTGGGGACCAGGACATTGCTTCGTCCCCAATCCATGCCCCCTTCCCTCAATTCCTGCTGTGCCCTTCCCACACCCTATGGATTCCGGACTCTTGGCTTCCCTCTCCTCTCTCTTCACCTAAAAACCTCATTAAAACATTTCTGCGGATGGTTGGGGTGGTTTTCTCCTACCTGCTCCATTCTAAAAGGACTGGACCGGTGACACCCGGCATCATTCCCAAAATTCCCGGCTCTCCCACCTCCCTCCCTGCTGGCAGAGTCTCTCCGAGCCCAATCAGCCCCTCATCAAGTGATGAGCTGCAGCCCAATGTATTCCACAGCCACTTCACATTTAAATTACCTGAGACACTTCTGAGCCGAAAGAAAAAAAAAGAAACAAAAAGAGAAAAAAAAAAAAATAAATGGGATAAAACAGAGGGAAAAAAAAAAGTAAAAGAAAGATTCGGCTGAACACCAGGAAAAAGTGCTTAGTGCAGAAATCCGGGGGATGGTTCCCCCAGGAAAGCGCTGGAGTTATTTAAAACTCACCTAAATAAAACATCGGTGGGGAATAAACTTCTCTCATCCCACAATCACCGTGGGACCAGGGAGATATTCCCCCTAAGTGTTTTCTGGGATGAAAGGGATGAGATCCCACCGGGCTGGCACGTGGATCCCCAACACCCTGGCAGAGGCACAGCCCCTCTCCCTGGAAAGCGCTTTTCCAAGGAGCCCTGCAGAGATGGGACCAAAATTCGTGATTAACCCAAATTTCGATAAAACAAAAAGCAAAAACAGAACAAAACAAAAAGAAACAACGACAACAACAAAAAACACAACAAAAAAAAAAAAAAAAACAAAAAACCCCAAAAACCAAAACCCTTACCAAAAAAAAAACCACTAAAAAAAACCTCACAAAAAAAAAAAAATTTTTTTTTTTTTTCTGGGATGCATGGAGACATCCAAAGAGCCTTGCACCCATGGAATACCAGCCAGCCAGGCAGGATGGGTGCCAGGGAAGCCGAGAAATCAGAGCATCAAAACCAGCAATGAAGGTGATGTCAAGGATTCGCCTTTCCCGTGATTTATCCCATCATTCCCGCGCTCAGGCTCCGGGAATCTTGCACCTTCTGCAGATGTGCTGCCTGATTAAAATGATGCAACATTTTTTGCTGGCTGTGTCATAGGATTTCAATTTAAAAAAAAAAAAAAAGCCCCATTTTCCACCTGGAAATCCGGGCGCTTCCCACCTGCCCCAAGGGGAGAGGGAAAAGAAAAGGGGAGCTGGGAGTGTTTGATCCATGGGGAAAGGATGGAGCAGGGAAATGCGGCAGCACGAGGCCATGGGGCTCCAGAGGAACATTTTATGGGGCTGAGAAGTCGCTGCATAATAGGCTGGGGAAGGAAGTATTAAAATCTTTAACCGGTTTTCAGAGCCGCGATAATTAAGGTGTTGCAAGCTACAATTGCCTGGAAAAAAAATCCAAACCAGAGAATAAGATTTTTATCGCTTGCAGAAGTGGCCACTCATGGATTTGGGGTTTGGAAAAAAAAATGAAAAAGAAAGAATAAAATCTTGCAAGAAAGGGGAAAATTCAAAGGTGGCTGAAAAGGGGTTGGGGCTGGAGATGGAAAGTGGGAGCTGGGGGAGCAGCTGGGAAGTCAGGGAAGCATTGTCTGGAGTCCAGCACTTTAATCATGAGCTTTAATGGAACTGGAGTAGAGGTTTAATCCTAAACATCCTCACTGGAGCAGCTCCCTTTCCTCTGAACCTCTGGGAAGGGAGGGATATTGGCTTCAATGAATGAGGCCACAGAAACGGGTGAGAGAGGCTGAATTCCCTCCTGGCTCTGCCTTCCTGCTGCTCCCTGGGACAGGACACATCATTCCCCATCTCCAGCAAACCCAGGGCTTGGGCTGTGCCCTGGCAAAGACAAAGGGAGAGGGAAGGAACAACAAAAAACACAAGAAAAATCCCTGGCAGGCAGCTCATGCCACCCTAAACTTGGAGAGAGGGAAACAGAGGGGTCCTGAGCATCCTGATATTCCCAGAAAACCAAGCAATGCATCCCAAACACCCCACCAGAAGAGAATCAGCTCACTCTTGTAAGAGCAAAGGTGAGGGGTGAGACGTGCCAGGGACCTGCCTATAGCTCTTCGACCACTATTGTTGAAAATATCAGAAAAAGGCCTCAAATTGGGGGAGATTACAGGAGGAATATGTGGGAAAAGAAACATCTATAGATATATATTGATATGTGGGTATATATTAATGTGGGTATATATATATATGTGTGTGTGTGTGTGTGTAATGCAATTTTGTAGATAGATATGTAGGTATATATGTATTATATGTGTATATACATATAGTATATATTTATATGTGGGTATATATAGATTTTATGCATTTATACATGATAAAGGAATTTTTGCATTTTAAAAGATTATATATGTATATTTAAACATGTTTATATACCTTATATATATGTGTATATATATATATGAGGTGTATATATATATGAGGTATATATACATGAGGTGTATATATATATACATATATATACATGAGGTATATATATATATATATATATATGAGGTATATATATATACACATATATATATGAGGTGTATATATATATATATGAGGTATATATATATGAGATATATATAGATATAGATATATAGATATATAGATATATATATGAGGCAGCAATATATCCATTCATGCAAAGCTTGCTGGAGGAGGCGGGAATATCCAAGGGGACACCGCCGAGGCCATTCCTTAACATCCCTCCTAATGACCTGCAAAAGGCAGCACAGCTCGTTAATGACCTGGCAGCGAAGATAAGCAGCTTGTCGCTGGAATTCCCGCTGAAATTCCCGCCGCTATCCCGGTGTGCGGGGCCGGCCGTCCTTCCACAGGCAGGGAGACATGAAAGGAGCCTAAATAGCCAGAAAGGAGCGCAGGAAACGCCATGGTTTTGTTCGAGGGGGAAAAAAAAATAAATCTAATCGGGTCTATCTGGGGCGAGTGATTAAAAAGTTGTTGGAGCGGGAGAGCGGCGGCGGCACCTCGGGAAAATCCGAGGGGTTTAATATGCAGCTATGCCGGAGCTCTCCTCATCCACCTCTCCCAGGGAAAGCACAAAGTGCATTTTCAGGTCAGCGAGGCAGGGAAAGAAGGAGAAGCCCCAAAAAGGAGCAGGAGCTGGAGGAATGCTGTGTAAGCTGAGATTTTCAAACACACGGATGTGTTTTCTTTGGAGCGGCAGCGGCCGGGGGAAGCGGCAGCGGCAGACGAAGCTCCCGCAGGGCTCCAACACCAAAGGGAAGGCGGTGGCGGTGGCAGAGGAGCAGGAGGTGACCCGGGGCTGTGTCCTGCCCCAGGGGCAGTGCCGGGAGCCCGGGGCTGTGCTGGGACACGCGGCTGCCGAGGGAAGCGCCCGAGGCATCGCCGCTCCCGGGGCTGCTCCACCACTCTGCTCCTCGGCCGGGGGGCAAAATGCGGGTGCTGCTGTCCCCAGGATCAGATCTGCTGTCCCCAGACCCGCTATTCCCAAAGCCGGGTCTTCCATCCCCAGTGCCACACCTGCCATCCCCAGGGTCACACCTGCCGTCCCTATGGTGAGACCAGCCACTTCCAGGGTCGCAATTTCCATCCTCAGTGTCACAACTTCCATCCCCAGGGTCAAACTCGCCATCCTCGGGGTCAGACCTGCCATTCCCAGGGTCACAGCTCCCATCCCAAACGTCAGACCTGCTCCCCAGTGTCACACCTTCCATTTCCAGTGTCACACCTGCCACCCTTAGGGTCAGACTTGCCGTTCCCAGTGCCAGCCCTTCCATCCCCAGGATCCACATCCAAGGTTAGACCTGCCATCCACTTTCCACATCCAAGGTTAGACCCGCCATTCCCAACGTCAGGCCTGCCTCCTCCGGTGTCCCATCTCCCATCCCAAGGGTCACACCTGATACCCAGTGCCAAACCTTCCATCCCCAGTGCCAGGGCTCATCCCCAGTGTCCCACCTGCCATCCCCAGTGTCCCATGCCCAGGATCAGAGCCAGCACCCGGGTGTGACAGCAGGTTCGTGCCAGCTGTCTGCAGCGGTTGGGGAGTGCTGCTGTAAGAGGGGACCTGCAGGGAGAGGGGTTGGATGTGCTGAGCTCCTCTCGCAGCTCCCAAGCGGCGGGCAGCCCCCGGGGCAGGGTCCCGAGAGCTGCCGGCCCGTCCCCACCCCGTGCCCCGAACCAGCCGGTGATCTCACGTGAATGAGCTCAGAGCTGGCTGCGTCCTGCCAGCATTTACATGGGAGGCTCCAGAGAGTCTGTGTGTACTCACGAGCCTCCCGCCGAGAGCCACAGCTCTCCCCGAGGGGAGGAGGAGCGGGGCTCCCTTTCCTGCTTCCCCACCCTGCCCTGCCAGCCCCGGCTCCTGGCGGCCCGCCTGCTCCGGGCGGCCCACGCTGCTTCCCGGGCGGCTGCGGCACCGGGACGGGGCGATCCAGCCCCCCTGGACCCCTCACTGCTGCCCTGTGCTCCTGCAGTCCTGCAGCCCTGTGTCCTGAATCCACTCGGCATCCCCGTGTTTCTGCACCACTGCGCCCTCAGTCCTGCCCCCACGCACCCCTACTCTCTTGTATCCCCTACAGCCCTGCAATCCTGTGTCCCTGTGCCCCTGCATCCCTGTATCCATGTGCTCCTAAATCCCTTTTTGTACCCCTGCATCCCTGTATCCTAAATCCCTACATCTCTGTGCCATTGCATCCCTGCAATCCTGTGTCCCTGTGCCCCTGCATCCCTGTATCCATGTGCTCCTAAATCCCTTTTTGTACCCCTGCATCCCTGTATCCTAAATCCCTACATTTCTGTGCCACTGCATCCCTGTAATCCTGTGTCACTGTGCCCCTGCATGCCCACACCTGCACATCTGCACCCCCGCACTTGTGCTTCCCATCATCCCTGTGCCCCTGCATCCTGTAATCCCTGCCTCCCTGGATCCTGTAATCAATCCCCTGCATCCTGTGCCCCTGGATCCCTACCTCCCTGGATCCTGTAATCCCCTGCATCCCTGCCTCCCTGGATCCTGTAATCAATCCCCTGCATCCTGTGCCCCTGCATCCTGTGCCCCTGCATCCTGTGCCCCTGGATCCCTGCCTCCCTGGATCCTGTAATCAATCTCCTGCATCCTGTGCCCCTGGATCCCTGCCTCCCTGGATCCTGTAATCCCCTGGATCCCTGCCTCCCTGGATCCTGTAATTCTCTGCATCCCTGCCTCCCTGGATCCTGCGATCCCCTGAATCCCCTCACCCTACCCTCCAGCATTCCCTGCCATCCTTCTCCCCTAATCCCAACATCCCAACACCACCACATCCCTGCATCCTCACATTCCCACACCCCATCCCGACCCCCAGCGCCCAGGAGGGGGTCCCAGCTTCCCACAGAGCACAAGGCTCTGTAATCCTCCCATTCAGGCGGATCATGGCTCCGTGATTCCCACTTGGACTCCATGCAGGTTTTGGGGATGTTTTCAGCCCCGTGGTGCCACTGAAGGCTCCCCGTGCTGAGCGGGATGGGCTGAAAGGCAGGAGAGGAAAGTGGAGAAATTCACTTTTATCTCCCAGCAATCACAAAAAGGGATAAACTGAACATCCTGAGCAGTTGCAGCGCTGCTTTTGTGGGGCTGGTAATTTGTGACAGCGAAGATCACTGGAAATATCTTAATTAATGTTTATTTTGATGGCTGTGGAGGTTTGGGGTGACGTGTCCCTGAGTCTGGAATTGTGGGGGGGGGCAGGGTGGCAGAGGGAAAAAAAAGCAGATTTTTTTTGACTTGCTGCCCAGAACCACAAAAATGCCTTTTAAAGCGTCCCTCCCTCGCCCGAACAGGCTCGTCGGGAGCAGAGCAGAGCTCATGGAAAGAGGAGAGATAGAGAGATAGAGGCTCAGAGGAAGGAGGTGAGGGGCAAAGACATGGGAAGGAGACAGACAAACACACACGGAGCAATTTGCATGGTTTATGAGTCTTTGATTCCAGCCTATTTACAACCTGGGCGCTCACACCCCGGTGGGAAGTTGGGAGATTACTGTACTTACCCTCGATTTCGCTTCACATCTTTATCGAGGGATCTCTCTCGCCTCCAGCCAGACTTTAACGAGCTGCAGCTACGGCAGGGACCGGCCCCGTGCGGCCGAGCCCCTTCCCCGCCTGCTCCGGCTGCCGCTCCCGGCTCACAGGGACACCCTGCTCATCCCAGGGAGCCCTGTGTGCGCCAAGGGACACCTCTGAGGCACAAGGGACATCCCTGCTCTCCTTTCTTTCCTCCACTTCAGACATGCGTAAAGAAATTTCTGGGATCAGGCCAGGCAGATTTGGGGTTCAGCACAAAGGGACCCCAAACCCAGAGCACTTGGTTCCAGAGGTGCAGGAGCTCCTGCCCTGCCAACATCCCATTCTCCCATTTCCTTCTCATTCACCATCTCATTCATCTCCCCTTTTTTTTGCCATTTCCCTCCTCTTTGAGCCATTTTCCTCCTGAAGAAGCTGAATTCCAGGGAAATGGGACAGCTGGTGGAATAACCCAATGCAGCGGAAAGAAACGCATGACCCAGGGCTCTTTGTTCCTTTGATATTTGAAATCCCAACATCCACGTCCAGAGTAACTTCTGGAAAATTCCTTGGGGGAAAGGTCTTTCCTACCAAGCCAAGATGAGGCAATCTGGGGTGAATTCCAAGCCCTGAGTGAATCCTTCATCCCACTGAGAACCCAGGACGAGCCAAGAGCCACCAGCTGGTTCCTGTGGGTTCCTGAGCACCCTCATCCCACCTCCTGCCATGATCCCAGCATCCCAAGGAGACACAAGCCCCTCTCCTAACGCCCTTCCCAGGGTGTTTTCTTGGGATGAATCCTCTGATCTGCCTCCATCACTCAGGGCAAACCTGGGATTCATCTCCCATTCCCCGACCCCGAGCGCACCAAGGGGTGATCAAGGGAAGCTTTCCCGCCGTGTTTTGGCTCCTTCTCGCTGCTGGATTCCCCCCAGGTGCTCGGGACGATTTCTTTCCCTCCCAGTTTGACACCCACACGCGCGGGGCTGTGCCAGGAGGGGCAGGGGCAGCTCTCCCTGCCTGGCAGGGGCGTCGTGCCCGGGCTGAGCCTCGGCAGCCGCTCCCTCCCCCTTGGCTGCGACCCCCGGCACCGTTTCCATTCCATAATTGGGCAAATCTTTTCCTATCAGATCTCAGCACAAGTGTCTGCAAGCCTTGCCCGAATAATGAGGAATATTCAAGGAAAAGCTGGGCACTTTTTCTCATCTCCTTTTTGCCAGGAATCTGGGTTTTTTTGGGATAGCGGCTGGAGCACAGGCAAGGGCAGCTCCCGCATGACTATTCATGGGCAATCTTCGGGGATTTGCCTAAACTCAAAGCAGATTTGGAGGGAAAATAGGAAACCTGGAAGCCTTTGCTGATGACTCCTCCCGGGCAGCTCCCGCTCGGCACCATGGGAAGCTTCTCCTCTCCCTCCTTCAGCTTGTTTTTATTGAGGTGTTTTTTCCTTCCTCCCCCTGACGTTATTTAAATCTTGTTCTTTAATAAGTCTACAACTAAAAGCAATTAAGGAGCTCAGTGAGCAGCATCCATTTCAGCGCTGCCTCCAAGGCACATCCAGGCCAGCAAGGCCTGCCTGGAGGCACAGAGAGCATCGGGAGAGCATCAGGAGAGCATCAGGAGCCCATGAATGCCCGGCTGTGTGAAACCTCCCGCCCTGGGGTCCCTTCTGCCCCCATCCTGAGCCATCCCATCCTTCCAGGGGCTTCCAAGCCTTTTCCTCAGAGGTTTGGGGGCCCTGCCCACACGCCCCTTCACCTAAAGGTGTTGCCACGCTGATAAACGATGCTTAAAATAAAATAAAGAGAGAAAACGCCTGTTTTCCTTTTCCGGGGAGCAACAGATCAAAGCAATTCTGAGGCAGATGATAATTCCTGCCAGTAACCGCCCACAGCAGATAAGGGGGATGGAGGGATCCTCAGAGAGATGGGCTCAGAAATGCAGGTGACAGGCACAGAGAGGGCTTTGGCCATTAAAAGGGACGCCAAGATTTGCCATTGGGGTGGCCCAAATCGAACCCACACTGTCCAAAAGTGCCCTTCCACAGCCTTGGTACCCATGGGCAGCAGCCACAGCCATGGCCAGTGCACACACACCCTGGAAGGGCAGCCCACGGAAAGCCCTTCCTGCCAAAACTCCTTCCCACTCTCCCCGACAAAGGGCTCAGGAGCAGCAAGCACGGAGGCAGGCGAGGCAACCTCTTCCCACAGCATTTTAATGAAGAAAACGCCCACGGAGATGCAAACGTGGCCTCAGCTCGCTGCCTGCCCATCCTCCTTCCACCTGGGTTCTTCCTCCTTCCACCTGGGCCCATCCTCCTTCCACCTGGGTTCATCCTCCTTCCACCTGGGCCCATCCTTCCACCTGGGTTCTTCCTCCTTCCACCTGGGCTTGTCCTCCTTCCACCTGGGTTCATCTTCCTTCCACCTGGGCCCATCCTCCTTCCACCTGGGATTGTCCTTCTTCCACCTGGGATTGTCCTTCTTCCACCTGGGCCCATCCTCCTTCCACCTGGGCCCATCCTCCTTCCACCTCCTTCCACCTGGGCCCATCTTCCTCCTACCTGGGTTTATTCTCCTTCCACCTGGGCCCATCCTGCATAAATTAGCGGGACGTAATTTCACCTTCATCTTCTAATCCTTCACACCTGCCCCTAGAGGCAAACTGCAAAGAGGGGCAGGTTTAGTCCGTCAGAGGTGAGAACAGAGGAGGGACCCTGCTGAGGGCAGCACATCCCTAATTCCCAGGAGGAATCAGGATCCTGGATAGGGATAAGCCAATGCCAAGCTTCCACAGCAGGGTGGGCACACCCAGCAGGACCAGGCTGGAGCCTGCTCAGCCCCCTGGGACCCCAGAACCCCCCAAGGCCTGGGCTGATCCCAGATGGGAAGTAGGGAGGGGGGAATTCTGCCCTGATCAGGTGAGACCCCACCTGCAGAGCTGCCTCCCAAAACAAAAAGGACCTGGAGCTGCTGGAGAGAGTCCAGAGGAGACCACGGAGCTGTTCTGAGGGCTGGAGCCCCTCTGGAGCCAGGCTGGGAGAGCTGGGGGTGCAGGGAGAGCTCAGAGCCCCTGCCAGGGCCTGAAGGTTGCCCAGAGCAGCTGGGGCTGCCCCTGGATCCCTGGAAGTGTCCAAGGCCAGGCTGGACAGGGCTTGGAGCAACCTGGGATAGTGGAAGGTGTCCCTGACCACGGCTGGGGGTGGCACACAATGGAATTTAATGTGACTTCCAAGCCAGACCACGCTGAGATTCCATGATCATTTCCTGTGATTCCATGATTATTTCCAGGCTCCAGCTCCTGAGGACTCCGAGATGGAGACCTGGCTGGAAGGACTGTAAACAGGAGGTGGGGAGATGCTGCCTCTGATGTAATCCTGCTGATCCCTGGGAACCACCGGCATCTTCCCACATCTCCCTCGGCCTTGGGAGCCCAGCTCAGCTCACCCCACCGCCCTCCAGACAGGCACATCTGACTTGTCCTCAAATCCAGCCAGCAGCTCCAAGCATTGGCCATAAAAAAAAAACTTTAAAAGAACCCAAGAATGATTTATTGAAATGTTCCCATTTTCACTGGAAACACAAAGGAATGATCCTCCAAGAAATGTGGTTTGCAGCTGGGAATTCTTTAACTGAAAGTACGAAATGTGTGCAAACGAGAGAGACTTTTGGGGGAAAACCAAAAATGCAACGTGAGAGCCCAAACATCTGTTGGAAAACTGTTCCCAAAGTTCAGAAAGGCACTACCAGCCAACGCCAAGCAGAGGGAAGGGCCGTGAGCGAGTCAGGTGTTCCCAGGTGGACACGGGTGCCACGTCCTTGGGACAGGCATCATCTCCCCCTGTGAATTTTTGGGTTTTTATGGAAAAGCTGGGCTGTGGGAGCGCTGCCCCAGGACTCCCAGCAGAGCAGCCCAGACGGGTGAGGCTCGTGCCTGTCAAAACATTTCAGAATAATCGTCATAAAGCACGGCCAGATCAAAACAAGTTAAAACAGAGCCGCCAAGGTCTGGTCACCTCATAAACCACAGATAAAGCCAGCAAGGCCTCGCCAGAGCAGGTTTGATCTTCCTCCCTTCCTGTATCTCTTCCATAAACATTTTGGGGAGCCGCAGGAGAAGAGTCTTATTGATGAAGTCTGAACACTAACATCCTATGGATGCTGGGAATTATCCCACGCCTCGTCCTCCCTGTCCGGGGCAGCGCCAACGCCAGCGGATCCTGCCAGCCCTGCAAGGACTCCTCTGTTTACTTTAAACCAATTCCCATCAAACTCCTCGCTCAAGAAAGGGGAAAAACTGGATCAAAAGAGGCCCTTTGGCCGCCCCCTTCCTTCCAGTTGTCCGACCTTGGCAGGTGTTGGCCGAAGGAGCCAGGACCATCAGCAGCACCTCGAGAGCGTATGTCAAGTCCAAAGAGCTTTTCCCAATCCCTCTCCACCTTCTGCTGCATGGAGGGGCTGGAGGATGACCAGGGAAGGGAATGGAGCTGGGGAAGGGTCTGGAGCACCAGAAGTGGCTGGAGGAGATGGGGGGCTCAGTTTTCAGAAAATGAGGCTCAGGGGGCTCTGCACAACAGGAGGGGGCAATCAGAGGGGTCAGGCGTTGCTCCCAGGGAATAAGGGACAAGATGAGATGTAATGGGCCTCAAGTCCTGCCAGGGGAGGTTTAATTGGATACCAGGGAAAATTCCTCATGGACAGGGTTGTCCAGGCCTTGCACAGTCCCCATCCCTGCAGGGATTTAAAAGCCATGTGGATGTGGCACTTGGGGACGTGGTCAGTGGTGGCCTTGGCAGTGCTGGGGCATGGTTGGACTGCACAATCCCAGAGGGCTTCTGTGGTTCTGAGGATCATCCCTCCTGCCCCAGCAGATGAAGGTGTCCATGAATTTCCAGGTCACTCAGCTCATGCACTGCTTGGGATAGAGACCTGCCAAGTCCCCAGCCTCCAGGAGAAAAGTGGGATGAGCACCAAGCCCTGGCAGTCCTGGGGCTGGTGTGTCCACACCGGTCATGCTGCAACATGACCTTAATTAGAGTAATTGAGCCCTTGGACAAGGCTTGGAGCAAAGAAGTTGCAATATTTGGGGTTTCTAAAAGGTCTCTGCAAGGTCACTGAGCCGAGGCTGGTGAGGCAAGAGCAGCTCAGGGATAAAAGGGAATGTTAATCCCTGGTTGAAGATGGCAGGATTTGGGGAACAGCCTGTTTGTGCAGGAGAGAAGACTTTCAACAAGGTCCCACAGGAGTTTGGCCAAGAGCCTCCTCTGGTGCCCCCCAAAATGATGCAGGAGAGGGAAGAGCAGAGACAAGCACTTTGGAGCAGCTCCAAATCACTCCTGGCACTGAGGAGCTGCAGGGGAATGGAATGATTGTATGGAGCGGAGCAATAAAATGGCAGATGAACTTCCCTGCTCATAATTGCAGAGTAATGAACATGAAAAGCTTTTCCCCCACCCGGCCACGCGCAGCGGCTCCGTATCAGCAATTATTGGGATTTAACGAGATCTCGGAGACGCTGCCGGGCCCCTTTGAAGGCCTCCTTGCCATGATTAGCAAGAGTCAAAAAAGGCAAGTGGAATATTAAGAACTCTTGGAGCAAGGAAACAGAACAAAAGGGGAAATGTTCCTTTTTTCCCTTCGTCTGTTGCCTCTCTGATGGATCCATGCCAGGGAACGAGGGGATGGTGGGGGAAAGGATCACGTTGATCCAGGGGTTGGGATAACACCTGTGTGGAGAGAGTTAAAATGAGCTGGGGAAAAGGGGGTAAAGGGACAAATGAAGTTGTAGAGGTTTGGAATGGGAAAATTGGCAACGGGATCCTTGGATAATGGATTTGATGGTTTTCCAAGTGGCTTCATGGAGATGTGGGAATTGTCACCAGTGGAGACTTCTCACCACCCTGAGATCAGATCTGCAGGGTCAGCTCTGCATCCGTGAGGAAAACAGGATCAGCTCCAGGCAAATCCTGCTGGACCTGAGACAGAAAGGAGAGAGGATCAGGGTGGGCACCATGCTTGAGTCCTTCACCTGGAACCTCCTGGGAAATTCCTGGAGCTTTCTTGGGATCCACAGCACAACAGCGCCTATAGGGTTTTGTCCTGTGAATTTTTACATGTTCCTCTTAAAACCCTTCAGCCTTTCTTTCAGTGCTAAGGCTTCCTAGGAATTTCCTATGACTTGTATCTAGAACATTCCCAGGAATGTTCAAGGGCTTCGTAAGACTTCTCCAATCTAAAATATTTCCAGGAACGCCCTAGATCTTCCCTGACTTTTCCTCCACCTAGAAACTTCCCCAGAATCTTCCATTTTTCCCGTGAGTTTTCTCTCTCCCGGAAGTTTACTGGCATTTCCTTATCTGCAACCTGTCTAGGAGCATCCCAATGAATTCCAAGACTCCCACAAGGGCTCTCAAGAAATTCTTCAGTCTAGGATATTGGTATGAAATTCTCCAAATACTTTTGAGAAACTTCTCCATCCAGGAAACCTCAGCCAAGGTCTTTTCTCAGATTCTTCCGCCTTTTTCTAGAAATTCCTCAAACGAGGAATTCTAGAAATTTTCCTGGTGATTTAAAAGAATTTTCATTGTGCTTTGCAGGATTTTTTTTCCTTTTCACTTCATGATGCTTCAAGGACTTGCCAAAATTATTTTTTTTAGGAATTCAGCCCTGTTTTGTGAGTTTTCCCAAGTGCTCTGATTTTTACAGTGCATCCATGAAATACTGACCTCTCCAGGCAGCCCAAACCAGGATGGAGGAAGGGAAGTGTCCCTTTGCTGTGCCACACCCTGGAGCCACCACCATGGAGAGTGGAGGTGCAGCATCCCAGGATGTGGCTGTGGTGGAGCCCCACCGGCTCTGCGGGAATTGTGCCATGGCAGAGCTGGGAAGGAGCAGGAGAAGCACCTCTGCCACATCCAAACCTCTCCTGGAAGAGAGGAGCCGTCCCTCACCAGCCCAGCAGGACCCTGGGGCAGTTTGGGATCTGCTGGGATCTCTCTGCACATCCCTGGGGCTGTGCCAGAGTGACCAGCCCCTTCCAAGCTCCCCGCTGGATGCACGGATCTGTCACTGCCACACCAAGGGCTGGATTTGGGATGTGAGCCACACTTGAGGCCCTTCCCTCACCCAGCAGGGAGCACACGGTCTGCAGGCTCAGGGTGTGGCAGTGACACGGCCACATCTGGCCAGATGTGAGGAGAGAAGGAAAAGGCCAAGCTGGGAGCAAGGCAGGATAAACACAAATTGCTCTGGGATAACTCCTGGACATGGTGGCAGCTCCTGCTGCTCCTGCTGCTGGCTCTGGGCTCACCAGGGTCAGCTGAGGTCCCTCAATGCTCCTCAACCTCTTGGTTGTTCTGGAAACTCAGTTCCTGGTTCAAAGAACACAAAGTTCCTTTCAACCAAGCACCACCTTGCACTGGGGGCTCCAGAAGGAGCATCAGAAGTGTCCAAGGCCAGGCTGGATGGGACTTGGAGCAACCTGGGCTGTTGGAAGCTGTCCTGCCCAGGGCAGGGGTTTGGAACAAGATCATCTGTAAGGCTCCCTCCAACCCAGACCATTCTGTGATTCCACAATCTCCCGGGGAATCCTCAGGGTGCTGTGGGGGCCCCAGTTTTCCTGACACCCACCCTGGTGCGGGTGATCCATGGAAGGGACCAGAGGGGTCTGCTGAGGGGGCAGCACCCCCCTGAACAGACCCGGGGGTGCTCTGGGTGCCCCTTTAGGGGCACAGAGGAGGAGAGCTGGGGAAAGCAGGGGCTGCCCCCCCATGAGAGCTTTGGGGAGCCCCCAGGGCACCACCCCCCTGCCACACCCTGCTCAGGGTGACTCAGGAGGGTGGGGTGGGCACACCTGGTGCACAAATACTGTCTGAAACGCAGCAGCCCAGGCCGTGTTTGCTCTGTTTATCTCCTGACATTATTTATTTCCTACCTGTCCGTGGGCTGCTGGGGACTGTCCCCACCGGGCTGTGGCCGTGGCCGTGTTGACTTTGGCACAGGGAAGGAGAGCCTGGGCCAGGCGTGTGGAGAGGAAGGACTGGGAGAATCCAGGGCAGGGAGAGCTGGGGCTGCTGCTGGGCTGTGGGGAGAGCACCTGGGCACGTGCAGGGAGAAGGATGTGGAGATCAGTCCTGGAACTCGGTCCTGCAGCTCCATCTTGCAGGAATTTGGGGTGTGATGGCCCTGGAGCAGCGGCGGGGCCAAGGGCTGGGGGAGCAGGAGGGGCCTCTCCTCCTGCCCTGGTGTAATTCCACAGGGATCCCAAAAGGGTGGGTGGGTCAAACATGAGGATTCCTCTGGGTGAAGCAGCCCCAGTGCCCACCTTCCTCCTCCTCCTTCCTCCTCCTCCTCCCCTCCTGCCTCTGGGCCTGCAGCCTGGGCTCTCTGCAAGGTCCTGGAAGGCAAAATAGCCCAGAAGTTCCCAAAAGTAGCACCAGCTCTGTGATCCCACACAAGAGCCACCACCCTCCCATGCTCCAGGTGTCCCCTGACACAGGGACACGGGTGAGGGGTGACAGAGGGACAGGGTCAGGCGGAGGGACCGGCCTGGAGGCACCCAGTTGTGTAAGAGGTGGCTTAGAGAGGAACTGGAGGATTTGGATCCTGTTCCTTCCTTAACTCCCTGATATCTGATCCCTGGGGAGGAAGAGGATTCTTCTGCCCTCCTCAGAGGGGACTTAAGAGAGGCCACTAAGAAAAGCTTCTGAAGCAGCATGTGAGGGCTCTGAGCCCTTCCCCACCCCGTGGGTGATGCCTGGGGCTGTGGGTGCAGGATCAGGGGGATCCCAGGGCTGTGGGTGCAGGATCAGGCGGATCCCAGGGCTGTGCATGGTCCCTGGGTGACAGGGACAGGGGGGACAGCTCCTGGCAGCCTCCCAGCCCTGCTGCGGTGAGGAAGCACGGGTCCTTTAGGAAGGGGATTTCTAACAAAGCTGAGATCACGTTGCTGTTTGGCTTAATCTCAGGCCATTCTGCCTCCAAATCCCTCCTAATTCCTGGCTGATATTAATTACAGAGTATCCGAACCCAGGCCTGGGGAGTGGCAGCTCTTCCTAACATCCCAAACCGAGCATTTCCCCGGGATCCTGCTCACAGCCCGCAGCCCCTGAGCCAAATAATCCCTGCCCTAATGCACCGACTTAAATCAGATTTGGGCCCTCTGTCCCTGCTCTGCCACTCTCTGCTCGCTCCCCACAGCTGCAGCCCAGACAGAACAGGAGGGATCAGGAGGGAGGAGCTGGGTCTCCCCCAGCACTCCTGGATCCGGGATTTGGGGTTTGCTTTTCCTGCCTCTGCCTGGAGCAGCCACTGGCTGCTGTGGTGGCAGCAGCTCTGGTGTCACCACTGTCACCCCAGGGGTTGGGACAGACCCTTTGGTCCCAGCTGCAGGGCTGGGGATGCTGCACTGAGACACAGAGTGAAGCTGAGGGTTTGTGCTGGCCTTGGAGCTGAAAAGTGCTTTAATGGAGTCATGGATGCAAGGGGAAAATGGGAGCACTTGCTCGGCATCTCCACAAGCAACTGGGGCCCCACCAGCCCTGCCTGACAGGCTGGAGAGCATCCCACAAGAACAGGGGGAAACTCCTGATGGGACAGCATCCATCCCACATGGACAGGGGAGCATTCCTGATGGGACAGCATCCCACATGGACAGGGGAACACTCCTGATGGGAGGGCATCCCACATGGACAGGTGAGCACTCCTGACAGGAGAGCATCCCACACGAACAGGTGAAAACTCCTGACAGGCTGGAGAGCATCCCACATGGACAGGGGAGCACTCCTGACGGGAGAGCATCCCACACCTCCAGCAGAGCATCCCCTGCAGGCACCCCAGGCAGGGAATGCCCCCAGGCTGTCCCGTGGCTCCTGTGACACGGAGCTCTGGGAATCCCTCTGGGAATCCCTCCTGGCACTGATCCCACCCCCGTTCCAGCCTGGATCACCCGGGGCTGTCCCAGCCCCACGGACAGGCTCCCCGCAGCTGGGATGAGCCGAGCCGGGGCTGTTGTTATTCCAGAGCCCCTTCCCAGAGCAAAGCCAGAGCCGCGGGCCGTGCCCTTTGGCCGCGGGCGGTGACCCGTGGGCAGCACATCGTGCGAGCCCTCCCGGGGCAGTGATGGATGTCCCTGTCCCCCGAGCCACAGACGCGCTGTCCCTGCCCTGCCGGGACAGGCCGGCCCGCGGGACCGCTCCAGGCAGGAATCAAAGCTTTTGGAATGCGCATGGGAGCTCCAGAACCTTCCAGCCAGGCGGGATGCGCCATCCTGCAGGAGGCTGGGGTCAGCCAGGGGCTGCCTCGCCCCGCTCCTGCCCCGGCTTTGGCAGGGATTTGGGATGCTCCAGGCACAGCCGCTCCCTGCGGCGCCTTCCCAAGGCGCTGCCGCTCTGGCTCGGCTTCCCATTCCCCTCCCCGCCTGCCCCGGGGTTCACTTATGGGATTTTTTATCTGCTGGTGGTTGTGCCGCACTCCGAGGGGAAGGCAAAGCCCCGAGGGCACGGGGTGCAGGGAATCCTCTTGTCCCATCCTAACTCTTCCAAGGCCCCGCTGGGAGTGAGATCCCCTCGCCGGGCAGGAATGGCCGGCTGGCTGTGAGCAAGGAGAGAAGCAGAGCTGCCTCCCTCCCTTCCACGTTTTACCATAATCCAGCTGGTTCTGGCCCGGTTTGGGAGGCTTTCCCCCCAGGAATGCTTCCTGCGCCCGTCCACACCATTCCAGGCAAATTGATGGAGTCAGCAGGATGGGGAAGTGTTATCACCTACTACAAAAACATGGAATAATTCCAAGTCCCAGATTATCAGATAAATGGGCTCCTGATAACCGGCATGATTGGAAAGTAATGGGGAAACAGCTAAACGCGGTGGCAGGGGGTGCGTAAAACATGGAAAAGATCCAGGAATTCTCTGCCCTGTCCTTGAGCTGAGGGGGCTGGGAATGATTTTCCCCGGCCTTCCCAGCGCTGTTCGCTGCTCCTGACCCGGGATGAGCTGGGAGAGAAGCCCCAGGGGGAGAAGCCCCAGGGGGAGAAGCCCCAGGGGGAGAAGCCCCAGGGAGTGAAGCCCCTTCCCCAGGGGAATGCCCCGCAATTCCCCCCTTCCCCCTCGCCTGCCCAACCCCTGATTGCTCATTAACCAGCGCTTGCCCCAGAGAATAATGAGTCGTAAATCACCCTGCAATCGCCTGGACTTTAAACCCCAGCCCTCCTGGAGAGCGCGGCCATCCCGCCGGGGGAAGGAAGGGGGGAGAGGCCCCCGATCATCCCAGCCCAGCCTCGCTTTTCCTTGGACTTTCGCATCTTGCAGGCTCGGGTTAATCTTGGAGCAAACAGTGCGGCAGATAAGGAGCCGGCCGACCCCGCGAACCCCTCGCCCTCCATCCCACGCCTCACCTTTGTTTTCCCTGGCCCAGCCCCGCAGGTGTTCGCTGCCAAAGCAGCCCCGTCACCCCTGGATGCCAAAGTCTCCGCCATCAAGGGGACCAGCGCCACCCAGCAGCGCCCCAAATCCATCCTGGGTATCCCCATCCTTCCCCCGGCAGCTCTGGATCCCCCTTTCCTGGGCTCTCTCCTTGTGTTTTTCCTCTCCACAGCATCATTAGGTGGGGTGAAGGGTGTTAGCATCCATCCCGGGTGATAAAACCGCTTTCATGTCCTCCTTTTTCTCACTCCTGGTGTGGGTTCTGCCACCTCGGGCCAATGTCACAGCCCTGGCACGTGGGGAACAGGCCCAGCCGCGATAAGGAAAAACGGGAGGAGGGAAGGCAGGGAGGAGGACTGGTCAGAAAATGGCCAACTCTTCCCCTACACATAAAGGAGATGGGGGAAAGCGTGTTTTCAGAATTTTTCATCGAAATCGGGAGGGCGGGGAATAGAACATAATTTTTTTGGAGTGAAATTGGGGAAAACAAAAACTCCAAAATGTTCATGTTTGAATTTTTCCCCACCCAAGCTCTTCCATGGCAAAAAGGAGGTTTCATCCTCCACCTTTGGCTGCCGCAAGGAGGGAGGGCAGACTGGTGTCACATCCCCCTTGTCCCCGCAGCCCCCCGGCCCTGCCGCACCCTGGGCTCGCTCAGGAGCCCCCGCTCTCCCTTTGAACCTCTCCCTTTGAACCTCCCTGCCCGGTTCCCGGTGGGACACCTGAAAGCCATTACCGGGCAGCAGCCGGGGCCGGGGCAGCGCTGGGGGCTCGGCAGGAGGGACCCGGCTTTGATCGAGGCTTTGCTGCCCCCCCAGCCCCGCCCGCAGCCTCCCCGGGTCAGCGCACGGGGGCACAACTGCCCCGATCCAGGGAAATGTGGGGACATCCCACCCCAAAGCCACCTCCATGTGGGGACCTCCTACCCCCAAAGCCATCTCAATGTGGGGACATCCCACCCCCCAAACCATCACAATGTGGGGACATCCCAGCCCCAAAGCCACCTCGATGTGGGGACATCCCAGCCCCAACCCCACCTCCATGTGGGGACATCCCATCCCCGAAAGCCACCTCCATGTGGGGACATCCTACCCCCAAAGGCATCTCAATGTCGGGACATCCCAGCCTCCCAACCCCACCTCGATATGGGGACATCCCACCCCCCAAACCATCACAATGTGGGGACATCCCAGCCCCAAAGCCACCTCGATGTGGGGACATCCCAGCCCCAAAGCCACCTCCATGTGGGGACATCCCAGCCCCAAAGCCATCTCAATGTCGGGACATCCCAGCCCCAACCCCATCTCAATGTGGGGACATCCCAGCCCCAAAGCCTCCTCGATGTGGGGACATCCCACCCCCAAAGGCATCTCAATGTCGGGACATCCCAGCCTCCCAACCCCACCTCGATGTGAGGACATCCCATCCCCCAAAACCACCTCGATGTGGGGACATCCCAGCCCCCAAACCATCACAATGTCGGGACATCCCAGCCTCCCAACCCCACCTCGATGTGGGGACATCCCAATGTCGGGACATCCCAGCCTCCCAACCCCACCTCGATGTGGGGACATCCCACCCCTCAGTATATACAGGGCATCCCACCCCTCCTTCCCTCAGGTCTCCTCTCCTGGGACACCCCACGGGGCTTTTCCAGGACGCTGGAGCAGCCGGACAGGAGCGGCCACAGCTTCAGCAGCTGCTCCCAGCAGCTCCGGAGAAAATCCAGCCACAGGAGCATCCCCCAGCGCTGCCCCAGAACAACCCCAGAGCCACAGGAGCCTGCGCGGCTGCCTGGGGCCGGCCCATGGCCACCCCGCCGCCTCCCCCGGAGGTGTTGGGGATCTTTGATCAGTCTTGCAGCCGGAGGAAGCCCCGGGACACCGGGATCTGCCCCCGGGAGGGTCCTGTCAGGAAGAGCGGCCCCGGCACACAAACGGCTCCGCTCATCGCCCAGCCCTCCCCATCCTCCGGCTCCGGCTCCGGCTGAGCGAGTGCTTCCAGACACAGCCCGGGGCTTTGGGAGCTCCCCCGACCCCCGGCTGTGCTGTGGAGATGGGAAAACATGGCCTGGGGCTGCACTGATGCTGCTGAGCAAGAGGGTTGGGGGGCAGGATGCTGCCCATTGTCCTGCCTGCCCTGCCAGCCCTGCCAGCCCCACCTGCCAGCCCCACCTGCCCTGCCAGCCCTGCCCTACCTGTCCTGCCAGCCCTGCCTGTCCTGCCTGTCCTGCCTGTCCTGCCATTCCTGCCATTCTTGCCATTCCTGCCATCCCTTCCAGCCCTGGCCATTTCCCAGCTGCAGGTTCATGACATTTAGGGGTCCCCATTCTGCCCCCCAGCTCTCCAGACACCCTCCGCTCCCCAGAGAGGCTGATCTGGCAGTGCTGGGTTGATGGTTGTACTCGATGGTCCTGGAGATCCTTTCCAACCTAAACAATTCTAGGATTTCCCACTGGAGTTTCCTGCCCCTCTCCCTGCTCCCATTCCCCAGCACATCCCTCCCCTGAGTCCTGCAGGGATGTGCCCTCCCTTGCACAGGGACAGAAGGATGAGGGACGCGTGTCCTGCTCTCAGGGATGTCCTGTGGTCACCCTGCACAGCCCATGGAGCACCCACCACCTCCCCGGATCCTGAACTCACTGCTGCAGCCCCCAGGACGGTGAGCTCCAGTAGGGAGCTTCCCTTAGGAGCAGCACTTCCCCACAGCAGCCAGGAAATGCCACCCCTGCCCTTCCCTGGGGCCACCGTGGTCACCCAGAGCAGTCACTGCTGGGAGCTGCTCCAGCCCCTTCCTCTCCCCTGCTAAAATCCCTTTTCCAGAGGAGCCTCCAGGCTTTGGGTTCACCTCTCTGTGTTTGTAAAGAGCTTGTCCCATGATTAATCATTCCAGGAATTCCCTGCTGATCCTCCCTGCACCGAGGAGGGGACATTGTGCCTATGGCTCCGAATTCCTCTGGATTAGCAATTAAGGCATCTTTTCTCACTTTCTGTGCAAGGGAGAGTCCTTCTGGTAGAGCCATTACAGGTCTCACACAGCCTCACTCTTTGTAGGGCTGAGATTCCCTCGGTGGGATTTGCTCCCATCTTTCACCAAGGTCTTTTTTGGGGACCACAAGCTTAATTAAAACCTTATTTATTATAACTTTAGCACCTCGTTGTGTCTCAAGGACTTTGCAATCCCTCTCTGGGAAGCCTGGGAGCAGAATGCAAAATGGGTTCAGTGTTGGCCTGAAGTGAGTCAAGAGGTGCAGGTTAAATTCTCAGCTCACAGCTTCATCCAGGATCCTTTGTGGATTCCCACCACTCCATCTTGTCCTCATCATCCTCTTGGATGGGCTCCTCTCCATCCAAATTCATCCCCAGCTGCCACACTGGGCATTGGGGATGTGACATCTCAAAAAAAAGCAGCTAAAAGATGATGTGGGGGAAGGGAAAATATCTGCAAAGAGGAGCTCAGGACAACCCAAATGTGCTCCCCCTGGATTTTCCCAAGCTTTTGTTTCAGTCACGATGGCCATTTATTTTAATATGTTTTCCTGTCATTAACTTTAATTTCAGGGCTTTCGAAACAGAAAAACGTGTTCAATAATTTGGGAGGTTTTTCTCTCTCTTTTTGCAGTGAAAAAGGCAAATAGTGCTGATCTGCTCCTGACAAAGTTGATGAATCGGCATTTTTAACAATTGTGTTTTTCCTTGGCCACTTCCCAGCCCGATCCCTTTGCTCTGGCAGCGGAGCTGCTCCATCCTCCTGCACTCCTGGAGAGGCTGGTGCTCCTTGGGGCTGGTGATTTTGGGATTCTCCTCTGCAGCAGCAGCCCCTCACCCCCGGCATTTCCTTCACAGGGACGTTGGCTCTGAAGGAATCTGTCACAGAAAATCCTCCCTCTCCTCTGCAGTGTCCTTCCCATCTTCACTTCCCTTTCCTTGCCTGTGGCTTTCTCGTGGAGGCACAAATTCCCTGGCAGAGCTTCTCCCTCTGAAGTGCTGGAGGACTTTGTTCCCTACCCTTGCCTCAGCCTACTCTATTTCCTGTCCTTTCTCCTGCCTCCAGGCAAGTTCTGCTCCTCAGGGCTGAAAAAACCTTTGCAGCTCCCATTCCTCAGGCTCCTGCCCTCGGCCTCGCCTTCCCCGGATCCCTTCTCTGCTGGAAAAATTCCAGGGCTGTGCCTGCTGCTTTCTGGCAGGGCTGGGGCTTCCCTTGTCCCCCCCAAAGGAAGGACTCTGGATTTCCCAAAATGTTGTGGCTCATGGCATCCCTGCCTGTTCCCTGCCTGTTCCCTGCCTGTTCCCTGCCTGATTCCTGCCTGTTCCCTGCCTGATCCCTGCCTGATCCCTGCCTGATCCCTGCCTGGTCAATGCCTGTTCCCTGCCTGATCCCTTCCTGATCCCTGTCTGATTCCTGCCTGATCCCTGCCTGATCCCTTCCTGATCCCTGCCTGGTCAATGCCTGTTCCCTGCCTGATCCCTTCCTGATCCCTGTCTGATTCCTGCCTGATCCCTTCCCGATCCCTGCCTGTTCCCTGCCCAATCCCTGCCCGATCCCTGCCCAATCCCTGCCCGATCCCCGCCCAATCCCTGCCTGATCCCTGCCCGATCCCTGCCTGTTCCCTGCCGGATCCCTGCCCAATCCCTGCCTGCCTGTTCCCTGCCCAATCCCTGCCTGATTCCTGCCTGTTCCCTGCCTTTCCCCTGCCCGATCCCTGCCTGTTTCCTGCCTGTTCCCTGCCTGTTCCCTGCCGGATCCCTGCCTGATCCTGCCTGTTCCCTGCCTGATCCCTGCCTGATCCCTGCCTTTCCCCTGCCTTTCCCCTGCCTGATCCCTGCCTGATCCCTGCCTTTCCCCTGCCTGATCCTGCCTGTTCCCAGCCTGTTCCCTGCCCAATCCCTGCCCGTTCCCTGCCTGATCCCTGCCTGTTCCCTGCCCAATCCCTGCCCGATCCCTGCCCGATCCCTGCCTGATCCCTGCCTGATCCCTGCCTTTCCCCTGCCTGATCCCTGCCTGATCCCTGCCTTTCCCCTGCCTGATCCCTGCCTGATCCTGCCTGTTCCCTGCCTGATCCCTGCCTGTTCCCTGCCCAATCCCTGCCTGTTCCCTGCCTGATCCCTGCCTGTTCCCTGCCTGATCCCTGCCCTGGCACTGCCACCACCAAAAGCCACTCCTGAGGTCCTGCCTGGGCCATTCCTTCTCACTGGGATGCTCCCAGCTCATCCGGGCCATACCTGCAGGATGCTGGCGAGTGGAAAAGGGTTCCTAAGGGGATCCTGTCCTTCAGCACTGCAGGGACAGGACCCACATCCCATTTCCAGGAGCTCAGGAAGGGCAGCTCCTCCAGCAAAGGATTTGGAAAATGTGGTCACTGCCAATGTGGGGACATGGAGCTTTTCCTGCCTGCTGGAATCCAATCCCTAAGGACACACTGTGCCTGATGAGGGGGGCATGAGGAGCTAGAGCAGGGGAACACCTTTATTTACCCTTAACCAGTCCTGGAGGATGCCCCAGTGAGATCCAGGAAGGTGCCCCCATCCCATCCCCTGGTGGAGGGGGGCTGACACTGGATGGGGTCGGAACACACAGCCTTAATTTATCAGGAGAAGGCAAGAGATCCCCAGGGCCCCCAGCCTTTCAACAGCCACATGCAGCCCCCTCCCGCTCCTGTTCCGCAGGTACTCCCTCGTTTCCAGTTGATTGAAACCCAAATAATGTCCTCAGCCTGATGGATCGCTGCTGCCCCACCAGCATCCACCTTCCAGGGGGGTGGGAAGGAGAGGAAATGGTTCCTGTGCACTTCCCACCCAGCCCAGCACATGGAAAACATCACTGCTCCATGGATAGGAACCAATTCACCCTCTGGAGCTGCTGGTGCAGCCTGAGGAAAGGCATGGATTTCATCCCTTCCTCAGCTCTTCTCTCCACTCTTTGTCCTTTTTATTTAAATTTTGGATATTTGTGGCTGCTTTTAACTATTTCTTGCAGGATCATCTTAAATAGCCCCTTTTTCAAGGGAGACACTGTAGGAAATCCCTGTTAGGAAGCAGATCCATCAGGATCCACAGCCAGAACTCTTTCCCTCCCTGCTTTCCCACATACTCCTGCCCCAAAGCTGTCCCACAGTCTGTGCCAGGTCAGCATCCAGTGACCCTGAGGGGGAAGGTGACAGTCCTGGAGTGCTCTGGGGTGATGAGTGGGACCCTGGCAGGGGAGGGCACAGCTCAGCCCATGCAGGGTCACGACAGCCAGGCAGGATTCCCAGATAACCCCCGGCAGGGCCAGGCGGAATTCCCAGATAACCTCTGGCAGAAATACAGCCGCTGCCAGGACCTGCCCTCCTTCCTCGGGTGAATTAAGGCAGCCCAAGCCCTGGGACATAAATTAGTGATGGGAATCAGTGATAGGAGCCAGCCCTTGGCCCGGAGGGGCCTGGGGCAGAGGGATCAGGAGCTGCAGTGCCCATCCTGGGATGCTCTGAGTGAATTCCTGGGCTGGCTGGGGGCTCCTTTCCCCCCAGGAATGGGAGTGGGGGGTGTTAATACCTGCTGACCTTGAGGTCACAGGTCAGGGACAACCATCCCAGTGAGCCACGGGAAGTGGCCTTTGCAGTGACACGTGGCTGCTCCAGGCACCGTCACCATTCTCGGGATGGGGGCCCTGGGTGCCAGGCAGGCTCCAGCAAGGGGATGTGGGAACAGGGAACAGCAAACCCATGGCTGGCTTTGCATAGAGAGCAGGCAGGAGGCAAAGATTTCCTCCACACTTTCTATTCCTCATCCTCTCCTTGCTCGCACAAGGAAAATCTTTGTCATTCTGGCCAAAATTTCCTACCACAAGAAACTGTGGAAAAACAGCAACAGCAACAACAAAAACAAAAAAAACCCCAAACAAAACTACAAAAAAAAAAAACCCAAAACAATAAAAAAGTATTCATGTGCTCTGCCCAGACACGAGCACAGGGACCCCAGGGATGTCACCTGCAGCTGCTCAGGTCACCCCAAAAATGATGCTTGCCTGAAGGGATTGGGGCACTTCTGCCCCCAGATCCAAGCAGGGACACATCTGGCAAAGGGATCCTCATGGATTGGGACAAGGCAAGGACACAGGTCCTGCACAGAGTCTGTGAACCCCCCTCCCAGCATGGGGACCCTCCCACACCCTCCGTGTCACCCCAGCTGGCAGCACCTTAATAACCCCTGGCGCCAAGAGCTGGGCCCTGAGCATGTGGGGTGCTAATTAGCGCTGTGCTCATTAGCCCAGGCATGGGGGTGGGGCTGTCAATGGATTTGGAGGGGATTAGAGCCCCACAGGGCTGTGACACCCCCTTGCCACCCCCACCCCAAAGAGGTGCTGAGTCAGTGCTGCAGGGGGAGCTGGATCCCACAGTTATCCACAGCATCTCCAGTTCTCCCAGTGCTGGCAGGGACCGGAATTCTTTACCTGGCCAGAGAGATGGATGTCCCTGGAATGAACCCAAAATGGAAGAGGCCAAAGATTAAAACCACCCCCTCCAACAGCCCCCCCAGCGTTAACTTTTGGTTAAGTGCAGCAGATAAGAACAAGTTAAATTTATCTTCAAAGAACCCCCAAAAGTGGCTCTCCCTTAACCCCCCCGTCGCCGGAATAAATCTTCCCCTTATCTGAATTTCCAAGGAGCGGGGCTGGCAGGGGCCAGAGTGGGAATGCTGCAGACTGGGTTAAGCCAAACCCCTCTCTGGTTCGGATTAAAGAGGAGGATAAAAGAGCGCGGGGTCCCGGCGGGAGCATAAATAACGCGGGATGGGCCCTGAGCAGGGATTTACACCCGGGAATGCTCCGAGCCCAACACAACAACAAGGGGGGATCAGGGGGATGGGCCCTGCCAAGGGGTGACGGTGGCTGTGGAGAGGGTGGAAAGGGCAGGAGGCACTGAGTGGGAAGCAGGGAAAAGATGGGATGCGGGAGGGATGGAACAGGCATGGTGTGATGCAGGAGGGAGGGGAAAAGGGGAAGGATATAGGGGAAGAGAAAAGGAAAAGAGGAAAAGAGGGAGGAGAAAGGGAAGGGAATAGGGGGAGGGAAATGTAAAAGTGGAAGGGGAAGAGGAAGGAGAAGAGCAAGAGGAAGGAACAGGAAAAAGGGAAAAGCTAAAGGGAAAGAAGTAGGGGAAGAAAAATGGGGAGGGAAATGGGAAAGGAAAAGGGGAAAAGAGAAAGGGGAAAGGAGAAGGGGGAAAGGGAAAAGGAGAAAAATGGGAAAAGGGAAAAAGGGGAAAAGGGGAAAAGGGAAGCAGATCCCTGACCTGAGGCATCCATGCCGCAGTATCCCACATCTCACATGCCAGCACATCCGCATCCCTGCAGATCGGACAGAGGAAATCAGGCAGACACAGCCAAATTCCAGAAAATTATGATGGGAATCAGTGATAGGAGCCAGCCCCTTGGCCCGGAGGGGCCTGGGGCAGAGGATCAGGAGCTGCAGTGCCCATCCTGGGATGCTCTGAGTGAATTCCTGGGCTGGCTGGGGCTCCTTTCCCCCAGGAATGGGGAGTGGGGGGTGTTAATACCTGCTGACCTTGAGGTCACAGGTCAGGGACAACCATCCCAGCGAGCCACGGGAAGTGGCCTTTGCAGTGACACGTGGCTGCTCCAGGCACCGTCACCATTCTCGGGATGGGGGCCCTGGGTGCCAGGCAGGCTCCAGCAAGGGGATGTGGGAACAGGGAACAGCAAACCCATGGCTGGCTTTGCATAGAGAGCAGGCAGGAGGCAAAGATTTCCTCCACATTTTCTATTCCTCATCCTCTCCTTGCTCACACAAGGAAAATCTTTGTCATTCTGGCCAAAATTTCCTACCACAAGAAGCTGTGGAAAAACAGCAGCAACAACAACAAAAACAAAAACAAAACAAAACAAAAAACAAAACAAATAAAACTACAAAAAAAAACCACCCCAAAACAATAAAAAAGGTATTTATGTGCTCTGCCCAGACACGAGCACAGGGACCCCAGGGATGTCACCTGCAGCTGCTCAGGTCACCCCAAAAATGATGCTTGCCTGAAGGGATTGGGGCACTTCTGCCCCCAGATCCAAGCAGGGACACATCTGGCAAAGGGATCCTCATGGATTGGGACAAGGCAAGGACACAGGTCCTGCACAGAGTCTGTGAACCCCCCTCCCAGCATGGGGACCCTCCCACACCCTCCGTGTCACCCCAGCTGGCAGCACCTTAATAACCCCTGGCGCCAAGAGCTGGGCCCTGAGCACGTGGGGTGCTAATTAGCGCTGTGCTCATTAGCCCAGGCATGGGGGTGGGGCTGTCAATGGATTTGGAGGGGATTAGAGCCCCACAGGGCTGTGACACCCCCTTGCCACCCCCACCCCAAAGAGGTGATGAGTCAGTGCCGCAGGGGGAGCTGGATCCCACAGTTATCCACAGCATCTCCAGTTCTCCCAGTGCTGGCAGGGACCGGAATTCTTTACCTGGCCAGAGAGATGGATGTCCCTGGAATGAACCCAAAATGGAAGAGGCCAAAGATTAAAACCACCCCCTCCAACAGCCCCCCCAGCGTTAACTTTTGGTTAAGTGCAGCAGATAAGAACAAGTTAAATTTATCTTCAAAGAACCCCCAAAAGTGGCTCTCCCTTAACCCCCCCCTCGCCGGAATAAATCTTCCCCTTATCTGAATTTCCAAGGAGCAGGGCTGGCAGGGGCCAGAGTGGGAATGCTGCAGACTGGGTTAAGCCAAACCCCTCTCTGGTTCGGATTAAAGAGGAGGATAAAAGAGCGCGGGGTCCCGGCGGGAGCATAAATAACGCGGGATGGGCCCTGAGCAGGGATTTACACCCGGGAATGCTCCGAGCCCAACACAACAACAAGGGGGGATCAGGGGGATGGGCCCTGCCAAGGGGTGACGGTGGCTGTGGAGAGGGTGGAAAGGGCAGGAGGCACTGAGTGGGAAGCAGGGAAAAGATGGGATGCGGGAGGGATGGAACAGGCATGGTGTGATGCAGGAGGGAGGGGAAAAGGGGAAGGATATAGGGGAAGAGAAAAGGAAAAGAGGAAAAGAGGGAGGAGAAAGGGAAGGGAATAGGGGGAGGGAAATGTAAAAGTGGAAGGGGAAGAGGAAGGAGAAGAGCAAGAGGAAGGAACAGGAAAAAGGGAAAAGCTAAAGGGAAAGAAGTAGGGGAAGAAAAATGGGGAGGGAAATGGGAAAGGAAAAGGGGAAAAGAGAAAGGGGAAAGGAGAAGGGGGAAAGGGAAAAGGAGAAAAATGGGAAAAGGGAAAAAGGGGAAAAGGGGAAAAGGGAAGCAGATCCCTGACCTGAGGCATCCATGCCGCAGTATCCCACATCTCACATGCCAGCACATCCGCATCCCTGCAGATCGGACAGAGGAAATCAGGCAGACACAGCCAAATTCCAGAAAATTATTTTTTCATTTTCTCCTTTATTAGTTTTTTATTAGAGGGAAAAACAAGCTAGAGCTGCTTCTGCCCCAGCACAACCTTCCCCAGCCGCAGCGGCTCCGTTCAGGCTCCAAGCGCTGCCCTGGATGGCCGGGAAGAGCCTGGATTTGGGAAGTGTTGGATCCCCCCTGCTCTGGTACATGGGCAGAGGGTCAGGGAGGCTTCACCCCTCACCCACACACTGGGGATGTTCCAGCTAGAGATGTCCTGCAGGGCAGATCCATAGGAAAAACCTGCTGGGATCCACGTGCTGTGGGACAGGCAGAGGGGTGAATAAATCCATCTGGGATGGGAGCAGCCCGGCCAAGGAATGAGCTCACCGTGGGTCGGATGTGGGGGATAACACAGGAGCGCTCTCCTGCCCTGATGCAATCCGGGGAAGGCACAGCCCGGTGAGAACCATCGGAAAAAGTCTTTGACCTTCCTGAACCCTTGGAAAGATTGAAGCTGCACCTCCGGCCTGGATTGCAGGGGGGAGGGAAGAGCGGGAGCAGATGTCCCTGCGGTGGGGGACACGTGCGGCAGCCGGGGAGGATGAGCTGGATCAGGAGGTGGGATGCGTGGAATGGCCACCCACGGCCGTTCCAGCTTGGATCTGAGCCCTGCAGCATCCCGGGAAGCTGATGCCCTTCCCACCATCCCTCCCTCAGCAGGGGCTGTGCCCCGGTCCCTCTGCAGCTGCAGGTTCCCCGTGCTGGAGGTGGGAAGGGCTGCCAAGATCCATCGCCCTCCTGCAAAACTGCTCCGGGATCTGGAATCAATTATTGCGCGGGCCCAGGAATTAGCACATTGCAAAGGCACAGTGACTTCAGGAACCTGGAATGGGATCAGTTTTTGCTCACATTGTCACCTGCTGCCCTGCCCGTGCCCTGGGTGTGGGAAGGGCCAGGACACGGATCCCTGGGAGGGCAGGAACGCCCTCTCCAGCAATCCACAGCTCCAGCCCCCGGCAAGGAGAGGTGTCAGGGCTCACTCCCCGTGTCACAGGGAATTTTCTCATTCCTGGGTGAAGCTCTCCAGAGCTCTGCCCAAGGTGGGAAGTGACCCCGGGGCTGCCACGTGTGTCCTCCAGCATGGGATGGAGGATCCTGACACCTCCCACCCAAAGCATCTCCCAGTTATCAGCAATGCCTCTCCTGCTGGGATTAGTGGAGAAACCTGAGGAGAGGGGAGGGGGTGCTCCAGGGCTGAGGAATTCATCTGTTTGGGAAAGCAGATCCTGCCTCCAGTGGCTGTGGGTGCTTGTGATGAGCTGCCCATGCCAACCCCCAACACTTCCCTTCAGGAATCACCAACCATCCCATATCCCTACTTAAACCTGCAAGGAAAAAAGCTCTTCTGAGAGGGATGAACAGAGCAGAGGAGTGCAGGCAGTGGGTGCCCCTGGGTGGGACACAAACCCCCCAGAGCTCAGGCAGAGAGGGGGGATCAGGGTGGGTGTTCATCCCCTGGTGTCATGGATATAAACAACAGCCACAGCAACTGCCAAAAATTTCGGGAATATAATCCCAAAAGCGCAGAAAACACCCCAGAGGGATGTCCAGGCATCCTGAGGAGACCCCAGTGGGCTTCTCCCTGCAGTGGCCAGGGCAGCTCATGGAGCTGGCATCCCAGTGCCCCCTTCCTCCTCCTTCTCTCTCTCCTTCACCTCTTCCTCCTCTGCCCTGGCTGCCGGCTCCAGCTGGAGAAATCCTGCCTTTCTGCCTCTTTGCCTCGCGCCCGCGCTAAGTGAGCTGGAGCGAATCACCCCGGGATTTGCATTAACAGCAGTCGCTACAACAAGATCCCAGCCAAACACAATACTGGAAACTCGGCTTTCCCCCCATCCTTAGTGCTTCCAGATGGAGCCCCTCGCTCCCACCAGAGGGTAGGGGCCAACCCCCCCTTTCTGCTCCCAGAAACCTTTCCTTCAGCCCCAGGCTGCGGAGGGGGTGACAGGGACAGAGCTGCCCTTTGTCCCCGCTCCGTGCCCGGTGCCGGAGCCGGGAAGGGCCCGGCAGCTTTCCCTGTTTCCAAAGCAGAGGATTTATTTCCGCTTACATCAGAGAAAGTTGAAAAAAAATATCATCATAAAAGAGAAAGAGATCAGGATATTCTGCAAGTCCTTTGGGATCTGTATAGGGGAAGACATCCTTGGAATAACATCAGCAGCCCCAGCACCGCCTTTGGAGCCGGCCAGGAACGGCCTCTCCGGGCACTGAAAGCACTCTAGCAGAGTGCTAAAAATATTCATTATCCAGGCGGGAATCGTCAGCACGGCACAGGCCCCAGGTATTAAGTAGGTAGCAGGACCTGGCACGGGCTCCTTGGCTTACACCTCCTCACACACATTTGGCTTTGTCATTAAAGCCTCCAGGCAGAGATGTTCCCGAGGAACGGCCAGGAGCAGAGGGGCTGGCTCGTCCCTCGCCTCCCTGTGCCAGGAGACCCCCATCCCATGGAGCTGACAGCTCCTTCATTGGAGCTGGAGCAGCTGGGTCTCTGCCAGGTGCTTCTGATAAGGAAATCCATTGCTTGGTGGGGATGTGGGTGTTGGGGAGCACCTGGACCCCCTGCACCCACCAGTGCTGCTGTGTCCCCTTCCATGGGCTGGAATTCCTCGGCTCAGGTCCTCATCCTGTGAGAATCAGGCTAATTTTTGGCCAGACATTGCATGAGCCCAGAGTTGCTTTGGGCAGAGATTCCTGCTCTTCTCAGCCATTCCAATAGGAAATGGGTTCCACTGCTTCCTCCAGGTGGTTTTGTTCTTCCTCTCTTTTGTTGGGACTAAACCTCCTGCAGAACTGCCATTGAATCCTCCTGGAATCACAGCAGCTCCCATCAGGATCACCAGCTCCAAGACTGCACAAAGAACCTTCACACAGATAAAATCCTCCAAATTTAAGTCACAGGTTCTTGTTTTTCACCCTCACTTTTGCAGCTGCTTCTTCCAAACCTTCCTTTGGAACCATGAAGAAAGGGAGGCAAAGCACCCCAGCTGCATGGGGAGTGAGCATGGAGCCTCTGCCCGGGGAGCCATGGAATCACAGACTGCTCTGGGCTGGAAAGGGCTGCACAGACCAGGGTGTCCTTCCTCCCCTGCCATGGGCAGGGCACCTTCCACTGCCCCAGGCTGCTCCAAGCCCTGTCCAGCCTGGCCTTGGACACTTCCAGGGATCCAGGGGCAGCCTCAGCTTCCCTGGGCACCCTGTGCCAGGGCCTCCCCACCCTCACAGGGAAGAATTCCTTCCCAATATCCATCTAACCCTGCCCAATGGCAGTGGGAAGCCTATTCCCTCTCATCCTGTCCCTCCATCCCTTGTCCCAGATCCCTCTGCAGCTCTCCTGGAACCTCTTGAGGCACTGGAAGGGCTCTAAGCTCTGCCTGGAGCCTTCTCTTCTCCAGATGAGCCCCCCCAGCTCTCCCAGCCTGTCTTGCTGTCACACTGTGCAGGGGGCACTGGGAATTGCAGGATCAGGACGCTCCTGATGCAATCCCCCAGCACAGCTGGCCCTCAGCCCTCTCTCCTGGCCCCAGGAGTGCCGTGTCCATGCCCAGCACTGCTGGACAGATGCTCCTGCTCACGTCCTGTTCAGCCCAGGCTGTTTCCAGGTTTCCCAGCCCCCTGGACCCTCTGCAAACCGGAGGCAGCTGCAGCTGCAGGAGGGATGAGAGGGGGGGAGTCTGAGTTTTTCCCCAGAGCTGGATGAGGGACAGCCCAAGGAGCTCAGCCTTGTTTATCCTGCTGTGGTTTCCCTGCAGGGAACATACGTGTGTTCCTACAGGGACACAGGGAGCATTCCAGCTTTCTCCCTGCCACAACCTCTGTGCATGTGAGGTCTCTGGTCCCTTCCATGGGAGATGGGAGGGCTGCTAAATCATAGAATCATGGAATGGTTTGGGTTGGAAGAGATCTTAAAGCTCATCCAGTGCCACCCCCTGCCATGGCAGGGACACCTTCCCCTATCCCAGGCTGCTCCAAGCCCTGTCCAATCTGGCCTGGGACACTTCCAGGGATCCAGGGGCAGCCTCAGCTTCTCTGGGCATTCTGTGCCAGGGCCTCCCTCCCCTTACAGGGAAGAATTTCTCCTAATAGTCAATGTAATCTCCCATCTTTTAATTTAAAACTATTTCCCCTTTTCCCTCACTGACTGTCCATGTAAAAAACCACTCTCCATCTTTTCCATCAGCTCCCTTTAGAGGAGAGGAAAGGCAGGAACTTTGCACAAATCCTTCACCCAGCCAACCCAGGAATGTTTTCTCTGGCAGCTGTTTCCAGTGTCACGTTTGAGGCTGGCAGCATCACGGAGGGGACCCCAGAGCTGTGTCCCCAGGCAGGGCTGGCCCTGCAGCATCCACCGGCCCTGCAGCATTCCAGGCTCTGCTTTTACACTCCTCAGATTTGCTCTGTGCTTTAAAGTAAAGCCCCTTGTAAAACCTGGCAGCCCCGAGGAGAGATAAGGGGGGTCTCAGGGAGCCGCTGGCTCAGAGTGGGATCTGGAAGGAGCTGCTGTGATGGAGAGCCAAGCGTGGGGGCAGCCAGAGTGGGGAGGCTCTGGGGCCACTGCAGAGCATTTCCCTGCCCCAGTCCCATCCCTGGAGCTTGGAAACCCGCGTGGTGGGATCTAGGCCAGCACAGGGAGCACACAGCTCCTGCCTCCCCATCACACAGCTCAGGGTGGGGCTGTGGCCATGGAGGATCCTGGAGTTCCAGAGCAGCAGAGACTCCCTGGAGTGGTACAGCAGCTGCTTCACAGCTGGATCCAGGAGTGGGAGCCATGGGTCTGCTTGGGTGGGAATTGGGATGAGGGGGATCCATTCTAGGGGGATGTTGGGGTGCTGCAGGTGATGGTTTGGGGGAACAGCCACAACGCTCTGTTGTAGCAAAGATCCATGACCAGGATTGATTATCAGAACCTATTTTTTCATGGAAAGTGTCAGGCCTTGGAAGGGGCTGCCCAGGGAGGTTTGGAGTCCCCATCCCTGGAGGTGTCCAAGGGACAAGAGGACATGGCACTCAGTGCTCTGGGCTGGGATCAGCCACAGATTTGACTCAGTCTTGGAAGGCTTTTCCAGCCTCAGTGATTCTGGGATTCTGCATTTTTAGGGATGCTCTGCATCTTTCAGGCTCACTGAGCAGGGCAGGGGGAGCTGGACTGGGTACCCAGTGTGGCACAGCCCAGGAATGGGGGAGAGGAGAAGGTGGGAGCACAGGGCAGTGAGGAGAGGAGGCAGTGATCTCCCCGTGGATAAGGGGGATATAATCCCTCATTTCACACACATGGAGATACCAAAAGCCAAATCGTGGAGGATAATTGCTCCAAAAAACAAAGGGGTGCTTCATATTCCTTGGCTCCCTGACAGAATTAGCACAGCAAGAGTTCCCTGCATTTCCTTTCATTCTCCTCCAAAAACATCACTTTCCTGGGGGTGGATTTGGGGATGGGGGTGGGAAAGCTGCGAGCATTGCTGGGTCCTGGCAGGGTGGGATGGGCAGCTGCCCACAGGAGCAGGGATTTGCCCAAACCCCTTCCTGCTGCTTCCCCATTCCCCCAGCTCGTTGGACTCCCACAGACCACATCCTGGGGGCAGCCATGGCCCCTTATCCCATCCCATCCCATCCCATCCCATCCCATCCCATCCCATCCCATCCCATCCCATCCCATCCCATCCCATCCCATCCCATCCCATCCCATCCCATCCCACCCCTGGGGCTGTGTTCCTGGCAGAGGTGGCAGGATCGTGGCGGGGGAGCAGCGTGCCAGCAGCACAGCCTCATCCACGGGGTTCAGGAGGCAAAAACAGCTGGGGAAGAAGAGCCTGGGAGGGTTTTTCCCAAGCTGGGCGAGCTCTCTGAAGCTGCTCGCCCCCGGAGCCAGGTGGCCTTTGAACGGGAGCAGCTCCCGGCATGGGCGGCACCGGGAGCGGCACCAACCGGGAAGGGCCGTTCCTGACGCAGCCTGGGGATGGAAGTCACCTGCCAGCCTCAAACCAAGCGTTTGTGAGCCTGCAGGAGGGTGGGTTGAGAGCTTTGGTGGAAGAACAAAGGGCACAAAAGGAGGGTGGTTGCTGAGGAGGGAGAGGGATGGGATGAGGTGAGCTGGTGGTGCTGGGCCAGCCATGGGTGACAGGTCTGGTGGCACCACAGTGGACAGAGCCACTGGACACCAGGGTGGCAGGGAATCCTTGAGCTCTGTTTAACTTAATAAAAATGCACAATGAGAAACCCTTTCCCCGCTCTTGAGGTCTCATTTGAGGCCACCCTGTGCCACCTTCCCCGTGTCCCTGCCACTCCCAAGCCTCATGGGCACCTGCCCCACTGCACCTCCAGCTCCCTTCTCCCCAGGTCCCCGTGGGGATCAGGGACACAGTGGGGGCTCCTCCAGTGTCCCCACCCCTGGCTGAGCCCCCCCAGCCCTGCCCCAGTTGGGTGAGGGCTGCAGCTCTCCAGACCTCCCCATCCAGACTGTTCCTCAGGGCTGGAACAAGGAAAAAGCTGAAGTGTGAAAGAACACTGAAGGGAGCACTGGAAGAACCGGATTTTCTTTTATTTGATTTTTTTTTTTTCTATTCTGAAGGATGCTGTATTGAGCTGAACATGACAAATATGCCAGGAATGTTTGCCCTCAGGGCCTGGGAGAGCAGGGAAAGGCACTGCTGGCACCTTATCAATGCAGCAGCCCCAGTGTTTGTGCAAAAACAAGTGCCAGGGGCAGGTCCTGGGGCAGCAGCTGCCCATGCCTGGAGCAGAATGCCAGCAGGAATCTGCTGTGACAAAGGGGAATGTCACCTTGGCAGATGGGGACCTGCACATGGGGCAGAAGAAGCAGGTCTGGCTCTGCTCCCAAGGAACAAGGGACAGGCCAAGAGGAAACAGCCTCATGGTGCCCCAGGAGAGCTTTAGGTTGGATATCAGGGATCATTTCTTCATGGAAAGGGCTGTCCAGCGGAATCCCCATCCCTGGAGGGGCTTAAAAGCCATGTGGATGTGGTACCTGGGGACATGGTTAGTCATGGCCTTGGCAGCGCTGGGGCACAGTGGCACTCACTGATTCAGAGGTGTTTTCCAGCCTCAGCAATTCCGTGATTCTCTGCAAGAGCCGGCGGCAGCTCCGGAGAGCCCCAGCCCAGCTCCAAGGAAGCCATGTGCAGCGGGCTGGGGCCAGGGCTAATTAACAGGCCTCATTAAAAATATATTGTGTTTGCTTTAAACAAGGTTCCCTCAAGCCAGAGGAAGCTGGTGAGGGACTGAGGAGAGATAGCGAGGGAGAGAGAGGCAGCAGGGAGGGGGAGGTGATGCCTGGGTGCATTTATTCCTTCCCTTCCTTCCATTTCTAACCCAAACCAAAGTGTCTCTGTGGCTGGAGGCGCCCTCTCGTCTCATAAAGTCCCACATAGGAAATTGTAAAGTACAGGAAAACAACCCAAACCCCCTGACCCCTTAACAAACTCCAGCCACAGCCACAGAAAGCTGCACGGTAAACAAAGCCAAGCTGCAGTCGCCAAACTCTCCTGGATGCTGGGGCTGTGTTTTTGGTCCCAGTGGAGGCTGGATGGTCCTTTTGGAGGTTGGATGGCCCTACTGGAGGCTGGATGCACCCACCCAAGGCTGGATGGTCCCACCCAAGGCTGGATGTCCCCGCAGCCCTCACCCCAGCCCCCAGCCACAGAGCTGCCCCTCAGCCCGAAGGTGCTGATTCCTTCAAAGTCAGATTCTTCCTCTCCCCCTCAGCGAAGATGATGATGCTCTGAGCCAGCAGTTGGTCTTCCCTCTCCCATTCAGAGCAGGACTGGTGTCCCCTGGAGCCTCAGGGTTTGTCCCCTGAGTGTGTCGGGCACCCACAGAGAGGCACCGGCCCTGCTGCAGCGCCATTAGCATCGGTGCCACCGAGGGAATGCTCCGTTTCCCTGGACACCGGTAATTCAGCCAGAACCTGCACAATTTTCTGTGCATAATAGTCCCAAATGTGCTCTCTGGCAGGCTCAGGAATCAGCAGCCCAGCAGAGGCAGCCTGGATTAATCAGGCTGGCCACGACTCGGAACAAACCTGCTGATGAAGCCTTGGCTGCAGCCAGGGCTGCCCCTCCCTCCTGCTCCCACACAGCCCCAGGGACTGGGAATCTCAACGGGGTGATTGACCACATTCTTCCAGAGCCCCCTGCCACCAGCATGGTGCCTCCTGCTCCGTGTCCCTGTGTCACCCGTGTCCCCCAGGAGTCACACCAGGAGCTGGGCAGGCAGGGGAGGTGGGGCTGTGGCTGCAGAGGGGGTGAAGGGGTCAGGGAGTCCCTGCTCGCTGGGATTCCAGTCACGGCACTCTGACCCTGCCTGGGACACTCTGCTGGTTCATCCTGCCACATATCCCAGCGGGAGATGCCTGTGCTCCTGCCCGGAGCCTTGTGGGATGCTCGGAGCCAGCCCTCAGGTTCCTTGTGGTCCCAAATCCTGGTGTTTCTCCTGCCTCCTCCTTTCTGCCTCCTGCCCTCTCTGCCTCCTGTGCGCTCCCTGGCTGAGACTCCACTGCCCAGAGGATGCAGGCTGGGAGCTTTCCTGGGGCATCCCAACCCACTGGCCCCAGGACATGCCCTTCCCTCCTCCCCCCAGCAGGCACCACCTCGTCCCCCTCTGAAAGGACAGCATCTGAGCCATTTTTGGCAGATATTTGCCTGTTGGACGCTATACTCGGGGCTGGCACTGGCAGCACTCTGCAGCCAGGATGTCTCCCGCATTCCTGGGGATTCCTGGGCATCCTTGGGGTGACCAGCCATGTCACAGGAACCATGCTGAGCTGGAGGGATGGTGGCACTCCCCTGTGCCCCCTTTGGTGGTGGGAGGTGGGCAAGAGGGACAGCCCTGCAGAGTGGGAGGCCGGACACCTCCCCCTCCTAAAGACACAGCAGGATGTTTACATGATGGATTCTGGCTGGTGGAGAACACACAAAGCCTAGAAAAAATAAAACTAATAACAAAAAAAAAAATTCCCCCTGTTGTTCCCTGCAGCAGATGGAAAATAAACACAGCTGCTCCTCTGCACACCCCAGCCCAGGACACACTGCCCAGGCAGCCAAACGCCCCTGGGATTGATCCCACAGCAATCCTGGACACCCAGGGGGTGACAGCGTGGCTCTGCTGCTGCATGAGGGGTGTGGGAGCTGCGGGGGCACTGCCAGCCCCGAGCAGGCCGTGAGAAAAGGGATTGCCCACCCCAAGGAGCCATTCTGAGGTGGTGGCAGTCCTGCCGGTGTGGCAGTGGGGTGGATGAGCTGATCCCCTGGAAGGAGAACCCCCTGAGGGGGTAGGAGTGAGGCAAGGGACCATCCCCCTCGCAGCTGGAGCAGCAGAGGAGCAGGGACACCGTGGGGACACCACAGCTGTGTGGGGACAGGACAGGCTGCGAGGCCACCACTGCCCCGTCCACGTGGAGCAGGGGGTGAAGTGGAGGTTACACATCAGGAAACACTTTCTGGCTATAGATGGGATCTGGGAGGCAGAGCCAGCTCCCAGCTGGGAGCCCCCTCTGTGGGGACAGGAGGGTCCTCCAGTGAGGGCTGTGTGTCCGTCACACGGCTGGGATGTCCCGTATCCCTTCATTCCTCCTGGATTTTAATGCCAGCAGCAGGGCCTGCTGCAGCCTCCCAGTGTGCAGAGCCCCCACCCCATCTGTCCTGAACCTGGGGAAAAAGGGAACATTTCCCACATTTACTGTGAACCACAGCAGCTCCTGCACGGGCAGCTGCTCCTTGCTCTGGATTTAAATCAAGTACAAGAATCTATAAATCCCATGGACAAGCAGAAGTACCAAATACCCCCCAGTTTCACCTCTGGCAGCCCAACACCTCTCAGTCTTCAGGTCCAGGAGGCCCTGAGAGTCCTGAGTGAGGCTGGGCTGTGCTCCAGGCTGGGGGATGATCCAGGCAGTTTGCAACAATGCTATCAGGGATGCCCGGGGCTGCATGGATGCTGCCAGAGGTGTTGGGGACTGCAGGGATGCTCCAGGGACTCTCAGGGCTGCCAGAGGCTCTCTGGACTGCAGGTGTGCCCGGGGCTGGAGGAGTGCTTGAGGCTGGCAGGGATATTCGGGATTGGCAGGAGACTGAGGACCGGCAGGGATGCTCCGGGCTGCGGGGATGCTCCGGGCTGTGCTCCGGGCTGTCGGGGATGCTCCGGGATGTGGATGCTCGGCGCTGGGGGCTGACCGTGGGCAGGCTGGAGGTGCCGGGGCTGCGGGGGCTCCTCCCGGGCCGCTCGCGTGGAGCTCGGCTGGCCTCTAGTGCACGCCCGGCTCCATGACACGGAGCCGTGGGGCTGGAAGGGCAGGGAAAAGCAGGGAAAAGCAGGCGGGGCAGGCAGGGAGAGCCACCAAGCCCCACCTCCCGCTCCCTTCCAGCCTCCGCATTTTTAGGGGCTCGGCTATTTATTCAGCATCCCTTTGTCCCCTCATTTTTTTCCCCACGTCCCAGTCCCCCTTGGCCTTCCAACCCTTTTTTGGCCACAGTTTTATATTATGTCTCAATTTAATGGTGTCCAGTTGTTCCTTAGGCTCCTGCCCCCTCTCAATCTCCCATTTTTCAGTGACCTTCACTCTTCATCAACCTCTCGGTCTCCATTTCCCACTACATTTTTCTCGTCCTCCCACCTCTCTTTGGCTTCCCCCTCTTTTTCAGCCCCCAGTTTTTCCTGGTCTCTACTTGCCCTCGATCCTCCCACACCTCCTTGGACTCCCACCCCATTTTGACACAGGAGAGCCACCTCAGGCACATGGCACAGGGAAAGGAGGGGAAGAGCGAGAGAGGAGGAATGGAGTGCAGGTCCCTGAGCACCGGGGGCTGTCACAGCCTGAGCAGCCTCACTTGGGGGCTCCCACACACCCGCCATGGCTCTATTTCAGCTCCTTCCTCACCTCGCTGAAAGTGTGCCCAGCTCTAGCCCTGCCTTCAGTCCCACAGCCCATCGAGGTGACCCTGCCCTGTCCCCGCCGGGGCTGTGGGCACAGGGACAGAGGCTCCCCAGCTGCTGCCAGCGCCGCATAGAAGGACACCTGTCCTTAAGCCACGGGGTGGGTGGCACCCCTGTCCTCTCCATGGGCTGATTTGGGGCTCTTTTGAGGTCCTTTGGGGACCCCGGGTCGCCCTGTCCCGGCGCTGTCCCCAGCCTGTGTTCCTGCTGTCCCCGCGCTGTCTCGGCTCTGTCCCCGCGCTGTCCCAGCTGTGCCGGCACTGTCTCCACTGTCTCGGCTCCGTCCCCTCCGCTGTCCCCGCTGTCCCGGCTCTGTCCCCGTTGTCGCCCTGCTGTCTCGGCTCTGTCCCAGCTCTGTCCCCGTTGTCGCCCCGCTGTCCCGGCGCTGCAGTGCCGGCGGTGGCCGCGCGAGGGCAGCAGAGCGCCAGGCACGGGCGGCGGGAGCAGCGCCGGGCGCGACCCCGAGCGGGAGCGGAACGGGACCCCCGGCGGGGCAGAGCCCGCAGCCACCGGGGACGGGGACCCGAAACACCGCCCGCCCCACGCTGCCCTGGGGGCGACACTGCCGTCAGAGCAGCTTGTTCCCAGCGCCAGTGTCCAACCTGGCCTTGGGCACTTTCAGGCGTCCAGGGGCCGGCACGCCTTCTCTGGGCACCCTGTGCCAGCTCTCCCGGGATGCTCAGGTGGAGCCAGGTGTTGGCTCCTCTCTCTTAATCAGGCAGCTCCAGGACCTGGCATTGCTCACAAGGACTTCTTCATCTTCAACCACCAAATAACAGGGAACTGAGGAGCCACCTGCGTCTGTGGGTGCTACCTTCTCCTCCACTCTGACTCATTAATCTGTCCTGGCCCAGCCCTGGCTGAGGAGCAGGTTTGAGGATCATCACTCCAGGGCTCCTTTGCTCCAGCAGGATGAGCTTCCCAGCAGTTGCTGCTGGTGCAGACTGGGGCCTATCAGCCTGGTCTCGGGCTCTGTGCCCATTCCAATATCCAAGCATGACCCCCCTCACCAGCCCCCTCTCTCCCACCCCCACCGTCTTCAAAGCCAGGGACCTGGCAGTGGTTCTGAAAGCCGGGCAGAGCCTCCATGCCATGGCTTGGCATGGAACTCAAAGGCTCAATTAGCAACATCTGCTCTTGTGGGCTGTAAAACCCTCTCGCTGCTCCCCTCCCTTGCTCCAAGCACTCACAGCTGGGAGCAGCATGGGGCTGCAGCCAGCCCAGCCAGGGGAGCTGTGCCCCTGGCCCACAGCTGTCATAGCTTGCTGTGCCACCTCTGCCACTGTGCCACCTCTGCCACCGCTCTCCAGACCCCTTAGATCCACGGGCTGATGGCAGCTGAGTGTGAGGGACAAGGAGTGAGCTGTGCTCTCAGTAACCAGGGAATGGCTGGAGCTGTGTCAGGGAGGGTTAGGTTGGGTATTGGGAAAAGGTTCTTCCCCTAGAGGGTGGTCAGGCACCAAACAGAGGGAAGGGTCTGGAGAACCTGGAGTGGCTGGGAGTGCTCAGCCTGGAGAAAAGGAGGCTCAGAGAGGACCTTCTCCACAACTCTCTGACAGGAGGGAGCAGCTGGAGGGGTTGGGCTCTGCTTCCAGGGAACAGGGACAGGATAAGAGGAAACAGCCTCAAGCTGTGCCAGGGGAGGTTCAGGTTGGACATCAGCAGGAATTTCTCCATGGAAAGGGTGGTCAGGCATCGGAAGGAGCTGCCCAGGGAGGTGGTGGATTCCTCATCCCTGGAAGTGTCTAAGGAAGGACTGGATGTGACACTCAGTCAAGTCACTCTGGGCTTGTTGACCAGATGGAGATCGGTCAAAGGTTGGGCTTGATGACCTTGGAAGTCTTTTCCAACCTCAATGATCCCATGATTCTATGAAAACCAGCCCATGCCCTGGAGGCTGGCTGAGAGCCCCCGCCAGCACCCATTGTTCGGGAGCTGAAGCAATCGGAGCCCTTTGCCGAGGAGCCTGGCGGGCCGGGCGGGCTGTCCCGGGAGGGCCGTATAGCAGCAGGGCTGGACGCTGCTGTCATCATTCCGCGGATGCCTCCCAACGCCGAGCGGCGCCACACGAGGCCACCGAGGTCGGCAGGGAGGGCACGGAGCCAGCCGGGATTGGGATTTGTGAATGGGAGCGGGAGGGGCAGTGCTGATGGGACAAAACCATGGTGAGAGGGGGTCCCTGAGCCCCTGCTTGGAGGCAGATGTCCCCTCACAGCCTGGTGGCAGGAGGGGACAAGGGAGTCCCTTGGGCAGCACTGGCAGGGCACTCCTGATGTCTGACACGGCACCAAGTGCTTCCCCGCCTTTCCCAGCCTCATTCCAGGAACGTCCAGTATGTCCACTCCTTCCCACATTTTGGCCATTAGATCTGATTATTCTTGATTTACTCACTCTCTGGGGAGCTCTCAGGGCCTCTCCCTCTGTACAAAGCAACCTCAGCTGCATTCTGGCTGCAGCAGAATATCTCACCCTAGGGACATCCCTTGGGAGAGTCCCCAAAACCCCAGTACCCTTCTCAGCTGGGGGTAAAACCCAAAACCCCAAAACCCCCTCAACTCCTGCCTGGGAGCTGGGGGGCAGCAGGGCTTGCCAGGAATGTCACCCCATGTCAAACAAGGGGTGTGATCACAATCCCATAAAAGAACATCATTCAAGCCCTTTGCCAAGGCCAGGCCAAGCCTTGGCTGGAGCAGTGGGAAGTGAGAAAACAGAGAAAACACCTTGTGCTGATGGTGATTTCCTTCCTAGTTATCCCCACCAAGGATCTGCCTCACAGGTAATCACAGAAACTCCAAATTCCTCAGGGAATCTTCCCAAGCACCGAGGCAGAGGCTGGCAGAGCTGCCTCTCCCACCTGAGGAACCAGGACTTGGGTGTCAGCATGTCCATATCTGCTTGGATTAAGAAAAACATCCATAAATCACATTTCCCTTGGAATACTGGCAGTAAAACATCCACACAACATTACCCTTAGCACAGCAGCAGCAGCACTAGAGGGAGAGAAGCCAGAGGAGGGCTGAGCAAAGCTGTTCTCTCCTGAAGGGTCATGTGCGAGCCGCTGGTTTGGCAGGGAGTGGGAGGAGCAGATAATGTTTTCCCAGGCAGAGGAAACTCCTGGGTGGAAATAGCGCTGTGCCCTGGAAACAGAGCTGTCAGCAAACAGGGCTGGTGCAGCCTCCTCTCAGCAGGTCATGCTGAGCTGGGCACAGGCTCTGGGCTGGATGGACCTCTCCTGATGGGAATGGGAGTGATGAGCTCCGGTCACAGCCCTGTGTCAGGAGCTAAGGTCAGGGATGGGCAGAGCGCTCCTGCATGGTGGCTCCCTGGGACACCCTGTCCATGGCCTCCCTCCTGGTTTTATTCACACCAGGAGTGATGGGGCAGGAAGAAAGCTGAGTCCTCAGGCTCGGAGAAAGCTGGAAAAGGGTGGGAATAAGTAGGGCTTTGTGGGGACAGACAGGAAATAAGAAAGAAAGGACAGCAGGGCTCAGTGTCCCATAACTAACGGGGTGCACAAGGCTTGGAGGGGCTCTGTTGCTGTCTCAGCTCTGCCTAGACCTGGACAGAACAGGGCAGTGCTGATCTCCTACCTGCAGCACTCCCCCTGAGACATGGAGTGATGGGACAAGGGGGAATGGCTTTAAACTAAAGAGAAGGGAAGTTTAGATGGGATATTGGGAAGAAAGTATTCCCTGTGAGGGTGGTGAGGTAGGGAGGCTTTGGCACAGGTTGCTCAGAGAAGCTGGGGCTGCCTCTGGATCCCTGGAAGTGTCCAAGGCAAGGCTGGACAGGGCTTGGAGCACCCTAGGCTAGTGGAAGGTGTCCCTGTCCATGGCAGGGGCATGGACAAGGTGATGTCTAACAGTCCCTTCAACCCAAACCATCCAGTGATTCCTCAAACACCGGTCTGACCCTGTGTGCACAGAGCAGGCACAGGCAGTGCTGGGAAAGAAACCCACCCCAGGAACCCCAGAAACCTGCAGGAACAGCGCTCTCAGCTATTCCAGCATCTCCTCCCAGCGGGGCCGTGGACATGCTGGAGGAGCCGGAAGGGATGGGGAGGAAGAGCCAGAGGGAAGCAGCCCCTGAGGGAGTCACAGGTGTCTCTGCCACGGCTCAGAGGAGCTGAGCCTCCAGCCTGGGTTGCAGATCCTTACATCACTCCCGGTGATGTTCAACATTTGTTCGTTCCGGCTGTAAAACCTCTCCTGGCTCTGCACCAGGTATTTCCCTCCCTCAGTGCCTCAGCCAGGGCTGAGCCGCTGGAGCGTGAGCAGCTCACACACCGTGGCCTTTGTGACTAATGGCACCAGCTGAGGTGACAGTCCCTCCATGAGAGCCCCTTTCCCATGGGGCTTGCTCTCCTCACAGGTTAGGATGGTGAACAGGAGAAGGATAAAGCCTCTGGTGTCTCCCTGTGTCTGCAGGATCCCACTCTCCTGAGGGAGCTTGGGTAACCAGCTCCAGCACCCCATGGCCTCAAAGGAGCTGGTTCACTTCGGGACAGAGCTTGAGGAAAACCCCAGAAACCAATTCCCACAGCTGGGGTAGTGCCCGAGGCCGAGGATGGTGTTGTGGATGGAGAAGGAGCCTCCAAGCAGGCTCTGCCCTCTGTTCCGTGTACACTGGGGTTTCATGTCCATAAAATTATGGAATCATTTAAGTCGGAGTTGCTCTCAGAGACCGTTGAGTCCAACCATCACCCCCAGCACCACCAAGGCCATCATTATTCCATATTCCCAAGTGCCACATCCCCATGATTTTTACCACTTCCAGCGACTTCACTGCTTCCCTTGGTGTCTGCTTCAATGCCTGGCAATGTTTTCAGTGAAGAAATTTTCCCTGATATCCCACCTAAACCTCCACTGGTGCAACTTGTGGCTATTCCTTATTGTCCTGTCCCTGTTCCCTGGGAGCACAGCCCGACCCCCCTGGCTGTCCCCTCCTGTCAGGCAGTTGTGCAGAGCCACAAGGTCTCCCCTGAGCCTCTTTTTCTCCAGGCTGAGCCCCCCCAGCTCCCTCAACTGCTCTTTATTTTCTACTCCCAGGGAGATGATGGTCTCTCAGGGTTTAGCCATGCCAAGAACCCCCTAACAGGGATTTAGGGACATGAATAAGGGATGTCCCTGGAAGCTGCTTTTGCTGTCTGGCAATATCTGTCTCCCAGTCCCCCAGAAATGGAATCACTGGGGGCTCTTTGTGGGGCTGAGGGTGTGTGGGCAGTGAGGGGACACCAGGCTCTGCTCTTGGGGGACAGCACCGTGTGTGTGGCTGCTGCTGGAGCCCCCAGGGCCGCTCTCCACTGGGACCTGTTGACTCCGGGGATGGGACCAGTCCGTGAGGGTGAGGTGAGGATGAGGATGAGGATTCAAGTGGGGGTTAGGATGAGTATGAGTGTGAAGATGCTGGCAAAGGTGAGGTGAGGATGACGGTGGGGGTGTAGTGACGGCGAGGATGAGGGAAGGGATGAGGAAGAGGCTGAGGCTGAGGGTGCGGATGAGGTGCGGATGAGGTGACGGTCAGGGTGGGGGTGAGGACGGGGCTGAGCGCGGAGCTGCCGCCGGGGTGTGGCGGGTGTGCGGGCGCGGGGGTGTCCCGGCCGGGCCGGGCCGGGCCGGGCGGAGCGGATCGGAGCGGAGCTGTCCTTCAGCACCTCGGCAGCGCCGGCCGGGCCGGGCCGCGGCCGTGCCGGTGCCGGCGGAGCGGAGGCAGCGCGCAGGCGCAGCGCTCGCGGCTCCTCAAGGTGTTGGCGGCGCGGCCGAAGATGGCGACAGACTGAGGGCGATGGGGCCGGGCGGCGGCGGCGGCGGGCGCGGCGCGGCCCCGGCACCGCGCCGGGGCAAGCGGAAAGCCGAGTGAGGGCGGCCGGGGCATGCCCGGGGCCGGGACCGGGGCCGGGGCCGGGGCGGGCGGCGGCGGCGGCGGGGCGCGGCGGGGCGGCGCGGGCATGGCGGCGGTGCGGGGCAGGTGACAGCGGCGGCAGCGCGGCGCTGCCCGCCCGCCGCCCGCGCGCCCCGGCATGATCCGCGGCGCCTGGATGTCCCCCGCGGGGGCGCCGCCGGCGGGGCCGTGTGCTGCGCGCCGCGCCGCAGCGACAAGCCGGTGGCCGACCCCGAGCGGGCGCAGAAATGGCGCCTGTCGCTCGCCTCGCTCCTCTTTTCACCGTGCTCCTCTCCGACCATCTGTGGCTCTGCGCCGGGGCCAAGCTGCGGGCGCGGGAGCGGCCGCGGGGCCGCGGGCCGCGGGCGCTGCTGGCAGCCGAGCCGGCGGGCGGCGGCGGCGGCGGCAGCTGCGAGGCCCTGCTGGGCAACCTGAGCCGCGGCCCCGGCGGGCCCTGCCCGCCGCCCGCGGGACCTGGACTCGGCGTGCGCCCGGCTGCTCGCCCCGCAGCGCCCGCGGGCCCCCGGCGCGCCCCTGCGCTCGCCCCCCGCCGCCGCCGCCGCCGCGCCCTTCTTCGCCTCGCCCTCCTCCAAAAGGACCTTCCTGCAGGCTTACTTCAGGAACTTCAACCTCTCCTTTTGTGATACTTACACGATCTGGGACCTGCTGCGGGAGATGGCCGGCCCCGACGGCCTGGACTGCAGCCTGGACAACCTGATGGTGGACCTGGTGGTGGCGGCGGCCGGGGCGCTGGACGGGGAGGCCTGTAGCAGCTGCGTCCAGGCGTACCAGCGGCTGGACCAACACGCTCAGGAAAAATACGAGGAGTTCGACCTCTTGCTGGAGAAGTACTTGCAATCGGAAGAGTACTCGGTCAGATCCTGCCTGACGGACTGCAAGGTACGAGGGGGCGTCCCGGATGAGCCGGGCCACAGCAGGCTTGGTGTGGTGTGTGGGTACTGTGGTTCCCCTGCTCTCACACCTGCCTGCAGGCTGGGCTCTCCCTCTGATCCCCAAACCTCTCCTGGCAGTAGTGGTGGGACAGGTCTGGAGCCTTTGGGAAAGCTGGGACAGGGTGATGGGACAGAAAAGGCAAAGCAGGACTTGGCCTGATTGAGTGCTCACACTTCCCTTCACACCTGTGCACACACAGGCAGCTCCCAACATCCCACTGCCATTCCCAACACCCTGCTCCCAACACAGTCTGAGCACCCAGCTCATGACACCCCACCGCCAGCACCCCAATCCTGACAGCTCACACCCATCACGCCTCTCCTGACACCCCAATCCCCACATGCCACCTCAGTCCAAGTACCTCACTCCTGACACTCCCATCCCTGTTAGCCCTACCCACACCCCTTTCCGTGTGCACCCCTGTGCACACAGGGGCTGAGCTGGGGCTTGTGTGAGGCCCCTCACCTGTGCCTCAGACCTGCTGCTGCTCCTGGGACAGCCCAGGGTTCTGCCTGGCCGTCATTAGACCAGCGGTGACCTGAGATGAACCATGGTGCCAGGGCCCCTTCCCTGTATGCTGCAGCTGTTTTCCAGCTCTTACACCCTTTCTGCCCAGAGGTGCTGGGATGTGCCTCCCACCTTGGTGTTCCTCCAGTGTCACTGACCATCCCCAGCCCTGGGGCACACTCCCTGTTCTGGAAGCTGATGGGTTGGTTGTGTCTCCCAGCATCAGAGGGATCAAGGCTCAGTATGGAGCCATCTCCTCTCCTAGATGAGAGTTGTGGTTGGATCTCCATTGGGACCCCAGTGTGGTTCTGCTGGATGCTCGTTCTTACAAGCCCGTGGTGCCTCCAGCTTCCACCAGCTCCAAGCTGCCTGGCTCACCTGTGCATGCTCCTTCCAGACATCACCTCTGGGAAGTGCAATGTTCTCCATAATTAAATCTGCTTCCCTTTCTCAGAGCTGTGTCTTGGGGTGCGTGACAGCATTGTCCCCACAGGGATGGTGGCAGAGCTTCCTCCCTGGCAGTACAACGGGGTTGGCTGCTCCTTTTCTGGGACAGGAGTTTTGAGGGACACTTGGATTTGCAGAGCAGCTCTTGAAGTGATGTTCATGCCCTGGGAAAGTGCAGGAGCAGCACTGGGACACCAAGGTGGTGTCTTTCATCAAAGGCACATTGGTGAGATCCTGGCCACTACTCCAAGGGTCGCTTTTGTGGGGAGCTGGGTTTGAGCAGGAGCTTGTGCTTGTGTTCTGGGCATGGGCCAAGGCAGGTAATTACAGTCTGCTTCCCAAATTCCCCCTGTGGTTTCCAAGGGATGTAGTACTCAGCCTGTTCTGAGTAGTTTGGCCCTGCTGCTCCACTTCCACAGGGTGCTGTCCATTGTGCTGCTCCTGCTTCCAGGGGCCCAGCAGGATCAGGATCTCTCTGTGCCATGTCTGGTGGAGCATAAACGTTCCAACGTCAGGCTTAGCTTCCATCTCTGCTGGGAGTCCCAGAGAGAGAAGCAAAAGAAGTGAGAAAATAATTATGTTGGGACTCCAAAATGTGTAGAAACAGAGCTGTGCTTCGATGAGTCTCCATTAATTGTCCCTGGGTTTAACATCCTCGATGGGAGAGCAGGAAATGTGCTGGGGAGATGCAGAGCTGGAGGTAGTGGCAGGACTCGTTCCTCTGAGCTGGTTCTGTGTCATGTCAGTGCATTCTTAGAGCACCTGTGAGCTCCAACCTTGCATTCCTCAGGCAGCACTTGGGAAGCAACAGGAGGCAGGAGCAGCAGGGACAACCTGTGCGCACTCCCCTGGGCCACCCACTGGGAAATTCCCATGGGAGTGCCCGAGCCTACACACTCCCACTGGAGCCCTCACAGCTTCCATCCTGAAAAATCAGGCTGCTTTGTTTAAGGCCATTCACTCCATATTTATGTGTCTTACTCCAGCCTTTCACATCCATGAGACTCAGCTTTTCCCTCTCAGTGGCTGTTCCCCATCTGTGAATTGAGGCTAATACCAGACCCTTCCAGCACTGTGGTGACAAGCCAGTTTTGGCCTGATTTTGAGTCCTCTGGACTTGAGCAGGGACTACAGTTACTCATTGCCTTGGAAAAATGTGGCTGGTGGGATTTTTGAAGCAGTTTGAATTTGTGATTCCCATCCAGATGCTGGATAATACCTGTTTGTGAGGGATGGCAAAGCTATTGCTTGATGGTGATAACATCTGAGAGCAAGTAACAGGAAAACAGCAGAGCAGTGGAGGAAAACAGTGGAATGTGCAGCTTGGCCAGTGTGAGAGCTCCTGCAGAGCCCTCACAGCAGGATTCTGGCTTCAGGAGCTCTGGAGCTGGAGAAACAGGATTTAAATGATAATTCTGGGACATGGGACTGTGGGAGCAGGGCTGAGTGCTGCATCCCATTCACATCCCTGCCATTCTGTAACAGCAGCTGGAAAACTGAAGACGAGGAAGTGCAGCAGCTCCAGCTCACCTGCACACAGCCTCCCTCTGCTGAGGCACGGATCCCTCTGGAATTTGGTGCCTAAGAAGTGTGGCTCAGTAGAGAGCTCACAGGGAGCTCTATGGCAGCCAAACCACTCCAGTGATTTTGGCTCTTTTTTCCACCTGATTTCAAACAACAGCAACACCAAATCCCAACTGGAGCTGCCAGTTCCTTCCTATGGCAGCAGGTTTCACCCCGAGCTAAAAATTTGTGGATTGGTTTCAGGAGACACGTAATGCCCTGTTAAAAAATCATCTTGAGAGCTGCCCTCAGCTTTGGGGAGAAAAAGCAGGTCCTGTCAGGAGGGGAAACAGCATCCTGGGCATCCCAACCCCAGATCTGTCTATTGGAATAAATCACTTGAGCTCCATTTTCTTCATGCAGGAAAAGCTGAACCTTTATTCACATAACTTATTTTATACAGTTTTCACAGACCCTTCCTGTACAACATCTATTACCTGGTAGTTTTCTTACTACTTCATTTGTTAGTCAGAGGTTGATTTGTGTGTATTTGCTAAGGTTCAAGTTGTTTACATTTTTCTTTTGTGGGTTCTCAGGGAACAAATCTAATAAGTGCAGGTGCACTTATTTTTCACCCAAAAAAGGTTGTTACGTTAACAAACTGTTCATACCCAGATCGTTTTCACATGGGAACTTGCAAAGTACTAGCTGCACTTAGAAGAAATGACAGTCTAGCTATTGATTTAAAAGAGCAGGCCTGATTTTATGAGGCCTTTCTTTTATAATTTCTCTACCTGTCTGCAACATCAGCCTGTGCCTGGAGGTTGGGGAAGACTGGACCAAAGTCCCCCTGGGAGATAGGAATCCAGTGAAATGGTGGGGTCTGTGTGTAATTCAGCTGATGAGATTACTCAGTGCTGTCATACTTTCCCTTTTTATTTTCTGCTTGGGGATCATTCCTGGGCAGATCCCACTTTTTCCATATGTTGTTATTCCTGTGCAGCACCGTCAGCTTCCAAATCACTCCCTGGAAATGTTTTGTTTGTTACTCTTCCAACTAACACCAGAAATCCCTGTGGCTGAGAGACAGTAAACCCTGAAGGTGCACTCTGGGGTTTATTGTTTGCATTTCCCATTTGGTGGGATTTTGGGGGTCTGGCTCCCACAGGGATGCTCATGGACAGGGGCACCGGCGTTCTGTGACAGGAGAAAGAGAGGAAAGTGGGTTCACAAGGTCCATCCATCTTCTCAAATACATTTCACCTTGTGCTGTGAGGATCTGCCTGCCAGCTGCTGGGTGATGGTGCTAGGTAGGGATGATGTGGATAAAGGTGGCAAACGCCTGTTTTTCTGAACATAAGGGGGAAAAGTCATTAATTGAGTCAGGAGCAGCTGCCGGCCACCTCCATCTCACCTGTTGCTGTGTAACTTGTACCCTTTGTCACTGCAAGACACAGTGAACTTGGTGCACTGAGCAGTTGTGGGGACACTTTGGAGCATCCTCCAAAGGGGCTTGAGGAGGTCACGGCCTAGGGATGTGGATATTGGACTCCAATATCCATCAGGAAATATGGGACAGCAGCAGCACTCAAACTGTCAGCCCAGGCTTTGCAGGACTTAATGCAGGAGGAAATCACTGTCCCTCCAAAGCAATGCCCTGAGGGATGCTTAGGGCTTCTTTGTGCCTTTTTCTCTCTTTCCAAACAGGAAAAGAGCAGTGTTGCTCCAGCTCAGACACCAGATGAGAGCTTTGCTCATGCCAAGGCCGAGCTCTGCACACTGGCTCCTACCCCAACAGCTCCCAAAAGTGCCCCCTCCTACCAGTCCTGGGGCAAATCAAGATCTATGGGACAAAGCCCATTAAGGAGTCATTAGGCTGCAAGAAACAAAGCTGTGGAGAGAGAAGGGCTGACAGGCAGGAGGGGGCTGGCAGCAGAGCTGGGCAGGCTGGGCTGGACAGGACCTGTAGCATCTCAAATGTGATTAGATTATCAGGTTTGTCTGCGCACGGGCCCGTGGCTCTGGGATCTGGTTCTGCACCTCTGCTTTCCCCAGTAACCCTGGTAGGGCAGGATTTCACTCCCCAGGCTTTGCTGGTGTGTAGTGATGTGGTGAGAAATGGAGGCTGTTCCTGCTCTGGCATCATCCCTGGCACATCTCACATGGAGCAGGGAGCAAATCCCCAGTGCCCAGGTTCAGCACCCTCTGGGGTCCTGTTTTCCAGCTCTTGTTTAACCAGGAATGGCATCAGCAATCAGCATCCCTACAGAGCATCCCTCCCTGTGGAACAACCTCTGGAAATCTAAGCCTGCTGGCACCAGGAGCTATGGGAACATCATGTCTTGGGGTTATCCCAGTGCCAGGGACACCTTCTGGGGGAACCAAACTAGTGTTTTACCTTCACAAAAGTAGCTGAAGTTGAGTTTTTTTGGGCTGGGCTTTAAATCTGGTTTGCTCCTGCTCTGACCCTGGCTGGCTCCTTGCACAGAGGGAAGGTCCCTTGAGAACCGCAGCAAAAGTGGTTTCACCAAAACATTGTGGTTTTTTAAGGTTGCTAAGTTACTTTAGAAGTGAGGCTTCCAGAGAATCTATGGATGGGTGACTGCAAAGTTGCATCCTGGACCTGGTCTCCTGTGGAGCATTTGGTGCACCAGGAGCAGCAGGAGAGGAGAGGCTGCTCCCACACACCTGTGTCAGCTCCAGCAACCAGCCTGGCCAGTGAGGTGTTTCATGAGGTGAAAAAAGGTTCCAGAGTGAATTCGAAAGTAATTCCAGCAGATCAGTGCAGTCATTTGGCAGCTTGAGCAGGAGCACATGCATGAGCTTAGCCAAGTGTGCAGCTCCATGTTCCCCACCCATTCCATGGGAACAAAGGGAATTTTTTGCAGCTTTGCACAAAGATGTGTTTCAGTTGTATAAAGAATTTGGGCCAAAGGACCATGGTGGGTTTGGTCTGCAGGTGCTGTGGCTGCAGCTTCTGGCACAGCCCAATTCCAGTGCCTTGTGTCTGGTACCTCCTCGATGCTTGAAAATTAAGATCAAGGCTTGAAAAACAGGAGAAACAAAAGCTGAGCTGGTGGAAGGAGTTTGCCTCATGGAATAAAAGATGTAGAGGTGTCAGGAATGCATCAGTGGTACCTGGGACTTGGGAGGGCTGCAAGCCAGGTGGGAGTGGGGGTGCTCAGGTGGTGCTTGGACAGTCCTGAGTTTTACTTGGGGTGGAGACATCTCAAGCTGCCTGGGAATGTGTGGTGGGCTGGAGGCTGAACCTACACAGGTATTGTGGGGTGAATCGGCCTGGGATGGGGTCAGGGTATGAATGGGAGGGATTTGCAGGGGATATTGGGTGGTTTTTTGTTGCCTCCTTTGCTCTGGTTGTCTGTCAGTCCTTGTTGTCTGCCTGTCCTCACCTGTGTCTGTCAGTGGTGCTGCAGGGACAACCCACAAGTTTCCCAAGGCAGCAGCAGGTCCATGGAGCAACAGGCAGGTTGGCAAATGGTGCAGGGACAGCGAGGGAGGGTGACATCTCTCTCCATCAAACTGTCACCAGTAGCTCCAAGTGCCACGGGCTCCAGCACTGATTCCTGCTCTGTGTGCTCCCAACTGTGCCTGCTGCCACCAGTGCCAGATGCAGGCCTATGTTCTTCTCCATGTGTGCCCATCCCTGGGAGCACAGTGGGCACAGGGGCTTCACCAGCAGGGTGGGATGAGCTCCTCAGAGATGCCACCTCAGCAGCTGGAAATGGAAAGTATCTGGCTGCTCTGTGTGGTGCGGGAAGGCTCTGGGAGTCAGGAGCTCAGCAGTGCATACAGTGATATCAGCAAAGTGTGAGATCTGGAGAAACAACACAACCCCCAGCGCCCTTGCTGTGCACATCCATTGGCACAGGCTGCCTGTGGCCATCCACACCAGGGCTGTCTTGCCACACTGCTTTTCTCAGCAGGCAGTGATCCTTGCTCCCCATGGACAAAGGGATCTGCTGGTGCCACGCTGACTTCCAGCCCCACACACATCCCAGGGACAGCAGGCAGCACCTCCTACACCAGCCCTGGGAGCGGGGAGAGGATGCACTGGGTGTCTGCTTGAGCCCAGCTGGACCTGCCCTCACAGTGGGCTTCACCTGGTCCCTGCCTGAGGACAGGATTCTTTTCCAGCAGGAAAGGAGCCGTTCTGCCCAGCAGGGATCACACATGGCCTGGCCTGACCCCGGTGCTGGGCAGTGCCACAGATCCCACACAGAGAGGGTTTGTCAAAACATCCCACAGCCCCAGGCCTGTCCCTAGGGATGTCCCACAGGCATTTCCTCTGCTGTGGGCTCCAGAGCTGTGCTCCAGGGTGGGAGGCAGGCAGGTGGCAGAGGCAGGATGTGCTTGGCTGCCGGGGGCTATTCCCGCTGTCACCGGGATGCCATTAGGATGCGACTCATGCCTGGCTCCACGCAGGAGCTCAGCTCTGCTGTCCTTTGAAGGGCAATGACTCAGGGACAGCAAATCTGTGAATGAGACACGGAGGCTGCCTGGGCAAGAAGTAGCCATCTGTCCACGCTGCTCCAGCCCCATTCCCGTGGGCAGAGCCAGCAGCTGCCAGCCTGGAATGGCTCGCCTGCTTCAGCCTCGCTCCTCTTCCCAGCTCCTGCCTTTTCCCTGGGGCCTCTCTCCCAGCCATGCTCCTGGGGTGTCACAGGAAGAGCAGTGCTGGCAGCATTGGCCACCCCCAGATGCTGCCAACATGGCAACTCTGTTAGAAAAGCAGCATGAAATGGCCTCACCTGGCAAGGATTTGGTTTTCCAGAGCCCTGCCTGTGCCAGCATCCTGGTGTTCCTGGTCCTGGCTGGAGAAGGAAATGCCACCTGCCCGGCTCATCCTCTTGGGAGTAACAGATACACGTGTTTGGCTGGAATCTTATCCCTACATGGCAGCTCTGCAGCACTGCTGGTGGGTGGAGGCTGTGGATGCACAGGAGAGCGAAGGTAGAGCTGGAGAGGGGGCCTGGAAGTGGCTGGGTTGGGGGTTTTCCTGGTGAGAGGTGTGCCAGCTCCTGGGTTTGCACAGATCAGGGAGCCTGGAACACCCTGAGCCCACAGGCACCAGTCCCAAGCATTCCCCACTGGTGGTGATTACAGAGGGAGAGGAGGCAAGTGGAATTTTCTTGGAATTTTCTGAACAGCCACAGTTTGGGAAGGACTGACCACTGCTGGCTGAGCAGGAGCTGGGTTTGTGTCTTTAATGTAATGAGTTCAACCCCCTTCAGGCCTGGGCATCTCCCTGACCTGCTCTTGGTCTTCATTGTCATATTCCATGGAGCTGGTTGTCTTCTGTGTCATTTTCCATGGAGCTGGATGTGGAGAGGAGGAATCCACAGGGGTCTCTGCCTGTGTGTGCAGGGAGCAGTGTTGTCCTGCCATGCTGTGTTGCTTGTTTGTTGTCATTCCTTGCTCTCCCATTCAGTGAGACTGTCAGGAAGCACCAGGAGCTCTGGGGTGGCAGCCTGGCTCAGTGTGGTCCTGGGACCACTCTCCAGACACCCCTTGCTCATGGGAATGCAGGGGAAGCGCTTCCACTCTGTGGAGCATCAGGGACAGGGACAAGGACAAGGACAGGGAGAGCCCCAGCCTGTCCTGGCTCGCTCTAGGGGAGAACAGCAGGGATGGGTTTCCCTGCAGTAGTGCATCCCTTGGGATTCTCCTGGCTGAGGAGCGGTGCCAGCCGGGAGCTCCTGCCTGCTGCTCACCACGGAGACTGAGAATTACCCTGGGGCTTTCCTCCCTGCAAGGGAGCAGGAGATTTCTGCAAGTGCTGTTCAGCCAGGGAGAGAAAACCAGAGGCTGCAGCTCTCGGCTCTGACATGAGCCGTGGCCTGTTGTGTGTCTCCAGCAGTAGGAGCTGCCAGGAGTGCTGATAAGCATCTCAAAACCATCTTTGCTTGCATTTAAGGGACCTGTGGGCACAAGTTGAGGTGGGTACAAGACCCAGCATGAGCATTGAAAACTGCACTTCCCTGTGACCATGGAAGGTGCTCAGGAGCCAGGATGCTCCTGTCTCCCCACTCTTTGCTCCACGAGGGAGTGGGGATGGGCCAGATCCTGCTGCTTGCCCATCTCTGTGGGGTGCACAAGGATGACATGAGGGACCAGGTTCCTCCTGCTGCCTTATACCCCGTCCCATTCCCACGGAAGCCAAGTGGCGCCTCACAGGGTGCTGTGCAGGGGGCTCCTGGCAGAGTACAGGGTTGGGCTGTTCCATAGGTGCTGGATGCAAGACAGCCCTGCTGTGACAAGCCCTTGCTGGGCTGGACACTCACACCATCCTGAGAACAATTTTCCAGCCTCACCACTTCCTTGGAAGGGAGATGAGCAGAGAAACTTCTCCCTCGCCCCCATCACTGGTGGGTAATTTATGGCTCGTGGCACTGAAGTGTCTCGCCTTTATTTTTTTATATCCTATCTAATGTAACAGGATGTTCTCATTAGCTGTATAAATGTTTAATCCACTTTTGAATCCTGTTAAGCCCCTGGCTGCAGCAGGACCTAATGGGAGTGAATTCCTCAAGCCATCCTAATGGATTGCAGGGACCTCACTTTCCCTCTGTCCCCAACTCCATCGTGTTCAGCTTCAGTTTTGCAGAGGTCTTTAATTACTTTGTTAAGTCCTTGGGCTGGTAGGATGGGCTGGTATCTGACCCACTGGGGACTGGCAGGTGAGGATTGTACAGAATGGAGCTGCTGGAGTGAGTCCTGAGGAGGCCACAGAGCTGCTCCAAGGGCTGGAGCCCCTCTGGAGCCAGTCTGGGAGAGCTGGAAGTGCTCACCTGGAGAAGAGGAGACCCCAGAGAGACCTTAGAGCCCCTTCCAGTGCCTAAAGGAGCTCCAGGAGAGCTGGAGAGGGACTTGGGACAAGGGATGGAGAGACAGGACACAGGGAATAGCTTCCTACTGCCAGAGGGCAGGGATGGATGGGATATTGGGAAGAATTTCCTCAGAGTGTGGTGACACCGTGGAACTGGAGGCCTGGCCTCCCCTCTTCCAAATTGGGGCATGGCCATGTGGTGCCACAAGGACAGAGCCCTCCAGATGCCAGGGAGAGCTGCTCTCTCCCTGGCCACCAGCTGTTTGTCCCTGTCTCCTGGTGTCCCCCCCTTTCCCACACAAACCTCCACACTCCAGCTGGCCTCGCCTTCCTGACAAGCTGCTCTTCTCTTCTCTTCAGCCCAGCCAAGACCCTCTTTGAAAGGGGAGCACAGAGCAGCAGCCTGGATTAACTGCAGCCTGGGAATGCTGGTCCCTGTGTCCTGCCCATGCTCCTGGGCTGGGATCCTGGGACTGGCTGTGCCTGGGGGTCTGGCAGCAGTGCCCATGGGCAGCCCACCATGGCTGGGCCACCCTGTCCCAGACACTGCCAGGGAATTCCCAGGGGTGAGTAGAGGGGACACACCCAGGATGTGAGGAGGGGGGACTGAACACCAGGAATGCTGGGATAAGAGCTCCCATCCATGAGCAGAGAGCTGGCACCCCGTGCTCACCCCCCTTGGAGAGAGGATGCATCTACCCTGAGGTGGAGTTTGATAATGAAATGGAAATATTCCATGGGAATTGGGATGTTTGTAGCAGTGGTCTGGGATCAAGAGCCTCCTGCAATGGGCTGGGGGCTGTAGGAGTGGTCAGTGTTGGGTGGTTGGACAGGGTGTAACTTCCAGCCAGATCCCAGCCTGCACTGGGAAAAGTGGGAGCTGTGGTGGAAGGGAAAGGGCTGCAGACACTGCTGAGCAGGGACATGGAGCAACCTGTGACATGCATGGAGACAGGCACTGGCTGTGGGAAGCAGGAGGGCCTGGCAGTGGTCACTGCCTTCCTGTTCATCCAGCTGTGCCATTAATTACTGTGATTAATCAACAGGCACAGGCACATGGCCATGTTGGGATGCCATGTGCTCTGTCCCCCTCAGCACAGGAGCTGTCAGAGGTGTCCAAAGCAACTCCACAAGCTCTGCTCTTCCAGGGGATGCTTCCTGCTTTGGTACAACCATGAACACAAGCTCTTCCTCCTGGGCTTGTTCCAAGGGCACTGTGGCATCTGCTGGGATCAGACCAGGCTTTTCCCTGGGCTCTGCACACAGCAGCCCTCAGTGCCATGAGCAGATGAGCAAAGCCAGGAGGCTGTGCCTGTGGTGTCTGTCCCCCAAGAGCATTTCCCAGAGCTGGGAGCTGGCACTGCCGCCCCCAGCCCATCACCTGTGGGTGCTGGGGGTGTGTGTGTGTGGTAGCAGAGACAGCTTGGGGTGCTGGTTCTCCCATCCTTTCCCACTCCAGTCCTTCCCAAGGCATGTGTTGAGCTGCCTGATATTGTGACATAGTGTGACAGTTGTTACCTGAGCCTTGAGTGTGTCAGCTTTAAAGGGTCACACTTTATTTTCTCTTAGTTTTGACCTATGAGCACCTGGGATGTTGTGTGTCTCATACTGGGTTTGAGTGGCTTGAAGGGGGAAATCTGGGGCTTTTCCCTCTAAAAGAAGGAGCATTTACACAGTCTCTTTTAATCCAAGAACTGGGAATGAAAGCTAAAATGCTTTATTTTCAAAATGAAAACTGAAAGTTTTAAACTTTGGAACTATCAGCTGCTTCATGAGGTGATTGAATGGTGAGTGGGTAGCTCTGACAATTTGCTTCCAAGTAATTTGGGAGTGACTTCATCACTCAGGTCAAGGGATATGATCTGCTCCTGTGGGATGTAGGTGGGAAGACACAGTTTGGGAGCACAGGGGACATTCCATTGCCCAGGACCTTTGTGGAGGATGAGCCTGGTCAGTGCCAGCCCCAGACCCCTCTGTGCCCAGAATGACACACAAATTCAGGATGCAAACAGGTGTCATGGGTGGGATGGCTGGGGGAGAACGCTGGGCAAACCAGCCCTGGAGAGGGGTGGGCTGCAGGGTAATGGAGAGCCTGGAATGGGCACGTGCCCGCCAGCCCAGCAGCTCGGTGTGGAGTTTCCAGTGGTGTTTGAGGAACACCCACTCCAGTTGGGATTCCCACCAGTGCCATTCCCTGCAGCCTGTGTGCATCCATCCCCATTCCCCCATCCCCATCCGTGTCCCAAGCATTCCTGCTGGTAGCCCCATCCCCGTGCCTGCTGCTCCGTGCCCTCTGGAGCTGGGTACAATGGGCAGAGGCTCCCTTGGTTGGGAAACGGAGGAGCTGCGGCTCCAGGGCTGTCATCGCCAGGCAAAAGGCAACTTTATATTAAAAATGAAGGAAAAACAATACAAATCCCATAATCCTGTCCAGTTGTTGGGATTTAGGGTTGGGTTGGTGTTTTTGTCCCCTCTCTCCTAACCCAGAGCATGTGAATGTGTCAAGGCAGGGATAACAACTCCAGAACTATCAAAGAAGCCAAAAATCAACTGTTCCAGAGATGATGTTGGAACAGCCCATAGCAAGGAGAATTTTTTTAAAAGCCTAAAAGAAGCTGGTTTAAAGCCCCACATTGTTACTGTCTGAGTTAATTGAATACAGTGGTAATTGGACATTGCAGATGTGTTTGTGACTCCTCCTGGCTGGCCCTGGACCTCAGTATTCCCTTAATCCTCTGCCATCCAGGGGGGCTCTTCTCTCCCCCCCAGCCTGTCCTGCTTCCCGCACTGCATCCTCATGTGCCAGAGCTTGGAGAGCTGCCCGAGCGGCTCATTAGCAGTGCTCATTTCCCTGTGTCCAAGATTAATGAGGCACAGCCACTCCAGATGCTCCTCTCAGACCAGGATGGAAATGTGAGTCCCAGGAACTGCTCTGGGAGGGAAGGGGGCTGCTGCAGGCTGGGGGTCTGGCAGGGATTTTTCATCCCATCCCTGCTGGGAGCTGGGTGCACCCAGTGAAAAGAGGGAAAGGAGGAGAGTCACGATGGCAGAGCCCAACTTCCAGAGTGATCCTCACCTCTGGTCCAAGCACACTCCCAGGACTCCTTCTGAGGTTATCTTGTAGAGAAAATCCCCTTATTTCCCTCTCTGTCTTCCAGACTGCATCTCCCCGTTCCAGAGTAGTGCATTGTGATCTGGGGATGCTGCCCCAATCCCTGCCACTAATTAATGAGAAGGGTTTATTATGTTTGTGCCATTAGCAGGATTTTCCTTGGGGAAACTTCCCAAGCATTGATTCCTGTTCAGATGGGAAAACAACAGTTTGTTTTGTTAATTACAGCTGGCATTCCCAGTGGGCATCCAAACTATCCCAAGCACTGCATCCTCTGCAGTGCTGGTGTGTCCTGAGAATGCTGTTCCATTCCTGCTCCTCAGTTCTCCCAAAATGTAGCTGGGATGGTTCCACAGCAGTGCCAGTGTTTCCAACGTACTGGCAGCAACTGGACTGGCCTTGAAGTGCCCAAATTTGTGCAGAAATCCTAAGGACACAAAAAGACTTTGGAAAATCTGTTTGGTGGGGAATGCTGTCCTGGTACTGCCAGAGGGAATAGTGCAGGCAGGGAAGAACTCCCATTTGGCACAGAATTCCCTGTGAAAGCGCCATCCCTCTGACTGCCTTCAGATCCCACTGGAAGCATGAGCAGACAGCCTAATTCACTATTAGAAATCCAATTAATTTTGGGGGTTTTTAATGTCTTTTAGGATGAGGTTTTTCATCCCACCTCCAGAATTCCAATGTGGACTGATAGCCTGTCCTCTTCCTTCCGTATAAATTGGGTCTGTGAAGCTGGCTCCTTTCCTAGGCACCCAAATTCCGTGTGCTTCCTCAGAGTCATGCAGCCAGTCCTCCAGAGCTAAAAATGCAGGAAGAGGGCATCAAATTGGAGCTATTTTGGAGTTGAGGTCACTTTAATTTACTTGGCCAGGCTGGAGATCTGCCAAAAGCCAAACCAGAATGGCAGGAACACTGATTGCAACCCAACCCGCTTCCTGAAGAATCCAGAGAGGGCGAGGATGGAAACCAGGGAGCTTTCTTAGGTGATCTAAGCAGGGAATAAATTTCTTCCTGTCCTAAATTCTCACATGTCCTTTTTAACAGCAGAATTAAGGAGTTGTGTGGGGCAAGGTTGGGGATGCCAAACCTTGAGCATCCCATGGAATTTGCTCCTTGTCTGTGACATGGATCTCTGTGGGTGAGTGATGGGAGGACACTGGGATCTCCTGGAGATCCGCCTGTGTCTCAGCCTGATCCCGGTGGAGTGGGAGACCCCCATTGGACCAGGAGGTTTTGGATGTCTCAGTTTTTGAGTACACACAGGCAGTTTCCATCCTGCAGAGCTGCAGGAATTCCTGCTGCAGCACCTGGAGGATCTGCCACAAGGGAATGGCAAGGGCTGGCTGGGGTCAGTGCTTCCCTCAAGGGGAAAGGGAAGGAAGAATGAAAGGCAGCCAGGGAATCCCAGTTCAAGTTCTGCATGAGGGCTCCAGCTCTGCCCTCCCTGGTGGTGTCACCAGCTCTATGCAGTATCTCCTTCCATATTTTCATTAAATTCATGGAATGTCCCTGTGTGTGACCCCCAACCCTCTGCCAGACTTCCCTGATAGGGAATCATCACAAACATTTTAGGGGGGATGTGTGTGGATCCATGCAGAGCCTGCTTGTGCCAGCTGTTTCCACACGAGAGCAGGATGAACCCAATCAGCTTCCTACAAAGCTCTGGGAAACCTCCTGTTCCAGCTGCCTTTTCCACCCAAATCTGGAGCTGGGACAGCTCAGGTGACACCCACAATCCTCTGCTGAAGCACTCAGTGTAGCCTCCATGCCTGGCTGCATGTGAGCCCAGGTGGGAGCTGGGATGTGACTGGGATCTGGGAAGCAGCGTGGGAGAGTCGGCGCTGGGAAGAAGACTGGCAGGAAATGGGAGTGAGTAAATCAGCCCAGCTTGCCTGAGTTGTGACTAAAGGGGGAGCGTGAGACATCTGCAAATATTAGAGATGTGTAAACACGGAGCAGGGAGAGGGAATGGTGGAGGGAATGATTGAAGGGAGTGAACTTTTGGATGGAAAAATGTAGGTCAAGTATGAAGGAAAACTTGTAGGCAGCGAGATAAGTGCTGTAAAACAACCTCCTAGGGAAACACGAGGAAGCCCCACTGATGGAGATGTTTATCCTAAGGCAGATGAGGGCTGGAAAAGAGGCTGAGCTGGAGGGATGGATTCAGGGTGTCCATCCCAGATGGGACTGGGCCTCCAGTGATGTCCATCCAGCCCTTTGTGTGTTCATAATTCCCCTTTAAACTGCAGGCTGGTTGTGGTTCAATTAATCCATCCAGATTTTAATCCTGAAAACTTCATGGCTTTGCGGGGAATTCACCCACGTGACATCAGCCAGTTCAAATTCAAGCAGGTCATCCACACCAGCTGTCCAAAATCCTGGATGGTCACCAGGGGAAGGAGAAGCTCATCCAGTCACTCACTGCCGGATGCTCCAAAGGTTGGGCTTTTCTCAGGACACCCTCTCCTTGTTGCTCTAAAGGCACCCCAAATAAATAAGGTAATTAATGAGACCTCTCTCTGTTTTGCTCCACATTACACTGGGAGTGTGTCTGGAGTGTGTGGGAATAACAGCATCATGTCCAGGCAGGGACTTGCTGAGTCCTCAGATTGGAATAAGGCTATGGCCTGTCTGAGTACATCCTGGGCAGTCAGTTTGTGCTTTGGAGCCCATTTTACACCCCCTGGTGCTGTGTCCCATCAGTGTAAGGTGTCACTGTCCCCTGAGCTCTCTAACCCTCCTTTACATCCTGTTGAGGTTCCATAGCAGCAGTGACAGGTCCTGCTTTCCCAACAGAGAGAAACTCATGGTGCCTGCAGAGGGCCATGTGCCACCCACTGAGGGGTCCTGCTGTGTCCTTCTTGCTGTCCCCGTGTCTGCTTGCTCCTGACACTGTCCCCAAGGGAGCAGAGGCCATCAGGGAGGGCACGTGCTGCAGTGCAGGTTGTGGCCCCTCCAGAGCACAGCCTCTTCCTCCTCGGGAATCAGCTCAGGCAGATCATGCAGTCATAGCATGGTTTGGGTTGGAAGGGACCTTAAACCCATCCTGTCCCACCTCCTGCCACAGGCAGAGACACCTTCCACTATCCCAGGGTGCTCCAAACCCCATCCAGCCTGGCCCTGGACACTTCCATGTTCAGGGATGCAGATCCAGACCTGGAAACTCTCCTGCTTGTGTCCTCCCACTCTGCAGAGTCATTCCCTCCTCTGGAGCCATTCCACTGTGTCCCAGTAATTAACATCCAACAGGACAAGGAGAACAAGCACCTGCATTCCCACATCCCAGGGGCCAGCCCTGCCCACAGTACTGGGGACTGCTCCAAAATGTTCACTCCATAAATTGTGTCCTGGTGCTCATTAAACTTTTTGGGATGAAAGTTTCACCAAAGCTAACACAATTCTGTGAAAATTCTGGCTTTCATGATTTGGCATTTCACAGGAGAAAAAAAAAAAAAACAAACTAAAATAACTTGCCAAGAATTTCCCAACCAGCTTTAATCCTGAGACACCACCATGGGCCAAAGAAACAATGATAAGGATCTATGAAAAACATGGGGAAACAAAGAAGTGATGGGTTTAAAGCCTCCAGAAAATGAAAATGCAGCTGGAAGGCAGAGCAGGGGGTTTCTCTAAGCATGCATAGGAGGGAAACTCATTCCCTTTGAATCACAGGGAGCCCTTTCTAGCTGGTTTCAAAGGAAGTTGGATGTGGCCATGGAATGACCATGCTGTCACTCGTGCGCTCATGAGTTCATGGATGAGCTGGAAGTGCCAGAGGTTTCTTGCAGCCTGAGGAATGATGCACACCAGGAGAAATGGGAGCTCTCCCTCCCTGTCTGCTACAGCCAGTGGAGACAAACAACTTCCCCCATGCCTGATGCTGGGGAAATAAGGGAAATTTGGGAATATGGTTGTAACTGAGCCAGCTATGCCCTGCTGTCTGCTGTGGGCATGGAGGCTGGAAGGGAAGAGGGAAACCCAGGACTGGACAGGCTGGAGAGGCAGGGAATGTGGCACAGCCATGCAGTCACAGCTGAACCCCCAGGGTGCTCTTCCTTGTGGAAATGTTGCCAAGCACAGCTTGAAGTATCAGGAAGGTGAACAGAGCGCATGGAGACAGCTGTACTACTGGTACATCTCAGTGCCAGAGCATCCATGGAAAATGAACAAATTTCCCCCTTCAACCAAAAGAAATGGCATAGCAGAAGTTCCAGATGTCAAGGAATCAGGAATCTCTCCCAGGACCTGGTAGGGAAGGTGACAAAGGTGTTATTTGGTGGCAGAGAGGGACAAGCCTGAAGTGCATTGGCTGTGTGTGCTGCATCCCAGCTGCTTCTGTCCAGCAGCTTTTCCAGCAGGAAATTTCCAGTAAAGACCAGCCCATGATGTTTTCTGCTGTCCCATGTCCAGAGCTGACAGGGGCCAAGGCACTTTAGAGGACGTGAGAATCCTCACCTTCCCAGGAGAGCAGTGGGATATCTTGGGGATGAGGAGGACACTCTGGGACAGGTGATAAGCAGCATTTGAATTTTTGTGTGACGGACTGAGCTCTTGGGTCACTAATGGTGGCAGAATCTGTCACAATGCCTGTCTGCAGGGGACATTATTCCATGTGGTAATTAGCTTTATTTTCATGGTGGATTTAGCTGGATAGACAAGTTCCACCATTGTTACCCTCCAGTGGATTGTTTGAATCCATCGCTGTTCAACAAAGGACCCCAACACACATTTCCCACAAGAGCTGGGAGCTCTCCCGTCCCCTTCCACACTGCGGGGCTCCAGCTGTCCCGGTGCTTGGGAAGTGACGTGTCCCTGTCCATGATTTCCCCCCCAGGCTGTCTACAAGGCGTGGCTGTGCTCCGAGTACTTCAACGTGACCCAGCAGCAGTGCCGGCAGCGGATCCCATGCAAGCAATACTGCCTGGAGGTGCAGACCAGGTGCCCCTTCGTGTTACCGGACAATGATGAGCTGATCTATGGAGGTTTGCCTGGCTTCATCTGTACGGGTAAGGAGGGCCGGGCTCACACCGGGCACAGGGGGGTGATGGTGAGCCCTGGCGGATTTCCAAGCCACTCCCCGGGTTTGGAAGGCTTGCCGGGGTGGAGTGGGAGGAGGGGCAGTGTGGAAACATTGCCTGATGCCAAAATGTGGCCATCCCAAGGGTAGGGGGGTAAGGGGTTTATGGGGGCACAGCAACATCTCAGATCAGGAGGTGAAAGTCCTACCTCTGACTGAAAGCGAAAGCATAGAGAGAGCTGCAGGTGATGGATTAAAGCAGGGTGGGGATATTGAACCACTGTGAGCAGGATTTGGGGAGCCCTGAGCTCACCTTGCTGGTGTGTGCCCCAGACGTGCTGGGGCCAGTGCCAGGGGGTGTCTGGATGTCCTGGTTCTCAGGTGTGCCCATCCCACAGCTAGTGGGCACCAGGGCTCACTTCCTCCTCAGCCTCACCCTCAGTGTCCCGCTGACCCCTCCTCTGCTTCCTTCCTCCCTGCAGGGCTGCTGGAGAACCAGCTGCCCGACGAGGAGGCCAAGTGCTGCGAGGTGCAATGGGACTCCTGCGAGCACCCCCCAGACAGCAACGAGGACACATCCCCCAAATCCACGGCGTCAGAGTCGCTCCATTTCCACCGCCACGACCCCCACCTCCATCACCAGAGGCAGAACCACTACCACCTCTACCACCATCACCACCACCAGTACCACCAGTACCACCAGCCTCGCTCCCCGTCCTTGCTGCCGGTCTCTGCGGGGTCTCGCCTCGGCAGCAGCAGGATCAGACTGTGCGTGCTGGTCCTGATGCTCCTCCACACCATGGTGTCCTTCTCGAGCGTGCACGGCGGCGCCGGGGGGCTCGGCCTGGAGACCCCGCCCGCCCTGGAGGAGAGCGTGGCCCGGGATGAGTGACACAGAGGGCAGAGCCGACCTCCAAGGAGAACGCCAGATCTTTTCCCATAAGGGGGGCACATGCTATTCCTCCAATGGGAGGCACGGGGTTGGGGGTGGCACTCGCGCACCCCCGCACATCCCCCAAGAGCTGCTCGCGCGGGGCATCCCCGTGGTGAAGAGTCTCTAACGCGCACAGGGCTGCGGGACCCGGCGCCAGAAGGGTTCGGGCAGGGCCAGCATTCCCGGCCCCGCAGGCGCCGGGAGGGCAGGAACGGCACGGAGGCGGGGGGACCGAGGGGAGGGGTCCCTGGGAATCGAAGGGTGTCCCCATGGGACTGCCGGGTGTCCCCCGGCCGCTGCCGCGAGTGCCTTGAGTGCCCGCGCCTCCCCCGCCCGCGCCGTGCCGAGGTTGGACGGTCAGCCCGGCCCTGGTTCCTTTTCTCCTGGGTCTGAATGCCGAGGGAGCAGGCGGAGGGGCAGCACCTCCTGGCACAGCCTGGCCCACTCCTGCCCCAGGGAAAAGCCTCTGGGGCTCGGGGCAGAACCGCCCTGGTGGGGCGCAGTGTCCTCAGCACGGCGCTGCCTCGCTGATGGCGTTTGGGGACAGGAGTGGGACGCTGTGACACTGCACTGTGGTACCACTCGGGGTTGGTCTCACTGCATCCCAGCCTGCTCCTCCAGCCTGGCCTTTCCTGCTGCTCTATGTGAGGAGGAGGAGGAGAGGGAGGAGGCGTGGAGCAGGAGGGATGTCCCCAGCATTCCCACATCCCACTTTGCAAAGTGTCCTGATGATTTGGTGTAACCTTTTTTGTTGTCCTCCCTGGCTGGTGGGACTGATCTCAGTGAGGAGTTGGGGAGATGTGACTCCAGCAGCACACAGGCTGTGAGGGAGAGGGATCCCACGTGGCAGCAGTTGGATGCAGGGAATCCCAAAGGCATCCTTCCGTGCTTCCCAGCTACAAATCATTGACTGGATGGCAGGAGGACTGGGCAAACGGGCTGGAGAAATCTGGCTTGGAGGGAGAGTCTCCCACACAAAGAGGCACTAATAAAGCCCAGCTAGGGAGGAGCATTTTTGTGAATAGTTTCAATCCATGGATGCCCCCAAATCCGGAAATTTCTGGGAGCCCAGCTGGACTTGGCTGGGCAAGGTGCTGGCTGGTGTAGCCTCATTCGGCTCACTTGGGGTGGATTTTTAACCTGAGCTCAGCATATCCAGGGATTCAGCCCCAAACAAACATCAGATCCCTAGGATCTGATCCCCAGGTCATTTCCTAGGAAACTCCCAATTCTCCACCCAGCCACCAAAACTGTTCTCAGCATGGACACTGCGAGGTGGTGCCTCCAGGCTGGGCACCAGGGGCTGTAATTTGTCCAGGGTGTGGGCAGGGAAGGAAGAGAGGGTGTTTTAGCACAAGGTCACGAGCTGGGTGTGAGCCCACTCCCTGCTCCCAGAGGGGCTGGGATGGTCCCTCTGTTTCCAGGCTGGCTCTTGACAGGAACCTACAGCAGAGCCCTGCAGGAGACAGGGATGGAGCAGGAGGAATGTCCTGCATCCCAAATTGATCCCAGATCCCTGTGAGGGTGCAAGAAGTCATAGAGTTGATAATCTGTAGGAGTTTTGTGGTTTCTGGTCTGTTGAGGTGAAGCAAAACCAAGCAGAGCCCCGTGAGCAGAGCCCCATGAGCAAAGCTACTTCCTGCCTGGCTGGAAGAAGGAAGTACCAGGCATCTCGTGGGAAGCACAGGTTTCCTGACATTTCCAGCCCATTTCCAGACCAAAGAGGCTCTGAGAAGCAGCTGAATGTTTGATTCCTGCTTTGACTTGAATCTCAGAGCTTTGGGGTGATGTTTACACACTACCAGTTGCCTGTTCCCAAAGTCCTGCAGAGACGAGGCCTGTGATCCCATTGTCCCACGGTTTTTGGGGTGGGAGAGGTGGTGTGCATGGAAGATGGGGAGTGTTTCCCGAGCAGATTCCCTTGCTACTACCACCCAAAAAGTAGGATGTCTCTCATTTGATTATTCCTCATGACATCCATATAATTTCAGCCTAGTTTACACCAACCAGAACAGCTGGACATGGAGCAGTTCTGCAAGCCGGGATCCAATCCCTTGTTTTTCTGTGAGCAGTGGGTTGTGGAGCTGCTCTGGCAAGGAGCAAAAGCTCCCAGGCAGGCCAGGGGAGGGAGCACAGCCCTGTCCCTGCCTCCAGACAGCCGGATCCCGAAGGAAATTAGATTTCTCCTGCACTGCCAAGAGTTAAGCTAATTCCAGGCGCCTCTCTCGGAGATAGACTGTGTCCAATCTTGGAGCGACTCATCAGGAGAGGGAAGAATAGCCCAGTGTGGTGCGTCAGCAAGTGGCCCTGAGTCACTGGCCCTGTGCATTGTGTCATGTGTGACACTGAGCAGCGCTGGCGGGCGCGGGGTGGCCCGGCCTCAGTCCCTGCACACATCCAGATCCAGCACCTGCCCTGAAGCCCTTGTGTCCTGCTGGTGATGGAGCGTCAGGCCAGGCTTGGGGATGGTGATGGGTGATGTGGGATTCCCAGAGGAGCTGTGGAAGTGTCCAAGGCCGGGTTGTGCAGGGCCTGAAGCAGCCTGGTCCAGTAGGAAGTGTCCCTGCTCATGGCAGAGGGTGGAACAGAATGGGTTTTAAGATCCCTTCAACCTAAACCATTCCATGATTTCCACAGAGTTGCAGGAGTGAGATCCAACAACCTAAGTCATCTTCAGAGTGTGCTGGCAGGGCTTTGCTGGGATAACCTGGGAGCTGTGAGAAAGTTTCACCTTCCCTAACACCAACTGGAGGCTTCCCTCAAAGTGGAGCCAGTTTAGAACTGGGCTGGTTTGGGTAGCTACTGGGGAGGTTTGAGCCCCATCCACCAGGGGTGAGGAGGTCCCCAGGACAGGAAATCCATGTGTTTTCCAGGCCACAGCTCCCAAGGGGTGTTCCCAAGAGGACAAGGTGCCAGAGAGAGCACACGGGATGTGGATCTGCTCTGGGAGAGTGGGATGGGCTTTACCTGCTGCAAGTAGGAGGAAAGTGCTGGGTCTTCCCAGAGCAAGGCTGTAGAAGATCTTTTCTTTAGTGAGTCTGGGCTGCTGTCAATAAGTTCTGTGGTTTTAGGGCACCATATGCTGCATTCAACACTTTGCCAATCTGTTTAAATGGATCCAGACAAGGCTGTTCCCAGAGCAGGAGCAGCTGGAAGTGCTGTATGGAGCAGTCCATCATCAGGAGCCCATTGGATAAAATTCCTGCTTTTGGTCTGGCATTACAACCTCCTAATCCTCCATCCCTGAGTACTCTGGCTTTGCTCTCTGAGAGAACAGCCCAGGAAGCAGACGGTGACATTGTCTCACTTAACACCACTGGCATTATTTTTATTACAAAGTGGAGGGAATGTGCCTGGAAAAGGAGCGAGTGTGCTTGGATAAAGAAGGAACATGCCTGGATAAGGAGGGGAAGGGCTTCCTTACCCTGTGTGTGTGTCCCAGGATGCTTCACCCCAAGCCCTGTGTCCACCATTGCCCTTTGCAATCCCAAATTTCCACATTCCCAAAGCCACCTTGGAATACATGAACTCTAAATGATTTAACCTACCAAGAACTAACCCGAGAGGCTTTGTCCTTTTCATCCAACGATCTTGTCTCTTCTCCCTAAAGAAGATGCCCTGTGTTGGGATTTATATGTAAAACTCAGCTTTTCCTTCAGTGGACAAACTTCTCTTTGCTCAGAGAAAATTCCCAGTGGGAAGCAGTGATTCCTCTCTGGTGAGGGGGTTTCTCATCCCCAGGGAGGTGAGGCATGATGATGTCTCCACAAGCTCCAGGTGTGGGCAGAGAGAAGGAGCAAAAGGAGTCGTGTCCAGCGTTATTCCCGGGTTTTGCACTTTCATGTAGCTGCCAGTTGTACAAATTAATTAAAAATAACTGAAGAAAAATCCCAAAGAAAGGCCCCGCTTCCTCTGGGGAACATTAATCATTAGCTGAGTCTTTTTCTTATGAAAATTCAGATCCATGGTAGCCCCAGGCAGAAGATTCCCAGGGAGAGCCCTCACCATTCGTGCTCGGAGTTAGGGAAATCGCTTTGAAAGCATCTGACAACTAAAGCAGAACATGTTGAGTAACTTGGCAACACTGGGAAAACATCTGGAACTGGTTTATCTTCAACACATTTTGCTTTGCTTCAAGAGGAGATGTCAGGGCAGTTCATTCACTGCCACTCAGGGCCGCGGGCGGGGCTGGGAGACGCTGGGCTGCCGCCTGGAGGAAGGGATTAAAGGGAAAATCCCGGATATCGGCTGCTCCTGGGCAGGATCCTGAGAGGCCAGGCCATGGAGTGTCCCTGTGCTGAGCTCTGCAGGTGCCTCCTGGTCTCTGGTGGCACCAAGCGTGGTGGTTTGGGATGGGTTGTTGAGGTTGCCTGGAAATGCTGTGGATGCGCCATCCCTGGGGTGTCCAAGGCCAGGTTGGATGGGGCTTGGAGCAAGCTGGGATAGTGGAGTGTCCCTCCATGGCAGGGGGGGGGAATTTGCATAATCTTGAAGGTCCCTTCCAACCCAAACCACTCTGGGATTCCATTATTTCCACAGAGCCAAAGGGAGTGAAGTCCCACAGCCCAGGTTACCCTCAGCTTGTGATTCATCCTCATCCCATTCCTGCTGCTGTCTGGGAAAGGAATGCCTGTAGGGCTTGGTGGAGACAATGTCAGGACAGAAACATTCCTGGATTCTGCCAGAAAGTGATGGGGCAGTGTACTAGTTTGAAAGCAAACCAGCAGGAGATTCCAAGTCACAACTACAATTTAATAGGAAAATTAAAAGTAAAGGCAGCAGTACAGAAGCACTGGCTGAGACTGACAGTGTACGACCTGGCAGCCTGTTGGTCAGGGTGGTGGGGCAGTCTGATTAAATGGGGGCTATTGGAGTGATGGATGTGGTTCTGTCAAAGCAGTGATCCTGTAGAAAGACCTGGTCCTTCTCTGGAGGTGCAGTGGTGGTTATGGAGCCCTTGTCCTCTGGGAATCCAGTGCTAGTGCTCCTGTGGTGTTCCAGGCCTCAGATTCTATCCAGGTAGGAATGTTTGGTTCCTCCCCTCAGGGTGGGGGAGCTCACAATGAGATTATGTGATTTTATGAGTCATTCTTTGAGACCCTTCCTCAACATGTGTCACTTGCTCCTCCTCCTCTACTTCTGGGCATCCCAGTGGTGCTGGATGTTGTGGTGGTTGTGGAACCAGCGCTTCTTGCTGTACCCTTTTTAGTGCCAGTCACAAATTCAATCTTTGTACCTTCTTTCTTGGCCTTCTTCAATTTGTCCATCTCAGTCTTCTGGGCTTTAGCTAGTGTCTCATAATATGAATCCTCTGACCAGCTATGAGGATCAAACATGTCCTTTGGGTAATTTGTACCAATTTCATCAATGGAACAAAACTGGATCAGCTTTTCATAGTCACTGGGGTTGTGAAATTCCTTTTTGTTCTGGATGATGTAGTTCATATCCGTGCCCTCTTTCATTTTCCTCTCATACAGCTTTTTAATTTTATCCTGCAATTGGTTAGAACTTCTGCCAAGAGGCTCAGGAGGGATTTTGATCTTATCTGAAGACATGTTCCACACTCTCTCTGCAAAAGAAGCAACCAGTTCCTGAGGATCTCTTTCCTCCACTTCTTGGAATTCCTTTAGGTCACCAGCCTCAGGTTTTTCAATCTGTGAATCATCATATTCCGGCTGCCTGCTGTTCCTATCATCCTTCTCTTTTTCCCCTCCTCATCGCCATCCAGGTGGGTGAAGTCCCCTTCTCCATACCCAGGTGACACCAGGCCTCCCTTCTCCCCATGGGCGCTCCCCCATGGCTCCCCTCCCTGTCGGCCTCTCCATCCCACTGCAGGTCCGAGTCCTCGCCGTGAGCCTCCAGCAAGGAGAGAGCACTGTGCTTCACCACCACCATCCCCCAGGGGTGCCCCACTCCGGGCACCAGAAATGTTCCAGCTTGAGAGCAGCCCAGCAGGAGATTCCAAGACAACTAAAATTTAACAGGAAATTAAAGTAAAAGCAGTAGTACAGAAGCACTGGCTGAGACTGACAGCCTGTTGGTCAGGGTGGTGGGGCAGTCTGATTAAATGGGGGCTGTTGGAGTGATGGATGTGGTTCTGTCAAAGCAGTGATCCTGTAGAAAGACCTGGTTCTTCTCTGGAGGTGCAGTGGTGGTTATGGAGCCCTTGTCCTCTGGGAATCCAGTGCTAGTGCTCCTGTGGTGTTCCAGGCCTCAGACTATATCCAGGTAGGAATGTTTGGTTCCTCCCCCTGGGTGGAGCATCTCACAGTGGAATGATAAGATCCTGTGAGTGGAGCCCTGGTGGCCCAGGAGTGGAGATGGCTCCCCACAGAGTGGCTGGTGCTTCCCTGGAGGGAGTTATCAGGGACAAGGTAAAGAACACTGCCCCACCTATCTTTTTGGTTATATCTTACATTGTAACCTAGGACAGGCAGGGAATTCTGTGAATCAGCTTTTCGCGCTTCCCTGGGGCTCCCCGTCCCTGGGGGTTAAATCTATCTTAAACTAGGCTGGAAAAGTTGGGAAGGGCCACATCAGGTGTTCAGCTTGGATGTTAAGGATCTCCTTCAGCCCAAAAGTTAGCTCATGGGCATCCCAGCTGGAGGTGCCACCATCACACCACCCCAAAATCATCCCTTCTGCCACAGGAGGAGCCTGCTTGGAGCTCCTGCATCAGAGCTGCCCTGGAGCTGCACAGCTCCCACCATGAGTCCATTCTATCCCAGGAATGGAAGGATTTTAGCAGCTCTTTTTGGGTGTTCTTGGTCCAGGTGGCTCTTTGGGTGACCTCCCAGCCCTGCATGTCTCTGGGAGCACAGAGAAGACTGTGGTGGAGGATGGATTATTTTTAATTGAGGATCATAAAAAAATAAGGAATAATAAATTTTAAAAGTTGTTGGGGTTTAATCAAAGCTCTCAGTCCCTTCTCAAAGGCCTGGGCAGGAGATGAGCCCAGTCCCTCCACCCTTTGCTGCTCCACATCTCCAGGACCTGTGTTTCAGGCAGGCCAGGAGCGGTTTCCAGCCTTTTTAGCACTTCAGGATGATCTTTCTTCAGCCCAGAAGGTCGACAGCTCTGCTTGTTGTGAACTGAAACTCAGCAAGAAAACCCCAAGAATTAGGTTTGGCTTATGAAATTTGGGGTTGGTTTTACCATTTTTAAATGTATTTGGGAACTGGACATGCCTAAGTTGCAAAACAAAAAGACAAAAAGAGCCAGACAGTGATTTTTTTTTAATTTTGAAACTTGTCAAAACAAGCCAGATTGATCATTATGACCAATTTTTTTTCTTTTTTTCTTTTTTTTTTTTTTTTTGCAAATTGAGAAATGCATCCAGAACAGTCCTTTCCCACAAAACCTTTCATTTTCCAAAAAGAAAACGAGGCAAAAAAAAAAAAAATCAATCACACTTTTTCTGCTCACAGAGTTGGAACGGGCAGCAGCGGATTGGGAGAGAATAGCAATTTGTAAGGAATTCCAACCAGCTCTCCTTAAAATAGCATCCAGCCAGTTTCTCCAGGGCAGGAGGCTGGGTGGCTCCATGGTGGAGCAAATCCTGGCTGAGCAGGCCAGGATAACACCTTGGGAATGCAGGGACACCTTCCCCGTGGGGTCAGAGATGCTGATGCCTGGCAGGAACTCCTGGGGATCCCCAGCCATCCCTCTGATGGAGGTTTGGTTTGGTTTTCTGTTCCAACCCAAACTGAATCCAGCTCCTCCGAGCCTCCCGTTCGGACACAGCCTCAGGATGCCTTCAAAAGGGAGACGCTCCCATCTGAGCCCGGGGGTGGAAATTGGGAACAAATTCCATGTGCTGGTCCTTGAGGGATGTGGGAAGGGAGAGCAGGAGGAGAGCCCAGCCCCTCGTGCCCTTCTCCCTCTGGAGCGTGTCCGAGCTGGGGCTCCCTGCCTTGCGTGGGCGTCCCAGGGCCTCGGGGGCGCCTGTGGGCCCCGACCCCGCAGTGCCCAGGCTGCTGCTGCCCGAACCCTTCTCAAGTGCTTGTGCCATGTGGGTGGTGACAGAGCTCGGCCCGACCCCAACGAGGTCCTTTAACAGTGCGTGGTGGTGAAACACAAACCAACATTGCTGAAGTCAAAGTATCCTTTCTAATCCCCCGGCCCGGTTTCTCTTTCTTTCCAGCTTTTCCTCCTCCGCCTCCTGGACCCTCCCTCTGTTCCCACCCCCCTTCTGTTTCTCTTTCTCCCTTCTGTCATAAGAAAGTGACTGTGTCCTCGAGGGGACAGTTTTCTTATGCCATTTTATACACTGTGCTTCATGTTTAGAACTTTTTTGCACTAGTTCCTATTACATTTATTTTCCAAACTGGTTTGACAAAAAACAAACAAAAAAAACCCAACAAAAACACAATCCCATGCTATAATTCAGTTGTATTAAAATATTATCCTACTACTCTCTGTGTTCAATAGTCTCTGTACCTGTAATGCTTTCAGTTCTGTTGTATTTTGGGGCCGAGGTTTTCTCTGCTCCTTGTTTAACCCAGTAAAGAAATAAAATGTTAAGAATTGATGATAACTCCTCCTCCCTGTCTCTGCTGTGTCACTGGGGCCACCAGGGTCCCACGGGGACGGGCTCCCCCCAGAACCTGCTCTAAACCCCAGCCACTGTCCCATGGGGGTTGTTTTCCTGCCAAATCCAATCCCAACTGGAGGCCAGAGAGGCGGGATGGAGGGACAATAACCCTGCCTTAACTGAATTTGATTTCGTAACCTTTCTTTATATTCTTTTGTTTCTTGCTTTCACATTTCTTGCCACGGGGCTCACCTCAGAACAATAGGGGCGAAGGCTGTCACCAAGAGATTCATCAGACAATAATGACTCAACCAGGGTATCCAAATTTTGCCCAGCTGAAGTCCACACCCACAAATAATCTGGAATTAATTCCTCTGGACAACAGAGCTCGGCATGGAACAGAGCGAGGACACCGCGCTCCAAATTGAGCGCTGCGTGCCAGGCTGGGAAAGGCCACGGGACAAAGCTCTGGAGTTACACTGTGGCCATCCCCATCCCGAGCTGGAAACCCTCTGCTTGGAAAGAAAACCAGGAAAAGGGGAAGAAGTTGCATGGGGATGGAAATAAATGGTTTTAAAAAAACAGATCGGTGCAGGAGGCAAAGGGGGGAGGCACCAGCTGTGCTGGAGAACCAGGGCACAGAGCTGGAGGTGCAGGAGAGGAAATTTAGGGGGCTGGTGGGTCACAGTGAGAGGGGCTGGGGGTGACAATGAGGGGCCAGCACTTCCCCAGTGTGGGCAGCAGGAAGGGGGGTTCTGTCCCTCTGCCCTGCTCAGGTGAGACCACACTCTGGAACCACAAACTCAGAGCCTCAAACGCTGGAACCCAGAAATCAGAAGGACCTGGAGCTGCTGGAGCAAGTCCAGAGAAGCTCACAGAGTTGCTCCAAGGGATGGAGCCATTCTGGAGCCAGGCTGGGAGAGCTGGGGGTGCTCCCCTGGAGAGGAGAAGGCTCCAAGGTAATCCCAGAGCCCCTTCCAGTGCCTAAAGGGGCTCCAGGGGAGGTGGAGAGGGACTGGGGACAAGGGATGGAGGGACAGGACACAGGGAATGGCTTCCCACTGCCATGGGGCAGGGTTAGATGGGATATTGGGAAGAAATTCCTGGCTGTGAGGGTGCTGAGGCCCTGGCACAGGGTGCCCAGAGAGGATGGAAGAAGTGTTTGTCCCCCCAGACAGGAAAGCACCCACGGGAGCCTGTCCCCGGGAAGCCTCAGGTGCCTCAGGTTGTGCTGCTTCAGGCAATTACAGCAGCGCAGGAGATTCCAGCTCCAGAGTGATTCCTCCTGGGTGTGCCCTAAAGTGCCCCAGTCTGAGAGCTCTGGGCCCCATGTGGGGTTTAGGAACTGCATAAAAGGGTCCTGCAAGGGCCTGGGCTGGTGAGCAGTGTTGGGATGCAGCATCAGCCTTTTCTGGAGGGTGTTTAGGGTCTTTTCATTGGGGAATGCTGCTTGCAAGATGTGTCCTGCCACTCCTGCTGCTCTCTCTCATTCTCCTGGGTGCTTGGGGAGCAATGATGCCACTCCTGAGCTCCCAGGGAAAGGTTTTGGTGGCCACGTGGTGCCCAAACTGCTGCAGCAGCTGCAAATCCACCCAGGAACGTGCTGATTCCCAAGGATTTGATTAGCAGGGATTTGAGTTAAGTGGATGTGAATTTTCATGGCTATAGGGCTGTGCACATCAAAGCTGGCAGGCAGCGTGGGGCCAGGGAGAAGTTTCTCAGCTGTAAATTTGCCTCGTGACTCCATAAAAATTGTGATGGGCAGCATGGAAAGAATTCTGCTGGAAAGGGCCTGGAAAATGCTGCACCCCCGAGAAAACAACACAAAGGGCTGCAGACCCAAATCAAAGTCCAGGCCTGGGAATGTTTTGAGGTGTGAGATGGGACACTCCAGATGCTGAAGTCCTGGGTGGGGTCTGGGTTTTGAACCTCAGCCCTTCTTGGATGGGGATTAGGAATTCTTCTTTTATGTCTTTATTTATAGTTTAATAGATGGCACACCAGCTCCTGCTTTCTGGGTTATCAAAAAGGGAAAAAGACCATTTTCAAATGTGTGTTTCTGAACAATTTCAGACCTCCTGCATCCTTTCCATCCTCCCTGAGCAGAGGAGAGCTTGGGCTTCATGGAAATCCAGAAACAGGGTTCTAAAAATGTGCTTGAGATCCTTGTTTTTCACACCTACACTTGACCATGGGAGATGAAGAATTCTGAAGAGAGGATTCCTCCTCTCAGGAATGCAGTTTCAGGGTGTTTCCCACCTACCAGGAAACTCCAGGATGATTTCAGGCCTTTCCAAGTCTGGATGTTCTGAATACATTCCAACTGGAGCTCCTGATGTTGGTGAGTTCTGCATTTATTTTTCTGGCATCAATCAGGTTTTTTTGGGTGTGTTTATGGCTTTTGTGACTTGACAATGTGATGCCACCTCAGCCAACTGATGAAAATCCTGAAGTGAGGAGTTGACGTTATTAATGATTGTCATTTTCCACATTTTTTGCCTGAAGGACTCCTTTGTTCTCTTCTTTTTGTCTCAAAATCTGTGTTAAGTAACAGCTTACAATTAATTTTTCATTCCAGCCCCCTTTGCCCCAGCAGAGCCTGGAGGGGCTGTGGAAGGTGGGTTTGTATGGATTTCCATGGGTGCTGTGAGCCAGATGGTTTTCACTGGTAATTTATTTCTCCCTTGTTCTGCTTTCCCTGGTTTCTCCTTTGCATCATGGCCTTGGAGCTGTTTTGGTACCTGGGGAAGATCAAGGTTTCATGGTTGTGTTTTCCCCCACTCAAAAATCCATGTTGTTATTAATTCAGCTTTAATTGCAGAGAAGAGAAGCCCTTGATGGGCAGGAGGAAGGGTTTGCTGCCTCCACCTCCCCCTGGTTTCCTGCTTACCCTTCACTCAGTGTCACCTTTCCAAGGGCTCACAGTCAGCTCTGATCTCTGCTCTCTGTGACCTGGGACAGCACCCAGGGAATGGCTGGAGCTGTGTCAGGGCAGGTTCAGGTTGGATTTTAGGGAAAAGTTCTTTCCCCAGAGAGTGTCAGGCACTGGAAGGGCTCTCCAGGGAATGGGCACAGCCCCAAGGCTGCCAGAGCTGAGTTTGGACAACCTCCCAGGCACAGGGAGGGATTGTTGGGGTGTCTGTGCAGGGCCAGGGCTTGGACTGGATGATCCTGTGGGTCCCTTCCAGCTCAGGAAATCTTGGGATTCTGTGACTCTTCTTCCTCCAGTCTCAGCATCTTCCTCCCACCCTCTTCTCTCCCTCAGCTGTGTTGCCTTATCTTTTCTCCAAAATTCGTTGAGTTTGGGTTTTTTTTTTAAATAGAATTATTTAGGTTGGGATCTTTGGGCCATTTCTACCCCACTCTTGTTCCTTGCAGAATGGGTTCTGTCTCCCCCTAATCTCTTGCCTGGGCTCAGAGCCCAGCCCAGGTGAACAACCAGCCCCAGGTAAACCCTTCAAGCACAGGCTTGGAGCAAAGCCTCGCTGCCAGGAGATCCCCTGGCATGCTTGCACTCATAAACTTGTCAGCGTTTGGCTTTTTTTGTCCCTCTTGGGGGAAATTACTGCTGTTCCTCACCCCATGTCAGCTCCCAGGCCGCGTTGGGATCGGTGCTAAAACCCCTGCTGTGGGTGAGGCTCCGGTGGGAGCTGTCACTACCTCGGGGTCAGGAAGCCAACGGGAACCTCTGTTCCACAAACTGTGAGTTTTTCATAAAAGCCTTTCTAATTTGTACCAAAGAGACTCCAGCACACCCTTGGGACTGGTAAAAATAATAATAGTTTGAGTGGTGGAAGACTGTGAATTTGAAACAGAAGGTTGTGAGATCCACGAGAATTACCCGAAACATCAACGTTGGACATCAATTAATGTAATTTAGATATACAATGAGATAGCAAAGATTCCCACAAAGAGCTGTCAGCTCTTACCTCTTCAGATCTCAGTGAGATAAAGCAGATGTTTCCATCCCATTGATCCAGAGGAATGGGCCCTTCCATCCCAGAGCGCGTTGCCTCCGATCGCCCGGGAATTATTCCTCACCAAAATTACAGGGTTTGCTATTTTTCAATCATTTTTTTATTCATTCTGAGATGAAATGCACATGTTCCTATCAGCAGGTTTAGCTTAGGAATGCTGCATTCCCAAAGCCAGGAGTCTTCTCATGGAGGAGAGGTGAAGGCAAATGGAGCTGGAGCTGTTCCCTCTGGAAAGGTCCCTCTGTAACACCCAATTTAATCTTTACTATTCCATCTCCAACAAATGGCTCCTGCCCCTTCCCAAATCCCCTCAGCCAGGCTCACATGGAGTGCTTTATCCTGCCTTGATCTCACACGGGCTCCGCAGAGGAAATTGCTGCTTTAGGGCTGTGTTCTGGAGGATATTCTGTCTGAGCCTTGTGATCTTTCTCCTCACTTAAATCCACAAGTGCTGGCATGCTGGGAAGAACAAACACATGGGGTTTTCCTTCCCTGGTTATTGCTGTCATCTCACATTAACAATCCCAAGGCTGGAAATCGCTGAAATCCCAGGTCACCTGGAAACTAAGCCCCGGATGTGGGGTCCTGTAGCTGGATCAAGGCCTGGCCATGCAGTTTCCAATCACTGTGAGCAGAAAAAGACACTTCCATATGTTCTCCTTATGACTGTTCCTGCTTTGATATGAATTCCTTGGATTTACCCTTTTTAAAGCCAGGGCTTCAGTTCTTAATGCTGGACTCGCCCTGCCTTACCTAAAATGCTTGAAAGTTTGAGTTTAGGCCAGAACTGAGCTTTGGAAAAGGGCTTGGAGTGGCAGGAAAAGGGGGAATGGCTTCAACCTGACAGAGGGCAGAGTTAGATATGATTTTGAGAAGAAATTCTCCCCTGGCACAGGGTGCCCTGGATCCCTGGCAGTGCCCAAGGCAGGTTGGATGGGGCTTGGAGCAGCCTGGGCTGGTGGAAGTTGTCCTTTCCTGTGACAGGGGGTGGGATGGGATCAGTTTTAAGGTCCCTTCCCACCCAAATCGTCCTTGGATTCTATACTGGGGCTGGAACTGTGGCCCTGCTCCATCTGCAAGGGATTTTAGTCACTTTACATTTGTCTCCCTTAATGCAGAAATTGCATCTTAGGCTCAAATAATTATCCACAGAATTTACATCTCTAAAGAGAGAGAAGCAAGAGCCAAAGAGGCTGAAATGGGCATGTGGGCCACAAACCTGTGGCAGGGGATTTCCAGGAGTTCTCCTGTCAGAATTCCTCCTGCCTTGAGAAGACACCAGTGGTGGCACTGGGGTTCCAGGTTCCTATGCCCACAGCATGGTACTTCTGGCAGTGGGAAGCTGTTCCCTGTGTCCTGTCCCCCCATCCCTTGTCCAAAGTCCCTTTCTGGCTCTCCTGGAGCCTCTTTACTCACTGGAAGGGGCTCTCAGAGTGTGGCAAAGCTGCTGCAAACCCTTGTGCTGTGAGAGCAGTCATGGTTTGGGTGGGGAGGGCTCAGTTTGAGGGGGGCCCACCTGGACAGGGTCCTGTGGGGTGGAACCTTTTCTCCCAAGGAGCCCCAAATCCAGAGCTGAGCTCCTGGGCAAACAGGCCTGGAAAAGCACAGAATCCATGAAGCTGGAAAAGCCCTCAGAGATCACTGAGTCCAGCCTAGGGCCCAGCAATACCAAGGCACCAGGAAGGCTGGAGAGATCCTTGCCAAGGGGCAGGGACAGCATCCCCCTCGCTGTGGTCAGGCTCAGCGTTATGGGTGCAGCTCCCTTCTTTTCCCTTCTCCTCCTTTCCCTGCCTTTTGGTGAGGGGCAGAGCGGGCTCTGGGCTCCCTGGCAGAGCATCTCTCATGCATCACGTCTGCTCCTCCAGGCGCAGATCGTATCCTCTTTCCCTGGCACCAGCACAGCCCCAGAGTGGCACCCCCAGGACAATGCCTTGGCCGGCTCCGGCGCTGACCCGGGATGTGGGAGCCGAGGAGGGGATGGGGATGAGGGGGCCAGGAGGCACCAGGGAGGTTGAATAACGTGGTGTGGAATATCATTGTTCCAGCCAGGATGAGTAAGAGCACAGCTGAGCCTGGTCACCGACGGCACTGCCACCATTCCGGGGGAGGCAGGGGCTCGGCGACGGCTGCACAGTTGAAAATCAAGACAATGAGTCTATAAAAGTTTAAGAACTGAATAGATCCCGGACATTTGGTTCTCATTATCACCAAATAACATATAAATAAACATACAACAGAACCAAGAGCAGCATCTTCCTCACCCCCTCTGCAAGAAGTTGTGTTTAGGCTGAAGTCAGCCTCCTTGGCCAAACCTCCTCCTGTGTGCTCCGGGATGGAATCGTGGGGCTGCCAGGCCTCATCTTCCTTCAAAACACAGCAACGCCTGATCCAGGCAGGAAAATGAGGTGTCAATGTGCTGCTGCTCCTCAAAAGTCAGCAGTGCAGGGGGAAATGTGAAAATAAACCCAGTAAGAGTCAATACAGCTTTTTTTTTTCCTCTTGTTATAAAAAGCCCATCCCACCCTGTGCCATGGGCAGGAACAGCTTCCTCTATCCCAGGCTGGTTCAAGCTCCCTCCATCCTTGCCTTGGGCACTTCCAGGGATGGGGCAGCCACAGGTGCTCTGAGCAACTCAGTGTTCATTGTGAGAATTCATGGAGGAAGATGAGAAGGGAGATGAATGATCAGAGACATTGTGATGCCCTGAGGGAAAATCTTGGAAGAGTCCCTGGCAGAGCTAGGAAAAAAGGCATGAATATGATTCCTTACTACATCTTGCTCTTCTAAGATGAACGTGTTGCTCAATCCTGCCCCTACGGAAAGAGTTGGACACAATTACCTTTCCTGCATGGACAGAGCTCACAGTTGCTGAAAAAAAACAGTCTTAAGCAAAGCAGATTGTATGGAACATCTTAGATCTCACTGAGGAAGAGGAATTGAGACTGCAGTGCTGGATGGAGGCTCCATAAAATCAAGATTCTCCTTCCTAAGGGCTTGTAAACGCCCGTGGATGTGCTGTTGGAGCGCCAGGATTTCAGGTTTTAGGAGACTTTATTGTACTCATGTTGTTGAGAACATCACTGAGAGAGCAAGGGATGGCTTTCCTCAAAAGAAAGTCAGGAATTCCAAAGCTTTTAGGTCACACATGTTAAACTGACTCTGCAGCCGCTGCAGGAATTGCAGCTGCTGCCAAAACGTAAATGGGAAATGGGCTCAAAGCTGCTTTACATCACTCAGAGATTCCCTGATCTGTGGAATTCACATGGAGAGGGCCACTCAGCCCTGCCACCTGTGCTGTGCAGAGCTGTACCCCCTCCAAAGGGAAGGGAGAGCTCCTAAGCTGCAGCAGCTTCCTCCCACCTGTGGTTCAATCCTGCTGGGATGGGAAGGCAGTGCTGGAGAAAACCCAGCAAGTTTGGGAATCAGGAGAAAAAGTCATTCCAGACACGTCTCCTGCGTGTTCTCCTCCTCTGCAGCCTCTGCCCACCCTCCCCAGGACCCTCTCAACTGCTCTTTAATTTCCCATCCAGAGCATCAGGGATCCCTGTCCCTTCTGCATCCTCCCCATCCTCTGGCTCCTGCTTCTCCTGGACCAGGACTCTTGGAGCACAGGCAGGAGACAAAAAACAACTTAAACCTGTGAGGTTCTTCTTCCATGTAATGAAGTTTTTCAGGGATGGCAGAGGAAGACAAGGGAATGCTCAGAACAAGAGGAATTAAAACAAAATCCTGGAGAAACTGGAACCATGGGCTGTGGGGCTCGACTGGTCCAGGTGTGAGGAACCCACTTATTAATTATGTTTTAGTTCCATCATCACATAGGATTCCTTTTTAATTAGTGGGGTGCTGGTCAGCTCTAGGAGGCAGAAATCCCTCAGTGTGAGGATTTGGCCTAAATCCCTGACGAGATCAAGGCAGGAATGGAGAGCTCACATCTTCCCCCTGACCCAGCCCCAGGCTGACCTGACCTCTAAAATTCACCTTCAAATTGACCTAAATGACTCTGGAAAATGGGATGAGGCTGCTGCAAGTGTGGGTAGATCCATGTAGGATTGGGGTTGGGATTTTCATCTTGGAAAACAGGATTTTGGTGGTGCAGGATTTGGTCTTGATGATCCTTGCGAGTCCCTTCCAACTCACGGTATTCTGTCATCCTATGAAAATCAGTAACAACACCAAGCACTCAAATAATTATAAATGTTCCTAAAATAATTGCAGGGTTTTGAACAGAGGGTTCATTTGTGTTTATTTGCTTTTTGCTCCTCAGTTGTTGGGGTTGGCAGAGCTTGATGCTTCTAGTTTTGCTCTTCCCAAATATTAGGGAAACATTTCTTTCTTAAATGAAAACAGAGACTCTTATGGAATTTCATGTCTATGACACAGGACTTATAGAAAAAAAAAAACAAAACACTGCTGAAAAACAAGGCCAGGAAGGGCTGGAAAAGGTCGTTCTCCTCCCCAAAGGCAGGACAAGGCCACCGTGGGATTCCTTCTGGCTGGGATCTGTGGCATGAAGACCCCACAAATTCTCAGACGATGTGTCCCAGGGCTTGGAAGGGTTTCCCATGGAAGGGACAGCCTTGTGGGAAACTCACCCTGCCCCCAGGTCTGGGAGCACAGACCTGGCAGGGACCACCCAGCTCTGGGAGCCCACCCAGGGGGGCTCACCAGGACCCAGCCCAGGGAGGTGCTGGGGACAGTGCTTGGAGCTGGCCCTTCCTGGAGATGGCTCTGACATCTCCCAGCGCTGCTGACCCACTCTGCTCCATGTGATCCTCCGAAACCAGCTGGAACCCTCCTCTGCAGTGCCACCTCCTCTGCAGCCATGAACACCTCCTATTTAATCCCTTGTTTCCTTTTACTTTTCCAAATCACATCCTATTCTCTTCAGGCCACCTCTCGAGTTTGTTCGGAACATCTCTAATTTCTCAATTCAAATTTCCTGGCAGCCTGTGAGCATCACACAGCACCTTAATCATCTCATTATCCCTCTCGTTATCAATTAAACCCCCTGATTGGAAATAGAGTCAGCACAGGCTTTGCCAACTCATTTCGATGAGCCTTAAGGTCCTTCCAAACTGAACCGGGTGTGATTCGATACCATGCTTCCCTCTCCAAATCCACTCCTCTCCGTGGTTCACTCTTTCCCAGGCTGTTTCCCAGCTCCCATTAGTTTCCAGCAGTGACAATCAAGCTTTAAAAAGCTGGAGAAGCTGGAGAACACTCACACAGCCCTGGGCACCCCGTGCTCAGCCGTGTCCCCCGGCAGAGCGGTGACAACGCTGTCCCTGCCCGGGGATCGGTGGCGTTTGGTGCCTGCTCCCAGGAATGCTCTGCCGGCTGCGGGGCAGCGACTGGCGGGACTGCGGGCACCGGGGCCGGGATCGGCTCCATCCGTACCGGGATTGGGACCGGGATGAGGATGTCGGCCGGGTCTGGGACTTGGACGAGGACTGGGATTGGGACTGGGATCGGAAGCGGGACTGAACCGCACTGGCCACAGGCCCACCCATCTGCGCGCCTGTCCGTACCGGGACAGGAACAGGGATAGAAATTAGGAATAAACGATAGGGATAGGAATAGGAATTAGGGATAAGGGATCGGAGAGGGGCGCGGCTCCAGCCATTCTGACCCCGCCGTCTGATTTACATAACCCCGCCCCTCGGTGTCGCCGCCGCTGCTCAGGCTCCGCCCCTGCCCTGCCCAGGCCCCGCCCCCCGGCCGGACGCTGAGGCGGTGCTGCCGCGGCCGAGCCCCGCCCCTCCCCGCCGGGCCCCGCCCTGCCGGCGTCCCGGCCCCGCCCCCCGGGGTGGCCCCGCCCCTGGCGGGGCGCTGGCGGCCCGGCCGCGCAGCCCGCGGTGCCCGGCGCGCCCCGGGAGAGGCAGCGCTGGGGCCGCTCCGCGCCGCTCCGCCCGAGCGCACCATGGGCGCGGAGCGCAGGGGCGGCGGCGCCGGCTCCCCGCGGCTGCGCCTGCGGCGGCGGTGGCAGCTGGCGGCTCTTCCTCGGCTTCTTCGCGCTGTCGCTGGCGCTGCACGTCCTGACGCTGGGCTGTTACCTGGAGCTGCGCCCGAGCTCCGCCGCGACCGCGGCCCGCAGCCCGCGGCCCCGCCGCGCCGGGACGGGACGGCGGCGGCGCCCGGAGCCCCGGCCGGGGCCGCCCGCAGCGCGCGGCCGAGGGCGCGGAGCGGCGCCAGCAGGTGGGTCCGGCCGGGGGCGGGGGGACCGCGGGGGCTCCGCGCTGCTCGGGGCCATCCCCCGGCTCCGTCCCGCGCTCGGGGGCCGCGCCCCGGGGCGCTTCGGAACGGCCCCTCGGGGGAGTTTGGTGGAAAAAGGGGGGAAAACCCCAACTCGCTGTGCGGGGGTGAAGTGCGGGGGGAGTTCGTCTGGTCTGGGGGTGACGAGCTGCGGGGCCGCCTGTGTTCCACCTGCTGCTCGCAGTTTCCCTGTCGCGACAGACCCGCCGTGTGTCCCGACAGCGCAGCCTTGGACGAGGGCAGCGTCTGTGCCCCGGCCCTTGCGGGGTGCCCCCGGGCGCGGGGTGCTGCTGCCGGGAGCCCCGCACGGCTCGGCCCCGCACCCGCCGTGCGCGCTGGATCCCGCTCCCGCACGGCCTCCGCTCGCTCCCCTCCTTCCTCCTGCGCTGTGTTCCTGATTGCGCTCCTCTCCCAGCCCAGGTGCATCATCTTTCGGGTGATGCCTCGGTGTCCCCCCGCAGCAGCTGCTCAGCCTGTGCAGGACAGGTGGGCAGCAGCCTCCCGGTTGTCCCCGCCGCTGTCCCCAGCCCTTGGGGGTTCGCCTGTCCCGGGAGCCTCTGGGAGAGCCGGAGCGGAGCTGGGGCCTCCGCTCGCAAACTTAGCTCATTTTTTCCAGGCACGAAACCTCGCTGCGAGCAGGATAAGCTGGAGGAAGGAGTTTCCTCCCCTCCGAGCCTCCGGAGCGGATGGCCCGCTCCCCCAAGGTGCCGGGTGGCTTTGCCGCGGAGTCGCAGCGGGGTTTCGGGGGAGATGCCAAGCCCTGCCTCGGCACCCCGGCGGTCCTCGCCTTGCTGCTTATCAGTGCGCGGGGGGAAGGACAAAAATAGCTTTGATAAAGCGGCGAGTTTGGAACTCTTCCTCCCACTTGGCAGCGGGAGCCGTTCCGCCGCGCCGGCCTCGGCTGCCCCCGGCAGAGCCGGGCTTGCGCTTCCTTCGCTGCCCGGGTCCCGCAGCTTCCCATAATAAATCCAAGTCCAGCGTTGAAGCGGAGGGAAGCCGAGCTCCCGGGTCATCGCTCTGCCCTCGCTGCCTCTCCAGCAGTGTCAACACAGAGCGAGCCGGAGCGGTTTGATGTCGTGCTGGGATTCCTGGGTTGCCTTGGAATAGCGCGCGGCTGGAGTGCCTTTCGTGTTATCGTGCTGGATCTGTTTAGTCTTTCGAGCTCTTCTTTTCAGCGAGCGTATAATGAAATACCAGGGCAAATACTTGAGGCATTCATAAATTACAGCGTTAGATAATTTGTCTCTGGATGCGGACGGAGCTCCGAGCGTCGCTCGCTGCAGCTGACGGACTCCAGATAAGGTAACGCTAATTATTTATTTCTTTATTCTACATCTGGCCTGTCAGGCTCGAGATGAAATACTCTTTGGGGCACATTGAAGCAGTTGGGTTGGAGAGAAGGGTTGCTGGTAATAGGGACATGGGGAAGGAAGGCTGAGCGTCCCGAGCTGCTCCGGTTGGGAACGTGGTGCTGCTCACTCGTTTCTTGCTGATTTTTCTGCCTTGTAGCTAAAAGCAAGCACTTTGGGTGTCCTGGGGTGCTGTGAGTGCATCCTGACAGCGATTAAAGCAGTGAAATGAGGGGTTTGCAAACAGCTTTATTTAGAAAGTTATTGTCCAGCTTTGGGGTACGTGTGGGGCTCCCAGTAGCCCTTCCAAGCTGTGCTGCTGATAAAGCCAAAGTGTGATCCCATACATGTGATGCTTGCATAAATTGGGCTGAAATTACTAAATAATTAATTCAAGCAATGTGATCAATGACATTTCTCTCCTGAGGACCATGGTCAGAGTTCATTGGAGGGGACCAATGACCACAGTGCTGTGAGCCCTCAAATGTCCTTCAGCTGCTGAGGTCTCCTCAGTGAAGAGGCCGAGTGCTGTGTGTGTTGTGATTTACAATCTCATTTAAACCCGAAAAGATAACTCCCCTTCCTGACCCTTTTTTCTTTATTTTTAAATTATTTTATTCCCCCTCCCCTTCCTGACCTGAGGCAGGAGGAAGAGGAGCGTGGGGGGAAGGACGGGGAGCGATGGTCAGCGCTGAGATTTTGGCCCAAACCTCACCTGGCCCCATGCCAGAAATGACCTCATGACAGGAGTGAGATTTGGCAGCTCGATAACGCCCCGCTTCCCTATCTCACAGGGTATCCAAATATGTAACTCATTTGGGATGGAAGGGCAGATTTTCATGGCAGAGGTTGAGGCATTGTAGTTCCACATCTTTGTCCCAGAACCCGCCGGGTGTTGCATCACCGTGCTGGCTGCGAGAGGAGGAGTTTGTGAGAGCTGCTTTAATTCATTGACTCTTCAGTGGCTCCGAGGTGTGAGAGAGGGTTTGGGGAGTGGTGGAGCCTTGGCTCCACCAATAAAATCCAAATAATCCCTCTGGATGGGTGTGCTGTGGGATGGGAGAGGGATTCTGTCAGGCAGGCTCTGCTCATGGAGATCCACATCATGGCACTGTGTCCCTCTGGAGGATTTTGTGCCTAAATGAAATCGTATTTTGCTGTCAAAAAATCATCCTTGCAATATTTGGGTTGTGCAGAGCATCATTCCTGTGCTTTTTCTCCAACCAAATCCCTGTCCTGCCACATTTCTGCCAAAACTTGTTCTTTGGCCAATGCTGGGTGAAATGTGTGCCCTGAGAGTGTCCCAAGAAGGGGATAAAAACTTCCAAAGCCTGGGAATGGGATCAAAAGCCATCGTTTTTGTCAAACTAATTGTGGAGGCGCTTGCAGCTGGTGGGGGGAGGGAGGGGAGGTGCTGAGTCATCCAAAAAAATGTGCTGAGCAGCAATTTGCTGACTGGCATTTCACCTTCCCGGTGCCAAGGTGTCTGATCTCAGTCTCCACTTCTCACCTTTTTAACAAGGGATGTTCCCACTTTGGAGCAGTGCCCACATCGGTGTTCCTGATCCTTGCTCTCATGGAGCAGTTGGGCTGGAAGGGACCTTAATGCTCATTCAGTGCCACCCCTGCCATGGGCAGGGACACCTCCCACTCTCCCAGGTTGCTCCAAGCCCTGTCCAGCCTGGCCTTGGACACTTCCAGGGATCCAGGGGCAGCCACAGCTTCTCTGGGCATGCTCTGCCAGGGCCTCCCACCCTCACAGGGAAGAATTTCTTCCTTTCTTTTCCCTCACCAGTGTCAAATTGCAGTTATTTTTCCCTTTTTTTGTTAATTCTGGCTCCAGAGTAAGAGGCAGCAGTTGGTGTGGTTGGCACAAAGGCTCTAAAGGTGTGGAAGCTGCTCCAGAGGCTTCTCCCTCCCTGAGCATACCTGTGGCTCATCCATGCATCTTCATCTCTGTTCCTCTGGCTCCTGCATCCCAGCTGAAACCTGCCCAACGTGCTGAAAGCTTTGAGCAGAGCTCCTGTTGGAAATGCTTCTCCAGCCTCCTCTGGCAGCAGCCTCAGCACGGCTCCTGTGGGCTCTGACCTTTCAGGGCCTGTGTGTTGGGATTTCATGGCTCTGCTCCCGGCTTAGGGGAAGGCTGGGTGTGTGCAGAGGGAAGATGCTGATTAGGGATGTGCCCTCACAGTGGGTTTCCCCTCAAATTCCACTTTGTGGTGCTGCTTGTAGCTGGAAGAAGCTCTCAGAGGGCAATAAAGGGAGCCTGCAGAGCTCTGTGGCAAATGTCAGGCTCTGGTTACCTTCATTCACAACTCAAATTCTCCATCCCTGCTGCTGTGCCTGTGAATATTCCATGCACAATCTGGCCTGAATCCAGAACTGCTCCTGTTGAGATGCTGCAGAGTGGCAGGAGCCTGGCAGTGCCTGTGGGATGTGTTGCATCCTTTGGGAAATTAAATACAGTGTGAGCTTTCCCCAAGGGCTGGAGGTGAATTCCTCTGTGAGGAGAAACCCTTGGCTGGGTGGGGACAGCCTGCCTGGTCCTTGGGAATTGTGGAATCACAGAAGGGTTTGGGATGGAAGGGACCTCTCAAGGCCATCGAGTTCAATCTCTCTGCCACAGGCAGGGACACCTTCAACTCCATCAGGACCTTCCCAAGTCCTTATTCCCAGATTTATGCTGCTGCAAAGGTTTCCTTCTGCCCCCCAGCTTCCTCCACTGCTGATCTGGGGTTTCATTTTCTATTTTCTGCTCATTCCATGAAGGAGAAAAACTGTGACTTTGTGTGAGAACCAGGATGTTTTATCAGCATTAATTGAGTTCCTTGATGGAGAATATTGTTGCCAGAGTAAGTGTTTGACTGACCCGTGACCAAATTGCAGGGTTTTTCCACAATTTTTTTATGAGTTCCCTGGCAAATCCTTGAACTTGGGTTTTTAACAACATTCAGTGGCATTCCAAAGTTATCTTCCCCTTAACCTCAGAGTAAATAGTGCCGTATCAACCCCATATTATTTTAACCTTTTAACATTATTTTTCTTACCACATAATAACATAAATCTTCCCTGCTCTCCCATACACATGTAGTGTCTTGTAATGCTAATTAAACTGCACACTAGCCTAATTTTGCTCTCAGACTAATCCAATATATTTTTCTTGACTGGAAGCCAAACCCTGAGAGCTTCGGAGCATGCGGAGCTCTCATTCCAGTCTTATTATATGTTAATGGATTTATATTTTAATATCTTTCAACACTTGGGGAGGATGTTATTTTTAGAGGTGTCTGGCTGCAGAAGGTACGGGTCTGTGAGGGGTTTGGGGGATGTGAAGCACTGAGTAAACTCCGTGCAGTAAGTGGGAAGCGTGTCCCTGAAGAGGAGTAATCTGTCAGGATCCATTGTGCACAAGCAGGGAATACCAGGGAGGTTTGATGTGATTTTTACCGTGCTGTCGTGGGAGATTTGGCTGCAGTTTTACCGTGGTTAAGTGGGAGATTTGGCTGCAATTTGAACGTGGCTAAGTGCCTTTATGGGGCGGTTTCAGTGGTAAGTGCTCTCTCGTTAAACTCTGGGTTTGTGTGCTAATGGTGCCGATGCCAGTCGGGCCTGGATGCTACTACAGCAGGAATAATCACTCCCAGATGGGTGTGGATGGAAACGAGCTCCTTCCCTAAGCCCCAGTGAAACGCTGTTATAAGTGCAAAGTCCTAATGATGCAGGACCCTATTGATGGGGTGCCAGCCCTGTAACACCTTCCAAATGGGATTGTCAGCATCCTCCTGCCTGGCTGCACCTCAGCTCTGGGCATGGAGCTGAGATGCGCTCCTTGGGGGTGGCTCTTGCCATGGAATCCCAGAATCTGCTGAATTGGGAGGATCCCATCAGGATTGGGGTTCAACTGCATGGTGTGGGGTTGAGTTCCATGGTGTGAGGGCCCATGTCCATGGGGGGCTGGGTTCCATGGTGTGGCATGTCCATGGGGAGGGTCTGTGTCCATGGGGAGGGTTTGTGTGGTGTGGGGAGGGTCTGTGTTCCATGGTGTGAGGGCCCATGTCCATCATGTGAGGGCCCATGTCCATGGGGATAGCCTGTGTTCCATGGTGTGAGGGCCCATGTCCATGGGCTGGCCTGTGTTCCATGGTGTGAGGGCCCATGTCCATGGGCAGGATCTGGGTTCCATGGTGTGAGGGCCCATGTCCATGGGGCTGGCCTGTGTTCCATGGTGTGAGGGCCCATGTCCATGGGGCTGGCCTGTGTTCCATGGTGTGAGGGCCCATGTCCATGGGGATGGCCTGGGTTCCATGGTGTGAGGGCCCATGTCCATGGGGATGGCCTGTGTTCCATGGTGTGAGGGCCCATGTCCATGGTGTGCAGGTTCATGTCCATGGGAGGGTCCATGTCCATTGTGTGTGGGTTTATGTCCATGGGGAGGGTCTGGGTTCCATGTGTGAGGGCCCATGTCCATGTTTTGCAGGTTTATGTCCATGGGAGGGTCCACGTTCCGTGGCTTTGCCGTGGTGGGAGCTGGTGGCTTTGTGGCAGTGGCTGTTGTGTGACGTGGCTTTGCCATGGTGGACAGGACAGGGGTTGTTTGTGCTGTGTGGGGCTGTGGTCACTGCGTGGTGTGGCAGGACAGTGGCCATGATGGCTGGAAGCTGCTGGGCGCTCCCAGGATGGAGGAGGAGAGGACCAGGGAAGAGTTGCCTCCTGCCAGAGCTGCCTCTTGCCCAGCCCTTGGGAGCTCAGAGCCCTCCTGGCCCCCATCCCGGGCAGTGCTGGTGCCCCAGGGGTTAAATCCCATCCCTGTGTGACATCAGGGTTAAATCCCTGTGTGCCAGGCCAGCAGGGTGCTGTCCCTGAGTGCTGCCTTTGTCCTTTAATCCCTCTTTGCAATTCCTGTCACCTCTGGGCTTTCAGCCTCTCCCGAGGCACAAAGGGAGGGGGGAGACGGGGAAGGTGTTCCCTGAGCTGGGCTGGAAGTCAAACCCAGCTGGCAGCAGGTACAGGCTCCGTGGTTGTAAATTATCTTCAGGTGGGAGGCTTGGGGAGCTGCTGTGTCAGACAGACCCCATTGTGCTGCTTAATCCCGCAATCCCAGCATGGTTTGGGTGGGAAGGGACCTTAAAGCTCATCCCCTTCTATGGGCAGGGACTCCTCCCACTGCCCCACATTGCTCCAGCCTGGTCTTGGACACTTCCAGGGATGGGGCAGCTTCTCAGGGCATCTTCCCAGTTGTCTCTTCTCCCTTTTCCAGTTCTTGTTTTAACTGGATAATTCTGGCATTCCTTCCAGAGAGTTGAGAAGATCAGAATGCCCCATCCAGAAAAAAAAAATTAAATTCAGATCTTTGAATCTCATTCTTATTTGATAATAATATTTATATTTTCTAAAAATAACTAAATCTTTGAATTCTTCCTTATATTTTCTGATCCATGAGGCAGCAGCAGCTTTCCCTGGGTTGTCCAGGGAAGTGTGGGGCCAGGGATGTGGGGCAGGCACTAAATGGCCTAAACAGACCTTTGTGATCCTTCCAGTCTTCCCCACGTGCCAGGCTCAGTGAAATTCATCCAGGAAATCATTTCAGAGCAATTATTTCCTTCAACTTTGCAAATAACTTGTTGAGCTACTGGTTCCCTTAACCAGCACTTTATTCTAATTTTCCCATGGGATAGGAAAATAGGATAAGGCATTTAAAGCTGGCAGCTGGAACTGTTGCCAACCCAAGAGGATGGAACAGCTTAGACTGAAAAATCAGGGGGTTATTTTAATTTTTTACTGCAGTTGCTGCTGTTCCTGGGGCTGCAGGAAGGCTCTCCCTGGAAAACTTGAATTCTCACGTTTTCCCATAAACCATAACCTCTGACAGAAAAATGGGATCAGACAGGGAATCGCTGGATGTGCAGCTGATGAGGTGCATTTGGAGAGCAGGATGATGAGAGGAGCTGGGTTTTCTACTGCAGCTGTTTGTATCTTTTGAGTGATAATGAACTCAATGAGTATCTGGCTGCCTTGGGGCTGTGGATGGGCTTGTTGGTGCTTGCTCTGTCTGTCTGGGGTGTTAACTCTTGCTGGGAAGGGGGAGATCCCATCCAAAGGGGAGGGAAGCCCATCAGGAATTACCTCCACATGCCCTCAGAGTAAATTCTGGCAGATTTTTGAGGTCAAAAGGGGATTTTTTTTTTTCCTAGGGGGGGCAGGAAGGCAAAGTTTAAATCTGGTAATTGTCCATTTTAAAGGAATATTAAATTTTATTTTGAGCAATATCTTTATTGCCAACCTGGGGTTTTCTCCTGTTGTTGACAGGAGTTGCTTTGGCTCAGAACATGATTCCTGCAGAGATTCCTGGACTGTGCTGGACTTGATGGTGAAAGGACAAGGGGTGATGGGTTTAAACTAAGAGGGTTGGTTTAGATTGGATATTGGGAAGGAATTCTTCCCTGTGAGGGTGGTGAGACCCTGGCAGAGATTCTGTGGCTGTTCCATCCCTAGAAGTGTCCAAGGCCAGGCTGGATGGGGCTTGGAGTCACCTGGGACAGTGGAAGGTTCCCTGTCCATGGCAGGGGTGGCACTGGATGGGCTTTAAGGTCCCTTCCCACCCAAACATTCTGTTCTTCATTCACTGGAAAGGGAATGTGTGCAGGAAAAGTCCTTGAACTGAAGGCTTCAGCTGAGTCTTGGGAGCTCAGCACTAATCATGGCTCAGCTGAGCCTGGCCTCTATGTCTGGTGAGATGCTGAAACTAAGAAAAACTCAACCTTTTGCTGTCAGGGTGGATTTTGCTTAGGACGTGGGAGAGCCTCCATGCTCAGCACCTGCAGGATGCTGCCTGGTGTAATCCCTGCATCCCCTGGATGGAATCCAGCACTCTGGGCTCCATCCAGTGCATCTCCCCTGTGTCCCCAGGGGCTGATTCTTATTTCAGGCTCAGCAGCAGAGGGGCAGGAGGATCTCTGTGCCACTGCCAGGGATGTTGGAGCCAGCACATTCCCAACAAAAGCAGGGTTTGACTTCAGGCACAGGTGCTGGGCAGGTCATTCACACTCCCCTACGTGGCTGCAGGACTTGGACAATTCCAGATGTGCTGTGTCCCTGTCCTGGCTGGGATGGGGCTGCAGGAGGAGCTCTGGGAAGTTGAGGCCTTCAAGTGTTAAATCCCAAGCGCTGTTCCTGCCGGCTCAGCTCCCATCCCGCGTCTGGCGCGCGTTTCCAACAACAGCTTGGATTTGCCAAGGAAAATGACGCTGGATGCAGCAAAGAGCTGTCAACTCTTTCCTCCCTAAACTGCCAGGCAGCTTTTCTCCTGCTTTCTGCAACAACTGGGCTGTTGGGAGGTGATATGGAATTTGGGGTTCTCAGTGATGCTTTCATCCCCTTCCCTCCATCCTCACCCCACTCCAGGCAGCAGCACCTCACATGGGGGCTGTGGGGTCCCTCTGCAATCCCATGGCTGAGGGTCACATTAAGCTGGGATCAACTCAAGTTCTTCTCCTCTGGTACCTAAAATTGGACCCAGAGGGATTTTGGCTAGAATATTAGAGAACTTGTTCCTAACAGAGGCTTTCTGAGCCTGGTTTTGTGCAGATGGGTTCAGGAGAAGACCCCCAGGGACCCCTAGGCTGATTTACCCTCCCCTCTCTGACCATGGGCTTCTCTTTTGTATTCTTCTGACTCAAAATTCTTTTTTCCCCATCTTTGAAGATGCAGAAACCCCAATTTATAAATGATAATTCTGTTAACAAGGGTTCATGGGGTGTTTGGGGCAGCTACCCTTCAGTCAGATACCTCCAAAGATCCCGTGTGGCTTTAAGCTGGATTAGGTACTGAAGGAGTTAAAAATTCCTGCTGCTGGTGCACACGAGCAGAGCCAGGTATCTCCCAGGGGATCCAAGTTTGCTTTCTGAAATCTGGCAAATAGCAAAAATTTTGATGTCTGTGAGCAGCAATCACACCCCGAGGCGATGACGGCTGACAGGGAAGGGCTCCTGACATATTTACCGAACAATTTTCTTATCATGAAGTGCTCAAAAAGCCCAAACCTGGAGAACAATAGCAACAAAAACCCCAGTGCAGGGTTTGTCAGCAGATGCAGCTTGGAGATAACAAATGATTTTTTGCTTTTTGTTTGACTCCTTGGCATTTAGGGGTTAATTGGAGCAAGGCCAAATGTGGTGAGATAGTGCCTGAATCAGAGTTTTAAAAACACTGGGATTGGAAGGGTTTTAACTTCTAATTTCTGTGAGGCTCTTAGAGGCTGGTGAAGAGGGGGGTTAGAAACAACTAAAGGAAAATGTTTGGGTTGGGCAGTAAAAATTGACTTTGGAAGGGGCAGCCCTTCCTGAGACCCCAAAAGTCATCTCAACCCTCAGCTCAGCTGGGCTTCCCCTTGTGCTAGGGCTGGATTCTATTCAATAGTTCTGAACTATTATTAAATGGGAATTAAATGGGAATAAATGTTTCTGTGAGGGTGTTGTGTCATGTGTTCATCCACCAATCCCTCTGTCCCGGTTGTGTGTGTTTGCAGAATGAAGCAAAACTGCATTTGTGAGAAAAAGAGGGACTTTGACATGAAAAATTTGGACTAAAGTTGTAAAGTTGGTCCTGATCCAGCTGTTCCCTTTGATTTCACTCTGATATGGAAAGGCACTGGCCTGAAACTGGTCCAGAGGGTGTTCAGGATGCTCTGAACTCTGGCATGAGGAATTCTGAGCAATAAAACTTTGGAAGTGTGGCCTTCGAGGGCTATTGTGGAAGGAAGGGCATAAGAAACATGACACTGGGATTGTGATTCCTGGCAGGAATGCTTTGCAATGGGGAAATTTCAGTTTGGTTTGTGTTGCTTACATGCCTTTCTTCTTGCTGAAGGGCAAATGACAGTGTCAGCATTAAATGTGAGGAGCTGACATCTTCCCATGAAATATGCCTGACATCCCCAGAACAGAGCTGGAGTTACTGCTGCTCCAGAAATCTGCCTTCCCTGGATTTTACTTCTGCTCTTACCCCGAAAGGAACCCGACTGAAATGTTCCTGCTGATAAAGAGGTTGGTTGTGGAGGGAATTGTGCTCCAGGGAGAGGTCTGAGAGCAGGAGGAGCCGTGGCTGAGCTGGATGTCCCCGTGTCCCTTTTGGCCCCGGGGCTCTCGTGTCGGGACGTGTCAGCCTGACGGGCGCCTGAGATGGAACAAAACCCAGGGCCATTGCTTGGATGTTTGGGTTTTTTTTAAGGCCACTTCTCTGGGTTTGAAGATCTTGAACTTCTGTGGGGAAAATTTATGGTGGTTTAGAGATGGAAGAGATTGGCCATGTTCTCTGTGATGCCCTGTTGGTCCTGTGTCCCCGGCAGCTTCTGTTGTGGTGGCTTTTAGGTTGGTTGGTTCAGTTGGGCTTGGTGTAGCCAGGGCTTTACCCCACAGGGTAAGTGATTTAGGGAGCTCTGTTGGAGAGCCAGTGGAGATGTGTGTGGCAGCTGGGGCTGCAGGAGGATGAGCAGTCGCTCAATTTATCTTTACATTCAGTGCATTGTGCCATTCGTTTCAGAGATCCGGAATTTCTCGTTGGGCTGGGCTGAGTTTGGGCTCCTCATGGGGTTTTCCACCAAGTTTTGCCAGGGTTGGGGTCTATGGGGAAGAGGAGCCTGTCAGGCTGCAAAGAAGCTGATTGCTGCATCTGCAAAAGATGAGCAGGGTTGGGCTTTGTTGGCCAGGAGGTCCTAAGGGACACCTTGCATGGAAAGGGTTGTCCAGCCCTGGCACAGCAGTGGTGGAGTCCCCATCCCTGTAGCTGCATGTGGCACTTGGGGACATGATCAGTGGTGGCTTTGGCGGTGCTGGAGGAGTGGTTGGGCTCTGATCTCAGAGGGCTTTTCCAGCCTCAGTGATTCCATGATTTTTCTCAGGCTTCCACTATCACTGCTCAGTGCTGACATGCTCAGATTGGAAGAATTTGGGCTATTTCATACAGGATCCCAGTTTTTTTCTTTCCCTCTGAAATCTCCACAACAGAACCGTTTGCACATAAATGAAGCAGAATTTTTGGCCAGCTCTTGTGCACACCTGCGCACTCCCATCACCCACCAGGAAACTGCTGCCCTGAAATGCTGCTCCTAAAATATTTGCCGAGGGATGGTTTGGGAAAGCTAAAAATTATTCTTTTGAGTTTTCTCACATGGTCAGTTGTGAATTAAAGCTGCACAAAAAGAGGTTATTCAAGCAAATGAACTGTTCTTAGAAGCAGTGAGGTGGGTCAAGATGGAACCATCCCCTTCCCATGGGCAGGAACACCTTCCACTATCCCAGGTTGCTCCAGCCTGGCTTTGGACCTTTCCAGAGATGGGGCAACCACAGCTTCTTCCATAGAATGACGGAAAACACTGGGCTGGAGGGGCTCTGGTGAATATATAATTATTTAATATATTGGATGATTTAATTTCTGTTCCAGTAGCTCTGTTTACCATTGGGGGCTGGGGTCAGCTGGGGTGAGGGAGGAGGATGGAGGGGATGAGGCAGCGAGTCCCTGCTCAGCAAGGCAGGATTTCCAGTAGGAGAATGCCCTTGGAAGAGTGTGTGTTTGTGCCCACAGCCATTAAGCTCCATAATCTTGGTGTCTGTATCGACTTACAAATGAAAGCTTGCAGTAATTTGGAGCAGCATTTGAATTGTGAGTGGTAGTGATGATGCTGAGCTTGTCTTTTAATGCTGAGTTTAGAGGCTTTGAGGTTTGGATTAAAAAAAACTTCAATGAAACCACAAAAAAGACATTGGAAGCATAGCTGAACAGGTGGAACAAATTTGTTAAATCTGTTATTGGGAAAACAGCAACTTGCTTTTAAGAAATAAATCAATCTGCAGCTCAGTGTTTCATAATGAGGAGTGGGATAGGAAAATCTAAAAATATCTCCAAATGAGAGCTAATGCTCCAAAGGAACAGATCCAAACTAGAATATAATATTGCCCATTGTGGTGACAATAAGGATTTTAAAGTTCATTGAGATCCTTGCTGGGATGCAGATGGGACTTGAAGAGCCAGCATATTTCCCTTGGCCGGGTCCAGTTTTTATTTGCATAATAACTTATTATATGTATTGCCAGTAGCTCGCAGAGCCCCTGGTCAGGATTGGGAAACCACGATGAGTTCATCCCCCTCTGCCTGCTGAGACAATATATTCCCCAAGAACTGGGAGGGAGGCGTCTCTAGCAACTAAAGCAAGTGATTATGTGCTTGAAGAGGCAGGAAAAAGCAGAGTTTTAACCCTGTGAACCTTTGTGTATCTCAGATCTTCTCACCAAGACCCATTTCAGGGGTCTTTGTCCTTTGGCGCCTTTGTCCCCATCCTTCCTCCTGTGTCCTGAGCTTTGGCAGCTGATTTTAGTGAAGTCAAGGAGCTTTTCCAGGTGGAAAACGTGTCCTGGGTTTTCAGGAGATGGGGCATCTGAGCTGTGGGCTCTGTTATTGTGGAGCCACGGAATGGTTTGGTCAAAAGGGGCCTTATTGATCATCTCATTCCACCCCCTTTTCTGCTCCTTTCCTTAATTCCCTGTGCTGTTCAGGCAGCAGAGCCAGCTCCGCTTCCATTTTTCTTGGAAAGCAATTCCACAGCCTCATCCCTCTCTCAGCAGGTTCTTCCTAGGGTTATTCCAGAGTTTCCCTTGCTCGGCAGAGCCTGGGTGCTCTGTCACACCCAGCTGGGGCACTGCCATCCCCTTCATGCTCCATCACCCCTTTCTTTTGGGATTTGCTGAGGGCTCCTGGGCACAGGGGGCTTCTTCCAGTGCTGCTGTGGAGTAGCTGCTCCCAACTAACCAAATCCACATGGACAGCTGTTGCTCAGAGGGGAGTGGGTAAGTGCATCCATAAAGTTTGGGATTTGTGCCGGAGGGAGCACAGCCGGTGCACGTCCATTGCTCCCTGAGAGCCCTCGGCACTGAAAGCCAGGGAAACAAACCCCAAAACATCTCCAGCTTCCAGATTCTCGTTGATGGAAGAGTCAAGGTGTTGTGCAGTTGTAAATGAAAATGCCAGTTTTTCACAGCTTTTCACAGACTGGGATTGCTCAGGGTCAGGGAGCGTGTGTGGTAGCACAGCTTTGTTTTGGGGGCAGAGGTTTACCTGAAACTGCTTTAGGCTGGATTTTAGGAAAAGGTTCTTCCCCCAGAGGGTTTTATGGCACTGAACAGGCTCCCCAGGGAATGGTCACAGCCTCAAGGCTGCCAGAGCTCCAGGGGGGTTTGGACAGCACTGCCAGGGATGCACAGGGTGGGTTTGTTGGGATGTCTGTTGGGGTGACTGTTGATCCATGGGAGTCCCTTCCAACTCAGGATATTCCATGATGCTAATTTTGGTGATGGTGGCAGTGCCACTGTCCCCTTGTTTGCCAGGCTGAGATGCCCTCAGGATGACAAAGGCCAGTGCTGATGGTGCCTTTGCCATGGTCAGGGCTGACATTTGGCCTGGTCCAACCAAACCACTGGGGCTGCCATTTTCCTCTGGGAGCATTTCTGAGTCTGGGGATGCTTTTCCATGGCTGGGATTCCCTAAGTGCATTGTAGCATCACTTTCTGCCCCAAACCTCAGCTCAGCCTTCAAAAACTTATTCCTCACCTCACAACTGTCCCATCCCCAGCCTGGACACTGTGCTGGGGTCTGGATGGATCCGTGGCTTTGGAAGCTGCTCCTGTTGCTGCAGTGCCCAGAGGGGCTCGTGTGGTGCTGATTTGGGAAGCCCTGCTCTCCATCTGCTCCCGTGGTTTGGGAGAGCTGGGATGTGATGCCCGGGATCCCCACTCTGACCACAATGGCCCAGAGTGGCCTGGGGGCAGGGAATTGGCACCCATGGGTGCTGCTGGAGGTGCCAGGGCTTTCAGGAGGTGCCAGGGACTCGCTCCGGCCACGCCGGCAGCGATTTTTCAAGGCTGAGGGGTTGGTGGAGCCTTTGTGTTCCTGCTTTGAAGCCCCGGCCTGAAAGTGTTGTAATGAGATTTTATGATGTATTCTGGCAAGGCCTGGTTATTTTGTGTGTGGATTTATTGTCTAATGAATTGAGTGATTTTGAAATGTTTTGTGCAACGCTTTTTTGGAAAGGACATTGTATTTTGTTTATGGGACGTGTGAGTTTTTATGAAACTTTATTTAGCTTTTAGCAAGAATAATCTTTATTCAACAAATAGTGCAAATAAATCTTTAATTGAACAAATATGTGCCAACTTTCAAGCACAGTAACAAACAATGACATGAAACAAGGAAACTTTGGAACAATATACAACTTTAAACATAGTATTAAAATTAAAAAAAAAAAAAACCAAACCAAAAAAACCCCAACCTAAAACCCCTAGCAAAGCAGATTTCAGGCTGTGTAGTGGAGCATGGATATGTGAGACCTGCCATGCTGGAGGGAGCAGAGCAGGGAATGTGGTGCCTGGTGGCTCTCCAGGGATGCCCAGGGATTGGGGTGCTCCCCATGCCAGGGTTTGGAGGGAGTGGGAGCTGCTGGATGTGCCTGGGCTGTGGGAGCAGAGGTGGAAACCCTCCTGGTGTGTCCCAGTCCTTCCTGAGCTGCCTTCCCAGTGGGGCATCCCCAGTCCCAGGGAGGGATGGGGGCACCCAGGGGTTGAGGATTTGCCTCTTCCAGCCCCACATTGTCTTCAGGCTCTTGGAGGGCACACGAGGGGCTCTGAGCTCTGTGTTGCTGCAATGTTCCATGTGAGCTGTCTGGGAAATGGGATGAGCATTCCCTGCTCCTCTTTTTTCCTGCCTAGGCTTGGCTGCTGCCACTTCAGATGGAAATGGAGGTTCCCATCCCTTGTGCTGCATATAGCCGGAAATCCCTGAAAAACTCTCAAATCCAGCATGAAAGGGGGTTTAAAATGAGGGGAGGAAAGCCTCAGCATTTGTTTCCATTTAATTTTCTGGAGTGTTGGTCTTCAGTGAAGATGGGCAGAGTCACCATTCTGTTTATTTCTTTATTAATCTGATCCTACGGGATTTCCTTCCTTGTTCCAAGTATGGAACGTTCCTTTTACATCCCTGGAAGTGTCCAAGGCCAGGTTGGACAGGGCTTGGAGCAACCTGGTCTGGTGGAAGGTGTCCCTGCCCATGACAAGGGGTGGAACTGGATGGGCTTTAAGGTCCCTTCCAACCCAAACCATTCCAGGATTCTTTGCAAATAATTATCCTAAAGTATGGAAAGAGTTTAGGCCTGAAGATGCTCATGTAGCTGCTGCTTTTCTCTGGAATTTCCTACATTGATGACAAAATTACTTGGCAGGAGGAGACCCAGCTCTGCATTTAAGTGACTTCCCTACATCTTCAGACCCCAGGAATACCAGGGATACAAACCCTGATGCTGCTTCTTTCTCTGGGAAGAGCAATTTCAGCCCTTCATTGCCCTTTTCAGCCCCTGGAATTGGAACAAAAGAGCTTTTCTTCTAAAAGTGAGCCGTGGAATTGGGTGTTAATGGAAACTAATTAATGCTGAATGGAAAATTCCTTCTTGGCTATGTTTTGCTATTCTCTTTTATAGCTCCAACCTACCAGCCCTCTCTCTGGGCTGCCCATTCTTTTCCAGGAAGGATAAATGTGGCTTATGTTTCCAGAATGGGAGCTGGAGGCATCTCACCCCTCCATGCACCCTTGGCTTGATCTGACCCAACCTTCTCCAGACCTCTGAGTGCTCCCAAAAGGGCCCAGTGCTGCTCTGTGCACCCACCTCACCTTCAAAACCCTCCTTTTTCCTTGGATTTGGCCTAATTTTCTGTTCCAGACAATCCCAGGGTCATTCAGGTTGGAGAAGCCCTCTGGAACCATTGAGTCCAGCCCTTCCCATCACTGCCAAGGCCACCACCAGCCCACATCCCCAAGTGCCACATCCACATGGCTTTTAAATCCCTGTGGGGATGGAGACTTACTGCTGTGCCAGGGCTGGACAACCCTTTCCATAAGAAATTTTCCCTAATATCCAACTAAAGCTGCCTTGACCCAGCTTGAGGCTGTTCTGTCTCCGTCTGTCCCTGTTCCCTGGGAGCACAGCCTGACACCCCTGGCTGTCCCCCCCTGTCAGGGAGTTGTGCTGAGCCAGAAGATCCCCCCCTGGGCCTCCTTTTCTCCCCCCTGAGCTCCCTCAGCTGCTCCTGGTGCTGCAGACTCTTTCCCAGCTCTGTTCTCTCCTCTGGACACAGGAAAGGCCCTGAAGAGCAGCAGGAGCTGGTTGGGTTGGGGAGTTTCACCCCATTCGTAAACAGGGAGATGTTGGTGCTGAGGAGCCAGAGTGGCAGAGTGGCAGAGTTGGCTGAGCCAACATTTTCCATTTGGATCTCCTGAGCACAGCCCTGAGCCACCACCTCCAGCCAGAGCTCTGCCTAAAGCTCTCTGAGCCCTTCTGGCCTTTCAAACAGAGCCAAAAGCCCAACTGTGGAGGGAAACACCTGCCTGTGCTTTGTTTTGAAATCCATATTAAATCAGCAGATCAAGGAGTCGCTGTCCATGCAGAGGGATGGAGGAAAGCCATTGATGTGCCAGATGTGTGGTTGGAACATCTGTGGCTGGCTGGAGGTGCTCTGCCCGGGATTGCTGTGCTGAGGGAAGCAGGGAGGTGGTGCCTGAAGGGGCTGTGGTTGGTGGTCTCCTCTCTGTGGTAAATCCATCTTTTTCCTTGGGTAGGACATGGCTCAAATCCATAGAACAGCCAGGGGTGATGCTGAGGATAAACTTGTTGGATTCATGGTTGGTGTTTTTAACTACTTCAATTCCCAGTTGGTGAGGGGGGATGATTCCCTGTAGGAGCAATCTGAGCATCAAAGCTGTTTGTCCTTGCTGAGCTGGGCTCCAGGCACAGCCTGTCTCCAGCAGAAAGTGGGATGGGGACTGTGATGTTGGGAGCTGTCAGTGTGGAGACGTTCCACATCCTCGTCTCTGGATGAGCCCAGAGGAAAGGGACATTCCTCAGGCTGAGGCTGCATCCCATGAGGATCAGGGGGACAATTGCATCTGGCACTGGGGCTGGTGTCCTTCCAAAAGGCAGGAGGGAAGGAGCACTGGCAGGATCTTGGTGCTTGGCCAGTTTGGTGACAGATCCCAGTTAAGGATGGCGAGATCCAGAGCACAGACCATGTTGTTCACATTCCCTGTGAGGAAAAGCTTTCCTTGGCTCACTGTCCACACTTCCATTCCTTTCCAGATCTTTCCCATCCCTCCCCTGTTGTGGCTGTGGCCATCCCCCTGCAGGATGAGGGCTCAGAGCTGCCCCTTGGGCAAGAGGACATTCCCACATCCCTGTGGGATGTGCAGGCGTCCATGTGCCACACATGGGCACACATTTTTTCCCCGGGATATTGGCTGCTAGAATTCCTGTCAATGGATCACCTGTTCCCAGTGGTAATTCCTCTCTGTCTCAGGGTCAGCAGTGCATCAGGCCCACAAGACAGGCAGGAAACCTTCCTCTCTCCCAGGTTCTTGGGTCACAAGGGGAGGATCAACCAGATGTCCTCAAAACCCTGCGTGTCCTGAGGCTGACCTGCAGCTGGCAGGGAGAATTTCACTCTGTGTCCATGCAATCTCTCCCAGGTTTTGTAAAGACAGAGCCATTTCAGATCTCTCCATCCCTCCCTTGGTCCGTGTTGGGCTCCAGCCTCCTTTGGGATGGTGAAAATGGAACCTTGTGGAAAACCAGGAAGGTGCTGAGCTTCTCCTGCAGGGACTGCAAGGAGTGTGTCTGACACTTCAGCTGGTTTTCCCTGTGGATTTAAGGAAGGGGGTCAGGGCAGCAAGGCTTGGAGGATATCAATGATTCAACCAAAGAAGTAATTTATTTGCACCAAGCTTGACATTTAAATGCCCATGGATAAACAGGAATAATGCGTAGGACTCGTGGTACCTGTTTAAAATAGCTCTGTTGGAGCCCCAAACCAGACACTGAGGGTTTGGATTTCAGACCATCCTCTTGCTCCAGGATCTTCCTTTGGAAAGAATGCAATATTCCGTGCCAGCAGCTTGTGCTGCCCCAAAGATCCTCCTGTTTTTAGGATGCAGATTTTGATCTCAACCTGGGAGTCGGAGCACGCACTTGAACAGCATCTTAATGAGCTTATGGTTGAGAGCTATTTATTATCTGTTAGAATAGGCCTTTTATTCCACTGGCAGCCTAATTTGCATGGTTTGTTGTAATTAACACCATAAAATGTTTAAACAAAAGTACAGATAGAAATTAAATTTACAGGCATTGAATTCAATAGCATCAGAATAAACCTTTGATTTGTTTTTTTCCTTTGGCAAGAAAGTGATTCACTCAAATTAAATTTAGGAAAAGCTCTCAACTTGGAAGGGGGGATTTAATGAAAAAAAGGCATCCCAATCTGCCAGAGCAGCTCGGGGGAAAGCTGGGATTTCACTGGGACAAGGCTGCTGAAGGGAAACTCAACTGTTTTGGGAGGGAGAGGTGTCCCAAAATCCTGCATCAGCCACTGCTGGCAGCACATGTGCAGGCAGGATGGTGCCTTTGCTGTCCATCTGTTCCATTTTTCCATGCTCTGGCAACTGTTTTGGAGGCACTGAGGGGTTGGGGTGAAGGCAGATTGATGGGATTGTTCCCTGGAATTGTCCAAGGGTGGGTTGGACAAGGTTTTTGGGATAGTGGAAGGTGGGAAAGGAGTGGAATGAGATGAGCTTTAAGGTCCCTTCCAACCCAACCCATTCCAGGATTATTCTGTGATACTTTGGAAAATCAACCTGAGGCTGATCCATGGGTGAAGGGGTTGGGAATTGTGTCCCAGACATTCCTGAGGGGCTGGAGGTCATTTTCCAGGGGCTCCTGTGGCAGTACAGCCCCTCCTGCTGCAGAGCGCTCAAGGTGGCTCTGGAAAAATCTTTTATGGCCCTAAAAGAGGCGTCTGCATGTCCACCCCCAAATGAAATCATCAAACCCAGGCCACTTCTGCTGTGATTTATGCGGCAAACATTATAAAAAACTATATTGTGAGCAAATGGTCTCTGGTGAGGCTTAGATTCCCTTCTATTGTTTGGAATTCTGGGTTTAGCCTTATGGCTGGGATTTCTATAGTCAGAACTAATTTGTAGCGTCTGGGGCCGAGGCTTGGCGTGGTGCAGGAGCTGGGGCTGAGCTGCTGGAGGCATTAGTGGGGGGCAGCACGTGTTCCCTGGGGTCAGGGCTGCCAGGATTTACAGCCTGTGGGTCCTTGGGAGCTGATCCAGCAGGAATTCTGATGGTCAGAAAACAAACAGGCAGAGTTCAGCGCATCTGTGCCTCTGCCTGGATGTTTGAGGTGCTGAGTTGGGGTTTCAAAGTCATCCTCAGGTTCATGTTCGGCATCCCAAGGGATTTGTCTGAAATTTCTTCAATGAGACGGTGCTGTAGAGGATATTCCCCAACAGGCTGGGTTTTGAAGCTTAGAAAGGTTTGTCCGAAAGGTTTGTAGCATGAAAGTTGGGGTAATGATGGAGCAGATTGAAAGCTTCAGGTCTTTGTCAGCTCCTGGGCAGTTTGATAAACTTAAAGTGGCTTTCCCTTCTTGATTTCCTCCTGAAATCCCTCCTGGATCAGGGTGAGAACCACCACCAAGGACCTGTGTCTGTAAAGGACACAGAAAAACTGAGATAGGTGAACTAAAAGCAGCTTTTAAAAATAAATAAAGCTGGCGTGCACCAACACCTCGAGGAGCAGTGCTGGAAATCACATTTTCCTAGCCAGGTCATGCATAAACTAAGATTAATTAATTAATTTCTGTTGCTGCCACAAGGAGTTCTCCATGATGGTTTATTCTCCTTTTTTAAGCATTTTTATTTTTACTTCTGGCTCCTATTGCTCTACTGGTTGCTTCTCACTCTTTCCCAGCTAAACCTCTCAAAGTTCAAGAATCCTTGAGGTTTGTGTCTTGTTTATGTCTATTTTTATTCTCTATATGATTATTTGGTTTGGTTTGCCAGGAGAAATCCAGCCCTGGGTGCTTCAGGTTCTGAGCATTGGCTCTACAGAAAATAAGAATTAATTTAGCAGGAGTTGACTTTGGGATAAACTGGGAAGGAGCATCTTGCTGTGCCAGCACCTGCTAAGAGCACACTTTGCTGGTTTAGGAGGGATTTATTATACCCAAACTGGAGATTCTGAAGAAGGAAAAAAGCTTTTTCCCTCTTTTCTCAGTTGCTTTGTAGTGTAAAGAGTCAGGTAGGGCCCTCTGCTGGGGTTTGCAGTGTTAATCAGTGATTAACAAAAGGAAAGTTGTGAAATTAGGGAAGACACAGGATTTAATGCCTGCAGTTTGATAATTGTGTGGTTTAGGGTTTTTTCACTTGAAATTAGAGGGTTTTCGTAACATGATAAGCTGCTCTTAAGTGTCGGAGGCACAGGACTTGAATTTGAAATTTGTTTTTTCTAGCAGTGTTTTTTAAGAACAGATTCTCATTGTCTTTGTTGTCAGTTCCTCTAGCCTCTCTTTTTCTTTGGAAATGACACATTGGGAATGATGTTGTTGGAATTTTGGGGGGTTGGAGTGAGGATTTTTGGTTCAGGCAATGACACTGACATTTTGGCTTGCTATCCCTGGTCAGGTGATGTGCTCCATGACAAAGGTGACCCCAGATGGGTCCCTTTCACCCCAAACCATCCTGTGAGTGTGGGATTCTGTGTCTCCACATTAGAGCCTGGGGGAGCAGCTCAGCCTGGGAGCATGTCTGGGCAGGGCCAGGAGGGAAATGGGGAGCAGAGCTGGTGTTAAATGCATTATTCCCAGCATTATTCATCAGCCAGGCTTGAGTGATGGCCTCAGATCTGCTTGTGTTTGTGTTGGGGGGTTGTGTGTGTTGCTGATGGGAGAGTGGAGCCTTGTTCTGGGGAGGAACTGGTTTTATATTGGTTTTGTACCAGTGTTGGTAAAAAGGCTGCTGTTTTTATTTACATTTATATTTATATATTGTGTACATACATTGAGTTTTGGGGTAGGGGCACTATCCATCCTTAGCCTATGGACTTCTCTATGGACACAGAGCCTCGGAGGTTGTGGCTGCCTCATTCCTGGAAGTCTCCAAGGCCAGGTTGGATGAGGCTTGGAGCAACCTGGGACAGTGGGAGGTGTCTCTGCCCATGGCAGGGGTGGAAGTGGATGAACTTTAATTTCCCTCCTAGGCCAAACCAGTCTGGGATTCTTCACAGTCCTCCTGGGGACATGATCTTGTGCTCTGGGCTTTGAGTGTTTGTGGCCAGGTTGTGCCAGTGCATTTCCCTTTTCCCTGGGTCAGAGTTTTCCTGATCTGGTTGTGATGGGAAGAACTGGCTGCCCTGCCTGCTGGTGGAAAGGCTCCAGTGCCATGTGAGACATGTCTCAAAATCTGCTTGTCAGTGAATAACTGCTGCTAAAAGACATGAGCTGGCATTGGTGTCAAGGGGAGATGCTGGAACAGGGATGGAGCTTTAACTGCAGCAGAACTGAGGGTTCAGGAAAGGTGCTGGAGGTGATAAACAAGGAAAAAGATGGAGAAGCAGCTTGAGAGAAGCTCACACATTCCCTGCCTGGAGTGTTCTGCTTGCAGTAAATGCTGCTTTTTCACTTATCACACAGAACCACTGAGGTTGGAAAAGCGTTCCAAGGTCACCCAGTCCAACCAGGGACCACATTGTCACCAAGTGCCACAGCCAGGTGTTCCTTGGACACCTCCAGGGATGGGCCCTCCAAACCTCCCTGGGCAGCCCCTTCAATGCCTGGCCACCCTTCCCATGCAGAAATTCCTCCTGCTGTCCAACCTGCACCTCCCCTGGCACAGCTTGAGGCTGTGCTTGAAGTGAAGACCACTTTTGTTCTCCTGGTGCCTCTGGTGGAGCACGGGGTGGGACGAGCAGCCCTGTTTGTTGTCTTTCCCTGGGTTTTCTGCCTCATGCCTGGCTGAGGAATTCTCCTGATGAATACACGGAACAGGCACAGCTCCTGGCTAGAGGGATGAGAGCAGCTAATCCACAGGAGCACAGCCCAGCCTTTTGTTGCTTCCCGTGGTTGGGAGCTGTGCAGAACAGGATTTGTCAACACTCAAAGAGCCCCTGACGGCTGTGGGTGAGGCCAGAAAGCAGGGCCGCAGGGGAAGGTGTTGGGACTTGCTGCTGGAGCTGTCTGCACACAGGCAGCTGGTTCAGGAATCCCTCCTCTCCTCTGGGAATGCAAGACTGACAGTTCTTTTGGCATCTCACAAGGAAGCGGGTTCAGGGCGGCTCTGCACGCTCGGGCCATGGGGAGCTGTTTTTTAGCAGTGAGGTGAATTTTGGGGGTTTCATCCTTTTCAGATGTTCTTTCTCCTTTTCTCTTTTTTTCTTCCACTCTAAAAGTTGAAAGAGGCCTTGGGTGGCTTCTCCTTTTGAAAGGTGACCTTGCTGCATAAAGTTGTCTGACTCTGTGCTGTCCGTGCCCAGTGATATATGGGAGCATCTGGGACGGAGGGGAGGCTGCTCATTAATTCCCTGAATTTCTCTAGGATCACACATGTACCTCAGGATCCCTTCCCCACACTGGTGAAATGTTCCCCCTTTAATCCCAGCCCTGTGTGAGGAGCTGCCATGTGTAGGCAGAGCAAAGAGAAGTGAGGAATGGGCTTTTTTGGGAGTCTGGCATATTCCAGTAGTGCCAGTGTGTCTCAATTAGTCCAGTGTGTGCATCTGTTATTTGACTGTGGTCCAAAGCAATACATTCTCCTCCTGCCTCCCTGGCCATGGTTTAATTAATTAAATTTTAAAATTCAGCCACAAGTTGTAGGTGAAGGTGCTGCTGGGGGAGTAGGAGCTGCTACCAAAATACCATTGTTAAATGGTGGTGTCATTCCCAAATAATTCACTTTATAAGGCTGTTTTATTGGTAGTTTCTGTGCTTTGCTGCTTCCAGAAGATCTCTCACCAGAGGCTGGTTCCTGCTCTGCTCACTCACTTCCCACCTCCACCCTGCACCTCTCCAGGCTAATAATAAAAATCAAATTGTTTTCTCTGCTGGAGAAAGAAAAGGAGAGTCAGAACTGAGGCTGATGTGATCCAGACCAAGCATTTCCCTCTCCTTTGGGTGCTGGATGTCCGAGTTCTCTGGGAATTAAAACCACCAGATGCATTTCTGCCCTCGGGCACCCCGAGCTCCCTGCAGCAGCATTCCCAGTATCCTTCTCTCCACATGGGATCCTCAGTCATTTGGTTTTTCCTGTTGCAACGTTACAAATTTCTGCTGCCCTGGATTTTATTTGTGGGGTTTTCAGGCTTAGCAGGTAATGGTTATAAATGGAAATTTGACTGCAGCACGTGGTTTCTGGCTGCAGTAAATTCATTCCCTGCGGGCTTGGGGACGGATCCCATGTGTTTTCTCCAGTGCAAATGGTTGTTTCAAACATCCATCTGCTTTATCTGCTGTTGTGTTTACAGTTCCCCTTTGTAGTTCCCAGCAGCATCTCCTCTCTCTCCTCTGCTCTTGTTTATTTAAGGTTATGGTAAAATATCCCTCTTGTTTGGAGCTGTTTTGTGGGAGCCTTTCCCAGCTTGGCTGATCCCAGGGGTCAGGAGAATAAAAATCCTGAACCTGATCACCCCTGGGGAATCCCACAGTGGTGGTTCCAGCTGGTCCCTGGTGTTGTTGCTCCTCAGGAATGAGATTTTAGCCAGATCCTGCCCTTGACCATCCGGTGCTCTGCAGGCAGCATGGCTGGCCATTATTGAAAAATAAAGGGTTTAATCCTCTCAATTTGTAGCAAAAGTTGACCAGTGGACTCATCTTTGTTTGGGTTTTGAATTGTGTGATGTCCCTGGTTGTTTGTCTGTCCAGGATGATTTAGGAAACCAGATTCAGCGTTAGGGAAAGAAAAAAAAAACAAAATAATACAACAAACAAACCCAAACCGAGCTGTCTGAAAAATCCTAGGAGGATATATTTGATACTTTTTCCTGGCAAAAGTTAAACATTTTCCATCCTTCTTCAGTTTCAAGCCTTCAGAAGGTTTGTGGGTCCTTCTCCAGCACGTGGTGATGCCTTTCCATGTCCAGGCAGGACCTGCAGGGAGCACCCTGGGGCTCCACAGCCTTTGGAGTTTCCCTCAGGTTTTGTATCCCCATCATGGGCAAAATATGACCCAGGATGACATTTGGAGAGGTTGCAAAATTCTCTCTGTAAACAGTATTTTTTTTTCTTATGCAGAGCCCCAAGCAATGTCACTGCTTGTCTTGCACAGAGGAGTAGGAAAACAGTCCCTGGCTGCAGGAGGGGGGTTGTTTTCCTAATTTTCCTTCACCACAGCAGCATTTCCTGTTACTGGTGAGTGTGTGGAGTGCCTGGATGAGGACCCCCCATCCCCAGCTCATGTGTCACCCCATGTTGTGTGTTGGAGTTTTGTGGGACACTGGAGAGTGACTTTGGAGTGGGACCTGGAGTGCCAGGACAAGGAATGGCTTCCCACTGCCAGAGGGCAGGGATGGATGGGGTGTTGGGAAGGAATTCCTGGCTGTGAGGGTGCTGAGGCCCTGGCACAGGTTACCCAGGGAAGCTGTGGCTGCCCCAGCCCTGGGAGTGTCCAAGGCCAGGTTGGATGGGGCTTGGAGCAACCTGGTCTGGTGTCCCCATGGCAAGGGGTAGAACACGATGAGCTGTAAGGTCCCTCCAACCCAAACCAGTCTGGGATTCTATGGTCTTGAATTCCCCACCCTTTGCTGCTGGAATTGTCTCTTTTCAAGGGTCAAAAGCTGCTGGCCAACTCCAAATAGTCCAAGCCAGTTAGCCTCACTTTAGTCACTGGGTATGGACAGAACTGTCCATGAAATTCTTTTTCTGGCTCCTTTTTTTTTAACCTTGCAGTTTTTTCAGACTTCTGGGTTCTTTTAACCTCCCACTGCCTCAGTTTTACCATAGGATGGAGAACCATCTGCTGCAGAGGCATGAGCACCATCCAGGAGCTGAAATATTAAATCCTTTACTACTTTCCCTACTTAAACTCATTTTGACAAACAACTCAGCCAGCACAAAACCTTTTTCTTTCAGCCTCACGGAATCAGAACATGTCATAGGGGATGTTGAGCTAGCTCTGCTCCCTCCCAAGAGCTGCCCCAGCCCGACACGAGGCAGCTGTGCAGCAGCTGGCCTGGCTGCCTGGCTGGAAACATCTGGATGGGCTGCGGCGCATGGCGGGAGCCGATGCTGCTGTGCAGCCTCGGGCGCTGTTTGAAGACGTGCGTCGGGCTCTGCACTTCAAAGCCCGGCTCAGAAAGGCTTGGCTTGCACAAACTCACACCTCTGCCTCTGCTCTGGGGCTGCTGTGGCTCCCACCCGCAGCCAGAGCGCTGGGAATGCCGTGGTTGAGGTTTGTTTGCTGGGAAGGTGATGGAATTCCTGCGCGCGGCTCCACGATCCGCTCACTCGTGCCGTGCCAGCTGCTCGCGCTCGCTGGCTGGGCCGTGGGGGCTTGGGATGGGTTGTTTGGATGGAAAACGGAGCTGTTGCCGTGTGGAGAGGGAGTGGGGAATGTTGTTCTCATTAGGAACTGTCTGGTGCTCGCTGCAGCAAGTGGAGCTGGGTTTGGTGGCCCCAGAGCTGGGCCTGGAGGCGGCCGGGGGTGCGCACGGTGCTGGGACTGGCTGTGAGATAGCAGCTTGTGGAAAGCTCACGTTCCTGAGCTCCTCCCAGCTCCTTTTCCCAGAGTTTCCACAGCACATCCTGGCGTTTCTGATTCAGCTCATCCCTTGTAGCTCAGGGCTGTGCTGTCCCAGTGCACAGGCCATGGTGGGGCAGACCCAGCCTGGTCGATCCATGGCACTGCTCCAGGCATTCCATGGAGCCATCAGGGATCCCATGTGCCTCCTCTGACTCCCTCAACTGCCCACATGTCCCAGGGCACATTCCAAGGGCAAGGAGATGGCCCAGCCTGCAGGTGGGTCAGGCTGCCACAGGTTTGCTTCTGGAAGGATCCATCCCAGAAGTGCTGGGGTGTTCTTTTCCCCCCATCCTGGTGGTTTCGGTGGTACCACAGCAGTAGGAGCTGCTCCAGGTGTCCTCACTTCCAGAGGAGACAATTCCTGCTGCTGAGCTCACACAGGCAGGGGAAGCCAGGCCAGGATGGGAATAAACAGCAGCAGAATTTGAGGTTTTTTACAATAAGAGTGGTTTTTACCACCACTGGCACAGGGTGCCTGGAGTGGAAGTGGATACCTCAACCCTGGAAATATTCAAGGCTTGGTTGGATGAGGCTTGGAGCAACCTGGACTAGTGGAAGGTGTCCCTGCCCATGGTAGAGGGGTGGACCAAATGCTCTTGAAGGTCCCTTCCAGCCCAAACCATTCCACGTTTCTATAATCCAATTTTTGGGAAGCAGGATGTTTATCTGGAGGCAGCTTCTCCAGTGCCATGTGCTGAGAAGCACCTTGGTTCTCCCTGGACCCAGGGCATGAGGGGACATTCCCCCTTCCCCCCATTCCCATGCTGTGTCCAGTTGGCTTCCGAGGAGCCCCTGTAGGATGTGGAGTTTGCAATTCCTGCATGAAGGAGCATCTCTGGCACTGCACCCAGCCCTGCCTTGCGGGGACTTGTTCCCGTGGCTGTGCCCGGAACGGAGCCTTGCAGAGCTCTTAATCCTGTCTGCATGAGGTCATTGGCTCCTTGACGTTAATTGCAGGGGATCTGATTAATTAGGCAACAGAGCGTAATTTATTTGAGCAGATTATTGTATAGAATTAACCAGGCAGTCACTGTCTCCCACCACAATTCCAGGCATCACTGCAGGTGTGGGAATTGCCATTAAAACCTTCACCCTTGATGTGGATGGCTGAGTAATAACTGGATTATTTCCCAGTTGCTACAGTGGGATGTTTATCCACGCTGTTTCATGGATGCATTATTTTGTGGGTGTTACATTTTCAGCAGACTTGTTTTCATTTTAATTCAATTCAATTTGGACCACTTGATTCCCTCCTCCTGTTTCTTTTCCTTCCGTTCTTCTTCTTCCAATAAAACGTCATAAAAATTAATCCCCACCGAAGGCCAAATTTAACATTCAGATTGAGAAAAGAGGATTTTAAAGCCCTTGTGCTGAAAAGGGAAAAAATACACTCAGACAGGAAGTCATGGGTTTATTATGGAGCAAGGAAAAATGTTTTTAAAACTTTATCATAGAATTATGAAATCCCAGGACGGTTTGGCCTGGAAGGGACCTCAATGCTCATCTCATTCCACCCCTTTTCTATAGGCAGGGACACCTTCCACTAAACCAGGATGTTCCAACACCCATCCAACCTGACCTTGGACACTTCCTTAAACAGCTCAATTATCTAAACAGCAGAAATATTCAAAAATTATGAAGATTTTTGAAGATTTCCCCCCCAAAACCCAACAGGAAGGGTTGTCTGAGAGCAAGGGCAGAATGAAGTTGATCAGCTCCAGTGTCTGACAGATGTTCTCCTGTAACTTTCTCCCATATGGATCTGTATCTATGAGTGAATCCAAACCAATTTTTTGCTGCAGCTGTTCCCACTCCATGCAATGGGTTTATGTAAAATGGAGATAAAAGGCCAAATACCAGAGAACTGAAAAATGCCATAAATTTGGATCCTGCAGCCAGTGGAAAACTCCAGAGCAGGATCTGGTTGATCACCTTCTGCAGGAAGAGGTGGCTTGGCCACCTGGAGTGTTTGTCTGCTTTGGAGATGGGTTCAAAAAGGAGACTTTTCATTGAATCAGCTGCTCTTCCCAGATGTTGGGATTTCAGTGCTCCTGTCTCTTGAGAAACATCTGGAATGGGTGGGAGTTGAAGGAGTTGGGTGGTGAAGAAGCACCTTCAGTGGAGGTGATCCAGAGCATCCTCTGGGAATGGTCCCTGTGCGTGTTACAGTCCATGTTATGTTGGTTGTGGAAGCAGCTGAGGTCATTGTTCCTGCCATGACTAGCAAGACCTTCCAGGTATTTCTAAAAGTCTTTTCAAACCTGGCAAAAGGAGTTTTTCTCCAAAGGAGGAGCCCCAAGGGTGATTTCAGTCTGGAGAGAGCCCAAGTTCTTCACTTTGCAGGGAAGCAGAGGTGCTGCAAGGGAAGCAGCAGGGGCATGAAGCTCTTTGCTGGAGCAGCTCCTGGTTTGGGGAATATTTTTAAGAGGTATTCTGGCTTGAGGAGGATTGTGCTGTTGACCTCATGTTGTCCTGGATGTGCTGGAGAAGCTTCAGGTCATGAGGAGCAAGAGCAATAGTGCATCTGGAGGAAGGAAGAGGAACTATGGCTGGTATGGAATTGCTGAGGGTTGAGTTCCGCCAAATCAAATGTGTGCTGTGTTTTATAAAATGCATGAATATTTTGGGAATATAACTGCTCAAATAAGGAAGGAATTGCTGCTGGAATGAAGGAGAAGAACCCATGACCTCCATCTGGAGGGGGGTGTAGCCCAGCTGGCTGAAAATTGGCCTGAAAAGGGCTACAAAAGCTAATTAAAATGTGAAAAACTGAGAATTCCTGCTAATAGACAGCAGATCCCTGCCTGGCGCTGCTTCACAGCTAAATTTGATTTCCTTGGGAGGCAAAAGGAACTGATTTAGGTTACTTACCTTGCTGACATTGATCCCTCTCAGCATTTAACCAGCCTGTTCCCAGCGAGGAACTTCCCCCAGCTTTGCTGTGCCGGACCCAGAGCCTGCAGCAGGAATCTCTTATTCCTGCTACCAGTAAAAAATTCACTGCAGGTGTCTTCATGTGCAGTGTTAAATTCAGCTTTGACCTTGTTCTGCTCACATCTGGGTTGTGTTTGAGCTTTCCCTTCAGTGCCAGCAGGTGTAAGGAATGGGAAGCCTGAGCCGTCGCTCAGCCAGAGCCGCGTCCACCTCTGTGGCATTGTCCCCCCATCAAAGTCCTTGTGGGAGCCACCAGCTCCCCTCCAGCACAAGGCAGCTGCAGGGAAAGGTATCTTAGACAAGTGCATGGATAAACAGCCTTGTTTAACAAATCATGGTCTTCTAGGCTTGAGGTGGTGCTGGTTTGGGGTCAAATTTGGTGATTTTGGTGATTGCATCAGGGAAAGTTGTGGCGTGTGTGGAATCCATGGATTTGGACCATGGACCTAGTTCCATTTTGTGCTGAAACCAATTTTCTGTGGAGGTTTAGGACAGAAAGTGTTTCTGAGGGTTCCATAAGTTATTCTCCCTGTGCTGAAGGAATGTTGGAACCTCCCTTTTCCAAAGTTGTGCTTCACTCCTCCCACAAGGAGCAAATCCACCTGCCTGCTCCTCTGCCATGTCCTTACCCGCCAGGTTTATCTGCATGTGCTCCAGGTTCCCTGAGCTGATTGAAAGTAAAAATCAAGTGGTGTGTTCAGTTGGGTCAGTGGTGGAAATGTATTTGGGACGTTGCTTACTGAACTAAGCTGAGTTTGAGCTGAGGAAGGTTTGGATTAGAGGAAAGGAGGAAATTCCTGTTTCGACTTGGAGTTGCAGGGTGTGATCCTGCTGTCGTAGGTCTGCTTAAAGCCCAGTTCCACATGGAAAGGAGGAAGGGAAAGGGAAGGGTTTTGGAAAGGTTTGGATCTGAAGGGAAGTTTATAAGGTGTTTTAATTGCTCTGATGGCAATTAATTCTCTGTCCATCGCTTTGGCTCAGGTTGAGAACTGGCAGTTGGATTTAGGGTTCTGTCCTTTAAAACACCATGGCTTTCCTGGGTACTGAATGTAAAATACCAATAAATCCTGGGAAAATCTGCTCCTCCTCTTCCATTGATCTCCAGTCAATGTCTGTTCCTGGAGTGCTTGGAAGACCCAGAATGTCATTCCCTGGCCTTCTCCAAACTGGGATTGCACAGTCCTTGGGAGAGGATTTTGACCCAGTGCTCAGCATGTTGTCAGCATCTCAGATCCTGTTCCCAAAAGTGCTGGTGGCATGTTCAGGCTGTAGATGTGCTGAGATGGGAGCTCCTGCCCACTGGCAGGTGCTGTGCCCCCAGGCCATGGAATTCCATGGTCCAATCTCCAAGTCCAAAGTCATTTCTGTGTTCTTGTGGTCAAATACTCCCTTGACTCCTTGGCTGTCATTTTTGTGAAGCTCCTCACAAGTGTTGGCTCTGCTGTTACAGCTCCTGCCTGGGCCAGAGCTCAATCCCTCCTCCCAGCCAAACTTCCTGCCTGAATGAGCTCCTTAGGCACAGAATCACAAGGTTGGAAGAGACCTTTAACATCATCAAGTCCAACCCATTCCCTGCATCACTGGTGTTTTGGGATTATAGAACAGCTTTGGGTGGAAAATGCTTTTGAAGATCCCTGTTGTGTCTGAAAACCAGCGAAGATCCTTGAGTGCAGATTGGAATGAGGGAGAGTTGGGATTTTGTGTGAACTCCAAGGTGAAGGATTGTGCCTCTGGGATCTTGGGCTTCAGGATGAACAGCTGGAAAGAGCAGGAATGTGGCTGGAGTTGGGAGGGAAGGATGACAGATGAAGGCAACAGGGACCAGAGGAGCTCTGGGTGTCTTGAAGGTGAGAACCAAGCTGGAGCTTTGCACAGAAAAAGCTGAGGGAAAGGGTTTGTTGTGGTGTGGAACCTGCTCCAGAGCCCTGGCAAGGATTCCCACAGCCAGCTGGGAGTACCAGGTCTGGGGAGGAAGGAGGGTAGTGGAGGTTGTACCATCTCTGCTCTCTCTCCATCTCTGGTCCTGCCCTCATGGTACTGATGACATTCCACGAGTTTTGCAGGCAGGGCTGTGGCTTTCCTGCAGACAAGACACGGTGTCAAAGTTCTGTCACGTTGAAATGGGAATTGTTCCCTCGTTTGCTCCTTGCATTTTTATGAGGAGCAAGAAACGATGACAAAAACAATTCTTAAAATATGTGGGATGGGGTTTCTTTTCAATAAAGCAAAGCTACTCCTCGAGCTTCTTTCCGAGCTGGTGGAATATAAATTATCTGCTTGATCTTTTTCTTTTTTTGCACCACGTGTGACCAGAGGCAAAGCTCTGGAGGACAATGGGGCTGATATTCAAGTAGCTGCTCCTCTGAACCACAGGCTGAACTTGAGAGCACCAGAAAAACAAAATATTGCTTGCAGAGAATGCTGCTGCAGAGCCTGGGCTGGTTCTTAGGCTCCTCACACTGCTGATCTCCCAAACTGCAAAGGAAGAAGGAATTTGATTTTAGCAATCCTGTTAAACACTCGTGCAAGGGGGTGAGTTCATGCTTATTTTCTGAGGTGCTTTAAGATATTGAGCTGTGGTTTCTGCATGAGATCTTTAGCTGGACTTGCTTTTTCAGGAGGAATTGGGAGCTGTTAGAGGCAGAAAATTTTTGGGTTGTTTCCGCTTTTCACCCAAAAGGCCTTGTACACCTGAAGGTTTGGGTGTTTTTCCCTTCTGCAGGAAGAATACACTTGTTCTTCCTACCAACTTAGCCTAAGGAAAAATGCACTCTTTGTGTATAATTGCATGGGTGGGTTATATTTTTCCACTTTTCTTCCTTTGAAGCTGTTTGACCATTGGAAATAAATTCCCTTGGATATCAGTGGTTCTTCAAGAGACTTTTGACAAGAGCCTGGAATGACAAGACAAATAATATTTTATTTTATGAAAAATGATAATACCTTTCTTTTTCCTTTACTTGCATGGAGTGTGGAATGTCCATCCCACAAATGAGTTTGAGAGGCCCTGTTGTTTTGGCAGTTCCCACTGTGCTCCCTTGACATCCATCCTCCAGCAGCTTTGTCCAATGTTCCCAGGCAGGTTCTGCAGGGAAAACCAGCTCTGTGTGCCTTTGTTTTGCTTTATTTTGCCCAGAGAAACCGAGGCAGATCCGATTCCCTCTGGCGAGCGGTGCCTGTGCTATTGTTTCCCAGGTTATTTTGAGGAATGCCTTCCCCTGGGATTTTTCCTGTGTTGGCTTTTTGACCTTTTTGCATCCTATAGTGATTCTCTTGATTAAACCCACGGTGATTCTAAAATTAAGGGTGATTTGAGGGCTTTAGCTTGGAGGAGGAGGGGAATGGGGATTGTTTAGACTGTGCAGGGAAAATACCTGCTCCCAAAAAAGAAGCTGTGTGTGCTTGACTCCTGAAAAATTCTCTGGCTCTGAAAGAGAGCTGAGAGAATCAGGTCTCCGTGACTTTGAGGATGAGGAGTTTCAGTGAAATCATGGACTAGGTAACAATTCCTTTTAGAATTCCCCAGAAGGTGGCACAGCTGGGGTGCCCCATGAGCCCAGGGTTGATGCAGAGGAAGGAAGAAACCTTAAACGTCATAAAAATTAATCCCCACCGAAGGCCAAATTTAACATTCAGATTGAGAAAAGAGGATTTTAAAGCCCTTGTGCTGAAAAGGGAAAAAATGCACTCAGACAGGAAGTCTTGGGTTCGTTATGGAGCAAGGAAAAATGTTTTTAAAACTTTATCATAGAATTATGAAATCCCAGGATGGTTTGGCCTGGAAGGGACCTCAAACTCATCTCATTCCACCCCTTTTCCATAGGCAGGGACACCTTCCACTATCCCAGGTTGTTCCAAGCCCTGTCCAGCCTGGCCTTGGACACTTTCAGGGATCCAGGAGCACCACAGCTCTTCTGGGCAACCTGTGCCAGGGCCTGACAGGGAGGAATTTCTCCCCAGTATATCACTGCTGTCTCGGGGTGGTGAATGGAAAAAGCGACTCCCAGCCGGACACAGACGGGCCCTTCATGGCCGAGCATCCCCGAGCTCGGGCAGCTGCAGCCCTGGAACAACGGGGCCCTTGAGTCCCCTGAGAGCCACTTGGCCTTTGGCTGCTTGGGTGGCTGCAGGAGCCTTGGTCACCCTTTCCCTGCCCCTGACCTTCCCGGGGATCTGAGCATTCCCTCCATCCCGAGCAGGACCCCTGAGCCCTCCGTGCCAGTCACGGGAGGGTCAGTGCTGGTGTTTGCATAACTCACAGCTCTGTGCAAGGTCCCCCCTGGGGATGGCCCCTCTCTCTGCTCACAGGGGTGGTGGCCGTTCCCAGGTGGGGTGTGTCACTGCTCCTGGAAAACACGGTTTTGTGGGTTTGTTTTCTAAGTAAAAGGTGTGATTCAGTCATTCATCCTCACTGTCATTTCTCTTCCTGACTAGAAATGCAGAGTTTAATGGACAGATTACTTTTAGCCAAAATTTAGTGTTTTTCTGAGTGGTCAGTGACAAGTGACATCAGGTTAAAACTTGGAGCAGAGCTCGGGCCCAGCTCTGGAACAACGGGGGCCCTTGAGTCCCCTGAGAGCCACTGGCTTTGGCAGCTTGGGTGGCACAGGGTGGTGGCTGTTCCCAGGTGGGGTGTGTCGCTGCATCCTGGAAAACACGGGAGTGTCATGGGGTGTCCCACAGCAGCAGCTGGGGCTGTGTTCACAATGGTGGAGTCACTGCTCCTGCGGTTTTGTGGGTTTTGTTTTCTAAGTAAAAGGTGTGATTCAGTCATTCATCCTCGCTGTCATTTCTCTTCCTGACTAGAAATACAGAGTTTAATGGACAGATTACTTTTTAGCCAAAATTTGGTGTTTTTCTGAGTGGTCAGTGACAAGTGACATCAGGTTAAAAGGGGGTGTCCCAAAGCAGCAGCTGCTGTGTTCACAATTGGAGTCGCAAGCTGCTTTTGTGGGTTTTTATTCTAAGTAAAAGGTGTGATTCAGTCATTCACCCTCGCTGTCATTTCTCTTTCTGACTAGAAATACAGAGTTTAATGGACAGATTACTTTTAGCCAAAATTTGGTGTTTTTCTGAGTGGTCAGTGACAAATGACATCAGGTTAAAACCTGGGGCAGAGCAGTGAGTTGGGGTGGTTCAGCCTGGAGGAACAGCTTCTATTTCTATCACAGCCTCTATTACCCTGTTCTGTAAAATCCAGTAATGATCCAGGCAATAACAGCATTCCAAAGCCACGTTGAGGATTTCATTGACACTTTAACCCAAATTATAATGCAATTTGTTCCTTCAATTAGTTCTGCAGTGTCTCAACATGAGTTAAATGAGGGGTTTAAAGAGAAATTCCCTTTTTCTCATCCCTGGCTGTGCTGTGGTGTGTCAGGAAAGGTGCTGGTGGTGCCTGCAGGAGAATCCTGCTCCAGTGTTCCACACCTGGAGCAGTGCGGTGGGATGTGGGAGCTTTGGGAGCATGGTGCTTTGGGATTTGTTCTCATCCTTTATTCCTTGTTGTAAACAAGAGCCTTCAGTTGTCCATCCTGCCCTGTAAGTGGCCTTCCTCAGGCAGGTGAGCTTTACTCATCATTGCCTTTTAGGGACGTTTAAAAGCCCACTAGTGGGACTTTGGGAAGCTGATCCCAGATCACCCCATAGGGTTTTGGGGTCCTTTCAGCCACGACTTCATTGCAATGACAAACACCCAGGAATTTTGCAGACCTGCCTGCCCAGGGACAGAAGGAAATAGCACCAATTTGGGAATTTGAGAAACGCTTTGGGGGCTCTTCTTTGGAAACAAAAAGGTTTCCAGACATTTCAATTTGTGAGACTGCAGCCGAGCTTGTTGGAGTAAAGCGAAATGCAGATGTAAAATCTGAGTGAAGGACTGGGATGCTGAGTCTGGGAGGGGAGCTGTGCTTGGGAAATACCTTGGGAATGGGAGGGAGAGGGGAGGAGAGAGCCCTGGGGCTTGTGAAAAGCCAAGGGCCCTTTGCGATTATTGCTCTCGATAGGGACTTTTATGGGCTGGAGCTTAACGAGCCCGGCAATTCAGGAGAGGTGTTTGTTCTTCTCTGCTCTTTCAAAGATGCTTTTGATGCCCCAGGTTTTGTTCTCAGAACAATGATGGGTTCGATAACCTTTGGGACTGCTTTTTGAAGCCTCCTGGTTCTTGTCTCGGGCTGTGTTTTTGTTTTGCTGTGTATTTACAGCTGAAATAAGCAGATCGGGTTTCTTGAGCAAGAAATCCCCATTCTGGTTGGAGCAGCCCTGGCTGTTGGGTGCAGTAACACACAGAAGGTGTTTGGTCCCTAATTGATCTTTGACTTCCCTTTTTTATTAAGTGGAAATAACAGGAAAATGCCGCTGGGGGTCATCTGCCACACCCGGGGGTAGCTGGGATTCTGGTTTCTAACCCCAAATTCCAATTTCTGGGTTGGGATGTTGATCTTTTAAAGACTTTTTAAGGCAGCAGTAATTTTTTTCTGAATAAGAGGTCGGTACATAAAATTTTTGCCTCCTGGCAAATCTCGTGTTACAAATGTTGCTGTAGGTTTAAAGTGTTAATTTATGTGGTGTATTGGGTTGGATTTAAAAGTCCCTGAAGACCTTTGAATCTCAGTAGCTAATGAGGCTTGCAGAGGAGAGGTTGAGAGAGGCAAAACTTACTGGCAGTGAGTAATGCTGGAGAAGGAGATCCAGGATTGAGCAAGTTTTGCAGAGAAAAATCAGGAATTATCACATCAGCCTTTGAGTTGTTTGATTATTTCCAGCCATAGGTCTCCCTGCAGCCTGCAGTCCCCATCCCTGGGGGAAGGATTCTCCATGCTGAAACCCCTCAGGTGGAGTTTTCCCAAGTCCTAGACCACTTCCAAGGGGTCTTGGGATGAGCTGAGATCCGTGAGCAGCCTTCTTGTGTCCTCCTTGTCTCTTCCTCTCATCCCTGCTGGAAAGGATTTGGCATTCAGGCTCCAATCTCAGCTTGGCTGAACCAGCCGTGCAGAGATGCTTAAACTTGTCCCTCTCCTTACAGCTGGCCTTGCTGAACTTCTTCCACCCCGAGGAGAAGCTGCACGTTGGAGAAGAAGGGAGGCGTGTCCGTCGGAATAAAAGGAGTAAAGGCAGCGAAGGGCCCGACGGTGAGTCCTGCTCAGTTTCTCACTGATTTTGGTCCCCTCCCAGATGAGGAATTCCCGGAGTTCTGATTTCTGCAGCTGTAGGACTTGTATGAATTAATGCTGCTTAGGAATTCCATCCTTGACTCCTAGAACTGTGTTTGTTTAAGGCTTTAATTTGTAATTGTTTGTCCTTATTTGTTGTCCTGCACACCTGGCTTTGCTTAAAATCATGAAGGAGCTTTTCACAATCCAGCAAACAGCTGGGAACATCTGCATCCCAAACTGGTGACTTCTTTAAGGGCGTTTTGAGTTGCTGTGGAGTCTCAGGTGGGGTCAAAGCTCGTGTGAAGGGAAGGCAAAGTTGTACAAAGCTTGGATTAGAAGAGCAGAAAGGTTCCTGATTTCTTTGTGAGGAATTTGATTTCCAGTCCTGGCTTTCCATAATTGTCATGACACAAAGACAGGAGTGTGAACTCCTGAAGAGCTCTCATGCTTCCCTATTGCAGGAAAGAACAGATCCCCTTTTATAGGAGCAGAGAAAGGACTGGATTCTGGAAAGTTCTGTGCCCAAGTTGTTACTCCATTATGACCATCAGTTTTCTAGTCCAGCTCTGTGAGTTTCCCGTCTCCCCTGAAACCTTTGCAGTGTCACAGTGGAGAAGCATTTCCCTGTGGCTCTGCTCCAAGAAGGAGCTTGGTGAAACTCCCTGGATTCCTCTTGCCCAGAATGCTGACAAGTCTGATGCATTTAATGCAGACTCCCTGAGTGATTCCAGCCCCATGTGGGCCCTCAGTTTTGGAGCTGGTGTTGCTCTGGTGCTCAGATGGTTCAGGCAGCATCCCAGTCCTTTTCCCAGTCTCCTTGAAATCTATCCCAATGTCTTCACCAGTTGCTTGTGTAGTAGCAAGTTCCCACTGGGGGCGAGCGGAGTCGATGGAGCGCTGCTGGCAGATGTTGGGAGGGATTAACTTCATCCCTCAGGCTGCCTCTGCCTTGCCAGATGTGCAGAGAGCTGCTGAGGAGAGATGGGGAGGCTGAAGGTTGGTGTCTAACAAGGGTTTTGCCCATCACCCTTGTGCCCAGTGTTGTCCTTTCATGACTGGCATTCCTTTCCCTGATTTCCCTGATGTTCCCTGGATGCTCAGAGTTGAGTCACTCCAGAAATGCAGAGCACTTCAACACTTATCCAGTCCTGGGAGGGGAGTGGAGCTGGGGAAGGGTCTAGAACAGCTGGGGGAAGCTCAGCCTGGAGAAAAGGAGGCTCAGGGGGAACTTCTGGCTCTGCAGAACTCCCTGACAGGAGGGAGCAGCTGGGGCGTGTCGGGCTCCTGTCAGGGACAGGACAAGAGGGAATGGCTTCAAGCTGTGCCAGGGGAGGGTCAGATTGGACATCAGGAGGAATTTCTTCCTGAAAAGGGTGATGAGGCATTGGAAGGAGCTGCCCAGGGAGGTTTGGAGGGCCCATCCCTGGAGGTGTCCAAAGAACACCCAGAGGTGGCACTCTGGGCTGGGATCAGTCACAGGATGGACTCGGTAGTGTCAGAGATCTTTTCCAGCCCCACTGATCCTGTGTTTCTTACCTGTGTCTTTTTGAAAATTAGGGATTTTGACCCTACATGTGGTGGAGATGGGAAAAACTGCCAGAGTGACAGGTTGTGTCCCTCTGGCTTTGGCAAGTGGTTGCCCCACATTTGGCTGTGGTGGTTTTAGAGCTGCACTTAACAAGTGGGAGCTGTCAGGGCAGGGCTTGACCTTGTAACAACCATAAAATCGAGAAACAAACAGAGCCACAGCCTTGGGGAGCTCAGGCTGTTTGTTTTAGACCTTTGTTAAGGAATCTTGCTGTCAGAGCAGGGCAATGAATCATTAAACTAATAAATAAAATCATGTCATGGCCCTGATAACACCGTTTTCTTCGTGAGTTTCGCAAAGGGAAAGTTGATCAAATCTTTGATCTCCAAAGAGCCTCCCGAAGATAAAAGTGGCTGAACTATAAATTCCCAGAAGGAAGGAGATGTGCTTTCCACTTGATGCCTCGCTAATATTTGTCTGGAATTAATTTTATGAACTTTCAAGTGCTTTTACACATGCAGGGAAAGACCAAAGTGATCTGAGCATGGAGGCTGGGGCTGGAGGGAGGCTGCTCCGACCCTTCCCAGCTCTTCCAGTCCTGCTCATCCTGGTACCAGCAACAGGCTGGCTTTGATGATTTCTAAACATCAGGGAGAACATGGTTCTTTTCCCAAAAGCTTTTTCTTTTTGGAAGAGTTGCTTTCAAGCCTTTTGCTGTGAAAGAAGTGATTTTGGGACAGGGCAGAGCTGGTTCTGTGCAGCCAGGGGAGGGTGATGGTCCTGGCTGTGCCCAGGGCATGGAGCCACAGGGATGGAACATGGGAGTAGCAAAGCTGCTTTGGTGCCTCTTTGTTCAAAAATCCAAGGAAAATTGTGTGCAAAGCCATCAGTTGGATCCTGTCACTCTCCAACAGGACTCTGGAATTTCAGGGGCTCCTCCTTGAAAGACTCTGGTTTCAGCCTTCTGACCCCTGACATGTTTTATGGTTGGGTTTGCTTAATTTTGGGTTGTGGCCCTGCACCCACGGTGCCCTGGGGCCATTTAAAGCAGCCGAGGTCGTGTCCTGGCCAAGGTCCCTCTCCTTGTCCCTGAATCCCTTCAGCCCTGGGGCATCCCATGGGATCACTGGGGGCTGGTGCCTGAACCAGTCCTGGGATCATCATCCTGAAGCCACTTTCCAGTCCATGCCACCAGAATCAACTTTTGCACAGCTTTAAAAACTGCCACAAATTTTTCCAGCTTCTCAAGGCCCAGGATAATCCCTCTGCACTCTGGTTTTTCTGCCTGTTTTCTCCTCAGTGTTCCCATCTCCACCTGTTGCTTCTTTTCCTCTAATTCTCCAAAACCTGCCCCTCTCCAATGCCTCTTCCCTATTTTCTCCTTTCCCCTTCCTTCCCTTTTGCCCTGGTGTATTTATGCTGCTGTGGAACTGCTGCTGCTCCCAGATGAACAAATCATTCTGGAGCTGCTAATTAGCAACAGTTGTGCTAAAAGGAACCATCAAGGATGTTAAATTAGTCCACTTTTAAATAAACTGGGTATGAAATGTTAGATCTCTATTCCCAGAGTGCCAGTAAAAATGCTGCTGGCTCTTTGCTAACAAAGCCAAAATCTGGGAGTAGCATGGTTGTAACTCCAGAGACAATTCCGTGCTCTGGAGGTTATAAATAATGACAGAGCATTTACAAAGCAGATGTCAATAGGACTCTTTAAAAAACATTGTTTTAAACAAATAAAATAGTTTCTTTTTCTCCTACTTTCATCTCTGTTCCCAGTTAGATCCCTGCCGGGCTGCTTTCCTGGTTTCTGGGTTTTTTTGCATTTTGGGTTTAGGGTTGTTGTTTTGTTGGTTTTTTTTTTTTTTTCCTTCCTAGATTTTTTTCATATTGAGCTTGGTGAGAAACATCAGGGATTGTTCTCCAGGCTTTGATTGGGAGCATGGCAGCTGGGAAGAGGCTGAGCAGATGGCTGGCCTTAAGCTGACAACAATTTGGTTTCTACTACTTTGGCAGTTCTTCCTGCCGAGGAAAGTCCTGGAGGAGAATTCCAGCACTGCAAATGGCTTTGGCTTGAAAGGAAAATTAAATTCTGGGGGATTTAAAGCTCTTCCCCATCCCTGCTCCTACCTGGAGCTTTGGAAGTGATGCTCCAGCTACATGGGTCCAGTTTCACCCTCTTAGAATTTGCTTGGTGGTTTTAGGGTGATTTCACTGTGGTTTTAAGATGGTTTTAGAGTTGGTTTTGAAAGGTTTAGAATGGTCTTAGAGTGGTTTTAGGGTGGGTTTTGGATGGTTTAGCAGGTAGCTGATGCCAGAGCCTGGCTTTTAGAGTGATTTTAGGGAAGGTTTAGGGTAAAATTTGGATGCTTTCTGGATGGTTTAGCAAGTAGCTGATGCCAGCCTGGCTTTTAGGATAGATTTAGGATGGTTTCTGGGTGGTTTAGTAGGCAGCTGATGCCAACCTGGTTTTATGGGTGTGTTCAGGATGGATTTTGGATGGTTTGGGGATGGTTTAGCGGGAGCTGATGCCAGTCTGTGTGGGGGTGCCTGACTCCCCCTGGGCAGCCCCCAATCCCACAGGTGCCCTGTCCCAGCCATGCCCCTTTCCCGACCCGGCAGCACTGACGATGCAATCAGACTTTTTTTCTGCATTTTTTTTAATATCCAGCTCACAATAGCAACTTTTCCTGCTGGCTTCCTCTCCTGTGGAAAGGGCAGGTTCGTCCCTCTGCCTCCAGAACAATGGGTGCCTTTGTGTTAGCCCTGTGCAATTCCCAAAGCCCCGGCATTCCCAGAAACACAGATGGATGCAGGGCGATAGAGCCTTATTGTGCTCCGAAACCATGGTGATGAGCACGCAGTAAATACTGGACATTTCCTGGATCCTGGAGCACAGGAGACTGTCCCAGAAGGAAAGGCTCACCACAAAGTGTTTGTTCTTACTGATTTCCCTCAGAATTTCTCTGCGATTTCCCCCTAAATGGGAGAAATTGGGAATAATGTGGTGTTTTAATATCTGGGGATAAACTCATCCCTTTCCTGGGATGTTGCTGTCAGTGGTTGTTATTACTGTGATAAAATTACGGCTGCAGCTTATTTACATATCCCTATCTCTGTTTTATTCCCAGGCTTGTGATAACAGCAATCTGTTTTGGTCTCGTCCCTAAAACCCAAAGTGGTGTCTGGGTGCTGGTTCCAGCTCTGTTCCAGCCCTGGCACAGCTGTGGATGCTCCTGGAAGTGTCAAGGCCAGGGTGGACAGAGCTTGGAACAACCTGGGATAGTGGAAGTTGTCCCTCCCCATGGCAGGGGCTGGAATGGGAAGAGCTTTAAGGTCCCTTCCAACCAAAACCAGTTTATGATTCTGTGGATTGTGCTGAAGCCCAGAATTCCTCCCTGAGCTCTACTATGTTGCTGTCCCTGTTGGATGTTAAATAGGAAAAGCTGGGAGAGGCCCAAGCCCAGTTCTGTGGTGTCCAGGGTGAGGAATTACCCTGGCTCACAGGGATCACAGTGGAATAATGGTTGGTGTGTCCTGACCCATCCACAGCCTCCCTTTGCCCCCTGGCTTCTTCAGCAGCCCTTCCAGTTGGGATCTGGATTGTTTCAGCAGGACCTCTGCTTCATTATTTGGAAGTTTACAAAGCTGTGATGAGGTGCTGCTGATGTGGTCCATCCCTGGAGCTGCTCTGGGGGTGTTTGTCCTTCCCTGGTTGGGATGAGGCCGTGGGGTGGCCACTGGGAGATCTGGAGTTGCTGAGGATGAGAAGGAATTCTCTGGTCATTGTCACTTCGGTGGCACTTTCAGACACTTGCCCTGACTGCACTTGTGGGTGAGTTCTGAGCTCCCAGGGCTGTGCTCAAACTCGACCAGAGCTCATCTCCTTTTCCAGCTGCACTATGAGCAGCCAGGGCCGTTATTGGAAGTGACTGGTGATTCCATCTGAATTCCACTCCTGAGAGCCGGGGGCTTTTCGGAACGCCCCGGGTCACACACTGAGCTTCAGGAATCTCACAGAGTTCCTTGTGTTACAAAACAGGGCCAGCACTAATGAGAGGAGAACAGATGTTCCAGAGGGGCAGGAATGTGGCTGCAGCTGAGCCGTGAGTGCAGCTGAGCTGCACCGAGCGCTGGAAATGCCGGACTCCTCTGGAAGCTGCTGCTCCCTTCTCGCAGCATGAGAGGCTCCATTGTCTCCCTGCTGGCGGATTTGCAGCTCAGCTTTGATTTCAGTGGATAAACCCTCAGCCAGGGAGGTTCTGCAGGCTCAGCACGTGCTCCAGGCCCATCTGGTTGCTCCAAGTGGAGGAATTGTTGTGGAACTGGATCAGATCCACCTGAGCCCCCCATCAGGTCCTGCCCTTGCCACCACGAGGATCCTCCTCCTGCAGACTTTGGGATGAATAAGCTTGTTTTTCTGTCTGGGGATCTCATAATCCATACAAATATCTCCAAAGGGTGTCAGAGGATAGTGCCAGGCTCCAGGACAAGGGGCAATGCCCATAAAGTACAACACAAGGGGTCCCACCTCAACATGAGGAAGAACTTCTTTCCATGGAGGGAGCAGAGCCCTGGAACAGCTTCCCAAGGAGGGTGTGGAGTCTCCCTCTCTGGAGACATACCAAACCCACATGGACGTGTTCCTGTGTCACCTGCTCCAGAGGGTGACTGGGTGATCTCCAGAGCTTCCTTCCAACTATTCTGGGATTCTATGAGCAGCCAAACCCGGAGCTGCTGCTCTGGTGGTGGCAGTTGTGGTTGTCCTCCCTGTGCCCTCTCGGGGCACTCACTGGAGCCCTCTCGGCTGTCACAGAGCAGCTGCACCAGCCCAGAGCTGCAGAGCTCCAGTGAGGAATTCCTTGGGGAAGAAGCTGTGAATGGGGCTGGGGTTGAATGTTTTCATGAGGGCTTTGTTGGCCGTGATGTATGGAGACATTGTTAGAGTCATATCTGATCCCACTAATTCCAGCAGGATTTGGGGAAGTGCCTTAATTGCTTTCAATGGATAAATGCAAGGGTTGGCTGAGCCAGGCAATCCCTGTGTCCCAGCTGCTGCAGGGACTTCACTTGAGCTTCCCAAGAGTGGCAGAGTCTCTCCTGGGTTTCCTTTTCTCCCATTTTTCCCCTTCTTTTTCTCCCTTATTAAATTCAACCAATCCTCACAAGAATGATGGGGTCTCTGTTGGGTTTCCTTCTTTTTCCCCCCCTCTTCCCCTTTCTTTCCCTCCTTTTCCCCTGTTTTTAAGTTCCTCCAGCTGTAAGTATGTGTGGATGCATACGGGCAGATCCTTGGATATAGATCCTGCGTTTTTCCGTGTAATTAATCCATCAGTTCTCAGGCAGCTGCTCAATGCCATGGAGGTTTTCCATCCAATTAGGCAGGATTATGGATGGGAGGAGGAAAAACACATCAAGTTCTGCAGGGATGAGACTGTCAGAGAGGTTTCCTCCCACCTGCCCTCGATTCCTTATGGATAACCACGGGAAGAGCTCATTTCAAACATCCAGCAAACAATTCGGGAGAGCCTCTCGTACTCCCACTTCAAACCTTGCTGCTGCCCCACTTGGGAATCATTTCTGCTGGAATTCATGACATATGTTCGTTGTTTATCTTAGTGGGATGTGACTGAAAATGTCAGAGTGTTTTGTGTTAGGCAACAACCGAATAAAACAAACAAAATAAAAACACAGCTGTAACGCTACGCTTCAAATTGTTGGATTTAAATATGTGGGATTGATAAAGGAAGCAAGAGGGTGCAGTGGTGGATAGAAAATCAGCCTGGTGACTCCAGCCAGCAGCCAAAAAAAGCCTTGGGATCCTCGAATTAGAACTGGGAATGTTCTTTGTCAGCTCTGCGCTTGGAATCCAACCGAAATGCCTGAAGGGAAACAAAAGGCACATCACATCCTCCTTCCAGAGCCAGCCAGAGGGTGGAAAATGAAATATGATGGCCACAGGTTCTGGTGTGAACCCCAGGAACTTGGCTGGGGCTGGTGATGTGGGAGCAGAGCTGAGGAGGGCGGAGGTTTCTGTTTGATTGGCTTTTTGTGTTTCTGGGGAGGCAGTGCAAGAGGATTTTGCCAGCAACAGTGGCTCTGGAGTTAATTGGGAGCAGGATTTTGTCTTTGCTCGTGACCACATTTGTGCTGTGGTGTTCTTGCACCTACTCAGAGGCTGGAGCTGGTTTTTTTTAGAGCCTTCTGGCACCAGCAGCCTGTCCTGGTGCCTTGCCATTGATCCTACAGTGGATCTGGATGGGATGGAGGGAGTAAATCACCTTGATTGTTCTTTGTGTCCTGTAAAGGCTTGGAAATTCCCGTGGCAGTGAGCAGGGACACATCTGCCTTGCTCAAGGGAGTGAGGAGGGATTTTCAGCAGAGCTCTGGCTCTTGGAGAGCAGAGTTGAGGTTGTAGGGTGGAGAGAACTTCAGGAGATGACTGGATCCAGCCTCTCCTCCTAAATGGGACCAGCGCTGTGACAGAGGTGACAGACCTCTAAAGGACAGGTGCTGTTCCATCTTGGTTCTCCTGCAATCCTGCACCTGTATTTTTCCTCATGCCAAAAACCCCTTAGGAATGAGGTACACCGGGCTGGTGGAGCTCTGCCTGCTCCAGCACCTCCCTTCAGACAGCACCTGGTGCCCTTTGGGTCCCATCATCCTCCTGAAGATGGAAAAACCTGTGGAGTGCGTGAGCACAACTAATTCATCCTGCTCCTTTTGTCCTTTCCTTTTGACCTTTACCTGGAGCAAAAATCAGGTTGATGAGGGTTGTCCCTTAGGTCTGTCTCCTGTTCACACTTTGGTTCTGATCATCTGCAGTAATCAGATTTTTTTCCCTTGAATATGATTGAAGATCAGGGTAAAACTACATCCCAGCCTACTGCCACTATTGGCATTATCTATAAATTTGAGTTTAGCTGTCCTTAGGAACTTCACCAAATGATTCCCCAAGGAGTCCTGGGTTTTGTCAAGCTAAGCAAAAATCTCTTGAGTACTGGCAGGAGAAAAAAAACTTTCTCCACAGCAAAAAAAAACCCTGTTCCTGATGAGATCTTACGTGGTCTGAAGCTGTTTGAGAAGAGAGATTGTGGCTCTCTGGCATCTCGTGTCTCTCCAGGGATTCCAAGGGTGAGCTGTGACTTCCCTGCGTTTGTTTTCAGCCCGATGAGCTTGAGCTGGGGGCTGGTGTTTGGGATCAGAGGAATGGGGAGGGAGCAGGCTACTGATCCATGGAGCTCCTGGAGCAGCATCTGCTCATCTGGATGACACATGGATGGAGGTTTGTCCTTTGGTGGAATGTGAGGAGAGGAGCAGGGAGGCAGCAAAGGCCACTCTCATCCCTAAGCCACCACATGAGAGATGATTCCCAGCCCTTGGTGCTGGGGCAGGAGCTCCTCTCACACCCTGTGGCCAAGCAGCCCCAGGAGTGACCTCAGTGCAGGACACTTCCCCTGGAGGCACATGGAAAGTCCATCAAAGGGATGAAGAATTGCCTCAAAAATTGGATGGAGCCAAGGGAGTGCCTCAGAAGAGTCCAAAATGAGCTGCAAACTGTCCTTGATCTCCCAGGCTGGTGGAGACTGGCTTTGGGCTGGGGCAGTCCTGCACAAGGCTGGAGGGTCATGAATGTCACTGTCCCCAAGCCATTTCTGGGGATTCAGCAGCTCTCACGCCACAGTGGACAGGGTAACACAAAGCAAAGACTCCAGAAATTCCTGTTGTGCAGGTGGAGCAGGCTGGGATGGCCCTCTGGTGACTCTGGGAGTGGCATGGGACCAAGGTTCCACTGGATGAAGGGCAGGGAGGGAGCTCTGGCTTGTGGGGTGCTGTTGTGGAGCACCTTGATCTAAGGTGTAACCAGGCAAAGACCATTAAGGGTGGATGTGTTCACGTGTGAATTTTCAGGAGTTTTAAAACGAGGTTGAAACAAAAGCAGGGAGAGAAGGAAAAGTGGTGGCTGAGGAAAGCAGGAATGCCCTGGGCTCTGTGCTGTGGACTCACACATCCCACAGTGCTGTTTCATCCTTCCCCTACTTTGTGTCGTGAATTCCCTCCCCATTCCCTTACCAAACATATTCTCTGTTTTCAGATTTGTTGAAGTTAGTTCTAGTTCACACCCTGGCTTGGATTCCTCTAAGTGTGGGCAGCACTTTTCCTCCACTCTCAGCGGAGGATCTCCCTTCCTCGTCAAAAAGCCACCCTGGGAAGATGTGCCAGAATTCATAGCATAGGATGTAATTTACTTCTGGGATCTTTTCCTAGATTTATCATTTATCATATTCTCTGAATATTCTGCAGCAATAATCCCAAAGCTGCTCTTCAGCAGACCCATTGCTTTCTCTGGAGTTGGTAAAGAAGCACTTTCTTTTTCAGGGAAAATGGAAAATATTCCTCTTGTTTTAGTGTTTGTATCACTGACTGATAGTTCAGTAGGGTCCAAGAAGCTTTCATCTGGATAGACCAAATTTCCTGAAAATGTTGAAAACATATTGGTTCCAAACCTCCCCCGAAACCACATGTTCTAGATTAGGCATGTGTTGGGAGCTTTCCCCAATCCACTGGAATCTGGCATTAATAACCCCACACTTAAAAATATTTGAAAAGCTTTACATTTCTTCTGCCCATGAGAATGAAATGAATGTCACTGCGCCAGCGCTGCAAAAGCAAGTGCTGAGTTCTGGAGGTTTCTTGTTCATTGGGAAAACTGACATCCCAGATGGCAGGAGGTTCATCATCACCTGGAATCTCAAGGAACACCCAAGCTGCTCTTCCCGCCTTTGATACTGGTAAAATAGGGATAGAGGGGTTGGTTGATGGGTAGGACTTCACCCAGAGTCCTTGAGGTTGGAAAAGCCCTCCAGGATCATCTGGTCCAAGCTGTGACTGATTTCCACCTTGTCACCAACCCAGGGCACTGAGTGCCACATCCAGGCCTTCCTTGGACACCTCCAGGGATGGGGACTCCACCATTCCCAGTGTTTGAAAGGATGTACAAGGAGGCCAGAGGGGTAGTGACAGGACAGTGAGAAATGGGTGCAAACTGAAAGAGAGGCAATTTTTGGACATGTGGAAGGAATTCTTCCCTGTGTGGTTGGTGAGGGGCTGGAATTGATTTCAGTGAAGCTGTGGCTGCCCCATCCTGGGAAGTGTCCAAGGCCAGGTGGGACAGGGCTTGGAGCAACCTGGGCTAGTGGGACGTGTCCCTGCCCATGGCAGGGGGTAGGACTGGATAAGCATTAAGGTCCCTTCCAACCCAAACCATTCCATGATTCTGTGACTCAATGATTTAATGTTTATTTTATGAAGGAGTGAGAAGTGATTTGGTGTTTCTGGATTGCACCAACATCTCATGATCACCATGATTTTGTCTCCAGTCTGTAACCTGGGATGAGGACAATTCTTCAGTACTTCCATCCTCTTCTCTGCCAGGATGGAGGGGAGATGGAAACACAGAGGTGCTTCAGTTGAATTACCTGGTCTTACATGTCCCCAGACCAGTGTCACACTTAGGGAAGAAGATTGAGGATGTTCCATAGTAACTCAGTGCTGGGAAACAGGAGAAGGATCAGTAGTTCCAAATGAATGCTGAAAACAGATTGGCACAGTCTCCGATGGATGGATGGATGGATGGATGGATACCCAAAACTGGTGGCTGCTGCCATGTACCTTTCCCAAACTGGATGAACACCTTAAAGACATCACTTGGTGTCGTGTCCTGAATCAAATTATGCTGCTAAAACATGGTTGTGGAATTCCATGGCTTTTTTTCTGCTCTTGGCAACTGGGAATTCCAGCACATTCAGCACCTCTTTAGGTGTATCCTTTGTTTGGCTGATTCCTATAATGGTCAGCCTTTTATAGGTTTGATATAAAATCAGCATAATTACAAAGATCTGTTCCCGTCCATAAAACCAGTTGGAACTGTTTGGCAGGAATTTAAACTATTTCTTGTTAATCCACACACACAGCTAATAAGGGAATGCAGGGGTTTTTTAATATCCTATTTATATCAGCAGATGTCCTAAAGAAGTTTGGGATATTTCTGTATTTAGAGTAAATCATAGCAGTGTGTAGCGTGCAGAAAGAGAGATTGGAGGGGGGGCAAAGTCAACTCTATTAATCTTGCTGAGAGCAAACATGTCACATGTAATATCCTTGAGTTGCATCACCATCTGGGATTTTTCTGAAGGCCTTGGAATTGATCCAGCAGATGGTATGGCTGCAGGAGCAGGGGCTGGAACCTGCTCCCTGAAGCCTGGGGAGATGTCTTCTGCTGCTGGCTGGGCCACAGCTGGGGGTTTGCACACCAAAAACTCATCTCTTGCAAGGGTTTCCCTCAGCTTCAAGTGAGGTGTTTGCATCTGAACCCAAAGTGCTTCTGCTAGAAGGGGCTTGGAATTGTTTGGAGTGGCTTGGAATGGTTTGGAGCCTTCCACTTGTGGTGGCTCTGTTTGGGTTGAGGTCTTTTGTCATTGTATAGAGACTTCTTTCCTGCTTGTGCCTTTCCCTCTAGGTTTGACATTCCCCTCCTGCAGGCTTGACATTCCCTCCTTTTCTGATGTCCTCCTGTTATATTTTCCCAGCAGTTGTGAAAAATCAGCTTTTGGAGGGGTCTAGCTCTGGAGTGCTGCTCACAGCCAGGGTGTCCAGCATGCAGCATTCCTGCCCCCATCATTCCTGGGGGAATCCTGTCCTGTGATGAGGAATTCAGCTGGTCTGAGTTACTGCAGCAGAGTCAGGGGCTTTTCCTACAGCAGATCCAGGGAAAGGGAATATCTGTGGTAGGAGCAGATCAGGTTGGTGCAATCTTTCCAGCAGCAGCTTCAGTAGTGATGGCTTTGGTGGTTAGGCAAAAATATTACCAAAAGTAACGTTCCAAAGGGACTGGCAGACTTTTAGGAGACTTTTCATCTGTGTGTCTCCTTGGAAACCTTCTCATGCCCACCTCACTGGTCTTGGGGGGCAGTTTGGATGTACCAGCACTGTTCTTGAAGCCCTCCAGGTCTTCTTCTTCTTTTCCCAGTGGTGTTCTCACCCCTTTCCCAGTACTGGTGGCCACCAAGGTGAGCTCACTTTCCCACTTCTTGTTCCTTCCAGGAGCCTGTGGAATTCCTCTCATTTCAATTCATCTTCCTGTATCAGTTGATCCAGATTGACTTCACAGTTCCCGGGAATTCCTCAACACTTCCCTAAGTGGTAGCAGGATTTCCCCATGTTTTCCAGAGTTATTCCCATTTTAGGATTGTGTTTCTGCCTTGCCTGGCTGAGCAGCAGCAGCTGAGCATGTGCAGGTGTCCTCCAGCATCCACCAGAACACTTTATTATTTCCCATATATTTATATATATTTTTTTTATAGGACTGTATATTTTGTATGACTGAATCTCATTCCATGCTTATTATCCTTCAAAGCCATCCAGCCTGTCCTGTTTCCCAGTCCATTTCTGTATAAACAGCTCTGGCCAACTTCCCTCCCCCTAAACAAGGGGGTGAACAGAGCTGACAACTCCTTCAAGGAGGGATCAGAGTTTGAACATATCTTTAATTCCAGTTGAAAGATGGGAAAAGCAGAAGGAGATGGACTTCCCAAGGTCTGGGCCTGGTTTGACCTCAAAGGAGAGCAGGCAGCATGTGGAAAGGGAGAGGTGGGATTAGTGGGAAGAAGGACAGAGGTCAGGAAGAATAACTGTGCTTGGGGGGCTGGATTGACTTCACAGGGGTTCTCAACACTTCCCTAAGTGGTAGCAGGATTTCCCCATGTTTTCAGAGTTATTCCCATTTTAGGATTGTGTTTCTGCCTTGCCTGGCTGAGCAGCAGCAGCTGAGCACGTGCAGGTGTCCTCCAGCATCCACCAGAACACTTTATTATTTCCCATATATTTATATATATATTTTTTATAGGACTGTATATTTTGTATGACTGAATCTCATTCCATGCTTATTATCCTTCAAAGCCATCCAGCCTGTCCTGCTTTCCCAGTCCATTTCTGTATAAACAGCTCTGGCAAACTTCCCTCCCCCTAAACAAGGGGGTGAACAGAGCTGACAACTCCTTCAAGGAGGGATCAGAGTTTAAACATATCTTTAATTCCAGTTGAAAGATGGGAGAAGCAGAAGGGGATGGACTTCCCAAGGTCTGGGCCTGGTTTGACCTCAAAGGAGAGCAGGCAGCATGTGGAAAGGGAGAGGTGGGATTAGTGGGAAGAAGGACAGAGGTCAGGAAGAATAACTGTGCTTGGGGGGCTGTCACATTCACTCCTGGCAGCTGGGACCACCTGGATCTCTGGGACATTCCTGATGGATATGGAAAGGGGTTCATGAGGAGCATAAAGGTGCTCTCAGAAAGGTGCTCATTATAAAGAAGGGAAAAGAGGTGCCACATTACAAAGAGGTGCCAGGGAACAGCTGAGAGGTTGAGTTGCTCTCAGATCCCATTGGGACTGGAGTAAATCCTCAACTGCAGCATGGCAAAGTCCCTGAAATCAGGTGTGGGAGCTGTTGATCAGTCTGAAGTTCTTCAAATCAATCGAGTTTCCTTCTCCATGAAGGTGGCAGGTCTGTAGACTCTGGAGCAGCAGAAGATATCTTATAATTTGGTTTTTATACTCCTGGACAGTGAAGGAACAGAGTGGATACACCTGTGAGCCACATCTTGGAGTGGAAAAAAACAGAGTTTTCTCTTAGCCAGAGAGAAAAAGCCAGAGTTTTCTCTTGATTCTCTTGGAATCAAGGCCTACATGAAGCCACAGTAAATAAATGGTTTGCATAACTTGTAGGTATTTAACGATCAATTAAGAGGTAACCAGTGGGTCAGATATATCTTGAATCCCAGAATGGTTTGGGTGGGAAGGACCTTAACACTCAACTCATTCCTCTGCCAAGGTCAGGGACACCTTCCCCTATCCCAGGTTGCTCCAAGGCCCATTCAACCTGGCCTTGGACACTTCCAGGGAATGAGGTATCCATTATGTTATAATGATATTATCTGTGTGTTCAACCACTGAATTTAACAAGTTAAAATATTTTGAAAAGTACTTTAAAATATTTTAACAAGTTTAATATTTAAATATTGAGTTGTGGCCTCTGAAAACCCTGGCAGAAATGATTTTTTTTATTACCATTTTTCTCCTCTACACATCAATGTTGGGACAACATCATTCAAGCCAAGTTTTCAAGCCTTATGCCTCAACACCTCAGCACCTGAGAGGAATATTGATCTGAAATTTTGGTGGCCCTCAGCTTAGACTCAGTAATTTATTACCATTTTAGCCTAAATGGAGCAGTAGCTCATGAACTTCCCCTTTTGAGCAGAACCAAGGGAAATTCTGCTGTATCAGAAGCTTCAGCTCTGAGCTCCAATTAAACGATCCCCCCCTGCTCTCGGGAGGCGAACAGATGCAAACCCCAGAGAGACTCAGAAGCTCCCAAGCTTAATAATCCTGGGTTTTTTTCCCCCCCTCGTGTCAGGAATACTTTTGTGTCTGTCGAAAGCTCCACTTGCAGATCCATAACATCTCTCTCTGTCGTGCCTGGAACAGATGCGTGTGTTGTAATATAGACTGCGAACATTGACATCCCATGTGGTTCTCATTCCTCCCAGTCATCTTTGAAGCTAATTGGATCCAGCCAGCCCAAATGTGTCTGGCTGGCCACAGCTATTTGTACTTTCACTCTGGTTCTGGTGCTAATGGTGGGATCTATGGAACATGAAATAAACTCTCGTGACTCCGAGGGCTGCCGAGGCACAGCCGCTCGCGTCTCGCTGGGTTGGGATGGGCTGGGATCTTTAAATGGGATTTTTTTTTTCCCTCTTCTAATGTTCTTCAGTGGCTGGTGGCTACAATGAGGTCTGGTGGGGCTCAGAAGTGCAGAATCGGGAGCCTGGTTGTCCAGCCTAAAAGGTTTTGCAATTTGGTGTGGCTCCCTAGTGGTATACTGGGATGGCATTGTTGGGAATCCATGTGTTGTCCAACGGGTGAATATTATAAAAGAATAGTATAAAAATATTATTTAAAATAGTGAAATAGCAGAAATTATTATTTAGATGGAAGGATCTTAAAGCTCGTTCATCCCCATGGGCAGGGACATCTTCCACTATTCCAGGTTGCTCCAAGCCCTGTCCAGCCTGGCCTTGGACACTTCCAGGGATGGGGCAGCCACAGCTTCTCCGAGCAACCTGTGCCAGACCCTCACAGAGAGGAATTTCTCCCTTAAATTATATAAATTATATTATCTCCCATTTATAGATAATGTCTTTTACAGATAATGCCTTTTATAGATTATACCATCATTTTCCCATGACCCAACAGCACAATGTGGGAAAATCAATATTTCTGTTGGAAAGGCATCAGTAAAGTTGATGGGTAATTTCTCTGGCTCTTTTCCTGTCTTTCCTCTACCTATCCATAGGAAAATGGCTTTTGTGTAGGGAATTTACCTTTCCCCACCCCCTCAGACTCAAAGCAACCTCATTACTTTCAATTGGTTATAATTTTATCTCAGTTAGAGTTGATTTCAGTCATTGCTGTGCTAAACCCCAGGTTTTAGAGGGATTTCCCTGATGAATAGCAAAGGAGTATTTGGGGATTTTTGCAGTTAATTCCCATACATGATGAATTCTTGGGGAAGCAGTGGAACATGTTTCACACTTCAGCCTCTGCTCACAAAGTCCTGTCATTTCTCAGCTTCACTGTAAATGTTTTCTCTCTGTGATCAGGAGGTTTGGGTTCCCATTGTTTCAAAACAGCCAGTTCAGAATAATTCTTTGCTTTTGTGGTTTTTTAGTGTTTTATTCTTATTTTTAAACAACTTGGCTCACAAGGAGTCAGCAGGGGGTTGGACCAGATGATCTTTAAAGGTCCCTTCAAACCCCAACCACTCTGTGATGCTCTGAAATTTGGGTTACTGCTCTCAGCTGAGACCATTCCTGTGCTGCTGCATGGGCCACAAATACATCCATTGTCCACTTGGAGAATAAAATGGCAATGGGGATTTTCTCTGATGAAATGATCACTGAATTTCACTAATTTTCTTTCTTTTTTTCCCTTTGTTAGGTCCAAGTTCAGTGAAAAACAAGAAAAAGGGTAAGTTTGAGTTTTAACTGAATTTTCCTTTCTGTGCTTTGTGAATTCTCCTTGGCCAACACGAAGGAGAAACCAATGGCAGCTTCCCTCTCCAGGAAAGGCTGGAATAACCCACAAGCACCCCTTAAAACTTCCTTAAACACTGAAAGAAGTTAATTACATTATGCAGAAGTAATTCTGAAGATTCTCCAATTGAAGAGTTGAGTCAGTACCAAATACCAGGAGCTGTTGCTGTTTTCCAGCCTTGGCTTTCATCCCAATCCTGCCAACTTGCAGCTTGGATTCTCCTTCAGACCCACCAAACTCAGCATGAACACATTTTGCATTCTGCTTTTCCTTGTTTTAACCTCCAAATTATCTTTTTATGAGCCCCTTCTGAGTGTTGCTCAGCCCTCAAGGTTTTGTGGGTTTCATGATGTTCCTCAGGCAGTTTGCAGTGGATTGTTGGGATTTGGGTTATTCAGGCAGCCCTGTTTGGGGGGCTCCTGATGCCACCCTTGTTTCTGTAGGACTGCTGGGAACACTTAGGGTCCCACACTTAGAGTCCTACATGTAGGGTCCCACATTTACTTCCAGGAGTTTGAGTGAGTCCAAGGATCCAAGCAGTCGCTTTTTCAATGTCTGTATACTGCAGTAGCACATCAAATAGCTTTAATCTTTGGATGCAAACTCCAGAGCCACAGCTGAGAGGTGGGAACAGGCCACACTTAGCAACTTCATTTGTATTTACTCCGAGAAGCAGCGTAAAATTTTATGTTGGAGAAGTTGGTCGTAACAAAGCTCAGCCCGCGTTCAATCAGCCCCACAAATAACAACTGATGGCTGCAGCCTCCGGAGCAATTCCAGAGGGGCAGGGGCATCTTGTGGAGCTGGATTGCATACAGCTGTATAAAGTAGCTTAATTTTATGGTATTGTCACATTTAATTCCTTTAGAGTTCCAGTTCATTGTTTGATGAGTGAGGATTATGGAGAACTCCCTGCTTCTGCCTGCTCTGAGTTTCGGAGCCCGTGGGTACATGGGAGACTTGGCAGGCTGGGATTTGGGTGCTGGGACCCTCCTTGGAGACCTGATAAGGGAGCTATCAGATAATAAACAGAATATATTTTGTCTTGTGAGGTTTGTTAATGCAGAGAAATGGTTGAAGTGCCTCGAAGGAGGGGAAGGCACAGAAATGTGTGGCTGGGATGAGCAATTGTGTCACTGCTCAAGCAGCAGCTCCCTGAGTAGCAGAGCAGATTTCAGAGGCAGATGAGTTAAACCAGCTGTGATGTGCATCCCTCTTGGGAAGGGAAGCCTGGAGTGACAGCAGCAGCATTCCCAACTCCCTGTCTGCAATCCTCCCTTGGGATGGCCTGGATTGGAGGGATGTCAGTGAGAGGAGTTTGGTGTTGGGAAAACGGGTGTGGTTCAAGGTGATCATTTCCAAAGCAGGACATCATCCTGAAGAGAAGTACTGGATTAGAGGAGGTCTGCATTGTGGCCTGCTCAGGTAGGAAGTCATGGCTGCTGATTTAGAGAGAAATGCAGCTGTGGAGATTTGTTCCCTGAAGCCTTTTCCCACTTTTTGTAGGATACCAGTGTAGCTTTACTCACCCCTGCTTACTTTAACTTCATTTTCTGCACATTTAAATTATGCCCACAGTTGTCCCACCCTGATGTCCTTGCTCCTGGCTAGTGGCCATCCAGAGATTCCCAGTCCTGTGCTAAAACAGATGGATTTTTCCTCACACTTCTGTCCGTTACAAGGATAGATATTAGTAGAGAAACAAGTACATAAATGTACTCAGAAACTATTCCAACAACTATAATTTCATATCCCAACTGCTGCTGTCATCTAAATATGAGTTTAATTCTGTCCTACTGGGGACCTTGTGGCAGCAATTGAAGAGATTTTGCTCTGTTTATGTTCCTTGGCAGAAAAGCTGTTCCAAAGTGGCATTTTAAAAACTACATCAAAAGAACATCAATTTGTCAGGAACATGGAAAATCAGGAGAGCAGGGACCAGACTTTCCCTGCAGAGTTTGTTTTATGCCTCTCTCTGTATGTAGGAGTCATTCTTCGTGTGGTTATGTAATTTCTCTTCCTTGGGACCTGTGAGGTGTTTGAGGATCATGGTAGGGGAAAAAGATTTTTACCACTAGGCTGGTAAAATACTGGGACAAGTTGCCCAGAGAAGCTGTGGCTGCCCCTGGATCCCTGGAAGTGTCCAAGGCCAGGTTGGATGGGGCTTGGAGCAGGCTAGTGGAAGGTGTCCCTGCCCATGGCAGGGGTGGGACTGGATGGGCTTTAAGGTCCTTTCCAACCCAAACCAGTCTGGGATCTGTGATTGTAACATTTCCCCCGTGTTTCCATCCCCTGGATGGGGTTAGTCCTTCCCAAGGCCCTCCCTCCATCCAAAGCCCAAAATACTGAATTATTTTGAGGCACAAGCAGCACAGGGGCTCCTCTAGCAATGCTGGGGAAGAGCTGGAGCTCAGCTCTGAACTGCCCTCTGGAGGAGACCAAGCCATGGGGATTATCTCCCAGTCCTAATCCTGTGCAACAGGTAGGAGAGATTATCCCTGTTTTCCATCAAAACCCAGCAAACACAGCAACTGCGGAGCGGTTTGTGTGGACCAGAACAGCCCAGCCATGGCTGGGTGCATTGGAACGTGCTGTGGGAGCATCCTGACTGCATCCAGAGATCATCCCGGGTCTGTAGGGATGTGATCAGCCCCAGGGCATGGGACTTGAGGACTGACCCCATGCTGAGTGGAGTGACTCTGATCTTCCATCCCTTGAGAGGCCCTGGAGAGTCCCCATGCCTCGTTTCAGTGTAATTCCCACCAGGAAGGAGCCTGCAGGGTGGGGGCCTGGTCCTGCCCTGCTGGCAGTGTGTCCTCATGGTGTGGAGCCCTTGGACCCCCACCCCGGCTGTGCTGAGGCAGGAGTGATCCATCCCCACCCTCCCATTCCCTGCAGCCCCAGGTGACGCCTGTCCTTGTGTTTTCCAGGTAAAAAGGCTGGTCCTCCAGGGCCCAACGGTCCCCAAGGGCCACCGGGGCCTCCCGGGCCGCAGGGTCCCCCCGGCATTCCTGGCATCCCCGGCATTCCAGGCACCACCGTCATGGGCCCTCCCGGCCCCCTGGCCCACCAGGCCCTCAGGGACCCCCCGGCCTGCAGGGCCCCTCAGGTAAGGATCCATCCATGCCCTCTGCTCCAGGCTGGGCAGTGGGAATGCCAGAGATGTCACCAGAGCGTCCCAGTGTGATGGCACCAGGGCCTGGAGCAGGACTGGGGTGTGCTGGGCCGTGTCCTGGGAGCAACCTATGGAAGGAGTCCCTGCCATGGCAGGGGTGAGCTCAACGGACTTTAAGGTTCCTTCCAACCCAAACCATGCTGGATTTCTGGGATTCCGTGGCTCTGAATGGCCGGAAGCAGCAGCAGCCCCTCAGTGCTGCCACGGGCATCTCCTCCCTAACTAGGGTTTGGCTCCCAGGGCAAGGAGATGGAGTGGATGACCTGCAGAAGGAAACTGAGCAGCTTGGCAGCCAAGAGGTTTTATTCCTGCTGTGGATTAGGGAATGGGTTGTGCAATTTGTCCTTATAGTGGAAACCTGTTGAATAATAAAGAATTTTGATGGTTGGACAGAAATGCCAGGAATAAACTAGGGAAATGTAGGATGGGTCTTTTTCTTCCTTATCTGTTTTTTTATATTTTTTAATATTTAATGTGTATATTTTATATATTTTAATATTACCTTCACCCCATATCTCTCCTCCTGTTAAAATGGAGGTTTAGTGGTTATTACAGAGTAAGAAAAGTGGTTTATGTGGGGTTTCAGTGTTATTTTGGGGTAAAAAGTTACTTATAAGGGAGTTTAAGGGTTATTTTGGGATAAATAACCCAAAATAATTTATTTATGGGATTGTTCACTCAATCTTCCTCAATGATTTGAAATTGCCTTTTGCAGGTGCCACAGACAAGGCCAGCTCCAGAGACATCCAGGTGGGTTGATCTTTCCATGGAAAAACCCAGCTTTGGGGGGCATTTTTGTGGACTGGCACAGTACTTCCTGTTAATCCTCAATCCCTGTGCTCTCCCTTGCAGCCAGCTGTGGTCCATCTCCAAGGCCAAGGCTCAGCAATCCAAGTGAAGAATGGTAAGGATCTCTTGATAATTGTGGGTACTGGGAAGAGCCCCTCCTGCACCCCTAGAGCTCCTGGATCCCAGTCCATCCCGTGACACAGCTCCAAGATGATCCCTGCCCATCCCTGCTCTCCAATACCCCTGCCCAGGCTGCCCAAGAAGAGTCTTGTGTGGAGTCTCCACCTCCATTTCCCCATAGCTCCTGTTTATCCCTGTAATTGTCCCACTGAATCTCCCTCTCCCTGACCTCCAGGTACATCTTGTGCCTCCCCAGCCCCTCCTTGACCAGGCCTTTTTTTCCCCCATTCTATTTTAAGCCTTCAGTGGATCCTTGTCCTGTCTCTTCCCCATTTGCCCGTTTTCCTCCAGCTTCCCAGGAATTTAAGGCAGGGAAGACCCAGTGGTGAGAGGACACAGAGGTGGAAGAGGACCAGCTCTTCCTGGGATCCCCTGAGCCACCTCTATCCCCACCAACAGCCTTTAATCCCAGATCCTGCTGAGCCACTTCCCATCCACAGGCAGCTCTTTGCTCTCCTCCTCCTCCTTCCCACATCCCCATCCAAATTCTCCTCAAGTTCCTGCTCTCCCTGCCAACAGCTGGGGCTCATTCATCACCTCCTGCCTCCCTGCTCTGGCTGTGCTGGACAGGAGTTGGCTTGTCCCCTCCCTGAGTCCCCACGTGCAGCTCCCCAGGGACCACATCCATCCATCCATCCTCACCCCAATCCCAGACTGGTGGGGGCCACAGGATCCCTGTCCATGAATTCCTGCCTCACACGTGGGATGGGGAGGGCTGGCCACTGCTCCTGTGGGAAGGCAGCTTTCCCTGTGAGCAGTGGCAGCTGGAATTTCTCATGGACTGGGATTTGTGCTTGCAGTTCCCCAAAATGAAAAGGAAACCGCCCGTTCCCAGGAACAATCTGAGGGAAAAGCTGCTGTCACTTTCAGAAAGCAATTATCCCTTCATTACTGGGGGTGCTGAGGGTTTCCAGAGGGAACGCTGCTCTCTAAGAGCGGGAATGCCCTGTGAGTGTCCTTCCCTGCTGCTCAGGAACAATCCAGAGCTGGGAGCCAGGAATGCTGTCCCGCTGCCAGCCTGGTGAGCTCCAGCTGATGCACAGAATATTCTGAGTTGGAAGGGACTCACAAGGATCATTGAGTCCAACTCTTAAGTAAAAAGGCCCATCCAGCAGGGAGAGGAGAGGCAGATGGAGACTGGGAGGAAAAGAGTGGGATTTGACAGACTGAGGCACCTACAGAGATTGGCTCAGTTTGGAACTTATAGCAAAGTCTGTCCCTAGGTTATCCCAGTAATCCCTAAGGACTTGGTGGTGGATCCATAAATCCCTGTATTGAGGGATCCCAGTTAGGGATTACTGTGTTGTGAGATATGATGCAATTTCCTACTTTTGTGTTATTCTGGCTTTTAAAAACCTTAGAAGTTGTAAAGGCAAAGGTTTTGTTATAATTATCCCAATTACAAAGTCAGGAATGGTGAAGTCAAGGAACGCCAGAATTAAAATCAATCATGGCCTCCACTTCCCTGGAGAAGCAAAAGCTCCAGGGAGCCCCATCCAGTGTCTAAAGGGACTCCAAGAGAGCTGGAGAGGGATTTTGGACAAGGGCCTGGAGTGACTGGACAAGGGCCTGGAGTGACAGGACAAGGAATGGCTTTTAGCTGAAGGAAGGTAGATTTATTTGGGAGATTGGGAAGAAATCCTTCCCTGTGAGGGTGGAGAGGCCCTGGCACAGGTTGCCCAGGGAAGCTGTGGCTGCCCCATCCCTGGAAGTGTCCAAGGCCGGGTTGGACAGGGCTTGTAGCAACCTGGGATAGTGGAAGGTGTCCCTGCCCGTGGCAGGGGGTGGAATGGGATGAGTTTTAAGATCCCTTCCCACCCAAACCTTTCCATGAGGCTTCTGTGATGACCATTCCCATGGACACAGTGGGGAACAGGGATCAAACAAGCTCAGCTGCAGGGTCAGGAGGAGGCAGGTCTGTGTCCAGCCCTGGGATGAGCAGAGCACACAGGCCCTGTGCTGGGTTTTGAGGTGGAGAACACAGAGGGCTGGAAGGGCAGGTGACCCCATGGTGTGCCCAGAGCTAGAGAGGAGTCCCTGCTCCCAGTCCCTGGTGTGTAATCCTGGGATTCCCCCTGTGAATTCCCTGCTCCCCGAGGTGCTGTGACTGTGTTTGTGTTGCTCCTGCGCTTTTCCTCCTGACGGGTACTGAGTGACCGCCGTTTTCTCATACTGAGATCTTTCAGGTGGAGTCCTCAATGACTGGTCTCGCATCACTCTGAACCCCAAGGTGTTTAAGCTGCATGCCCGCAGTGGGGAGCTGGAGGTACTGGTGGACGGCACATACTTCATCTATAGTCAGGTAGAAGTGAGTACGGTCCTAGGCTAACTCCTCCTATTCTTGTGTTCCGGTGGAAGCCTTGCATGAACCACGAGAGGGCTCCAGACAACAGACAAATGCCAGCAGTTTGTGTTCGGCTCAGGAGGGGTGTGGGGAGGAGTGTCACACCCCTGTCACCGCCAGGACACCGCCCGCCAGGGATTAGTCACTGAAAGCACACCCCACACCAGCCAATCCCGGGTTATCCCTCCGCTTATCCATGTCCCGACCCTTCCAAACCTCCCTGCAGGCAGGACGCTGGGCTCAGTGCTTTAAAAGACCCGAACTCTGGTGGTTTGTGGTTATTTTGGAGCTGTGTCACTCTGGAAGCACAGGACTCCCAGCCCAGTGGTTTGGCCAGATTCCAGCCCAGGTGAACTCCATTTGCCTCCCCCTGCTCCGTGTAGCTCCTCCCCAGAACCAGCTCTGGGATGAAATGGGCCATGGATGTCAGGTGCTCTTCCATGGAATTGGTGACACGTGTCCAGCTTGGATGGGGACAGAAAATATAACTCCACATGGGCCAAAGTATAATTGTTTCCCAAGTGCTTGATGCTGTTTGCTGGCCACAGTGTTGGACCAGTGAAGCCTCATCGTTTGTGGTCCATCAAGGAAAAAAAAGGGATTCAGTATTCAGGCAGCTCCTGCCTCCAAAAGGGCTGGATTTCCTTTCTCAGGAAGAAGCAGCTCCCTGAGACTGACTTCTCCTTGGACAGGTCTTCCTCCTGCAGCTCTTTGGAATCAGAATGTGGGAGAGGGTTAAGTGAGGACAAGTAGAGTCACAGGGCCTTGGAAGAAGTCAGGGAGTTCAATCAGTAGAAGCACTGTGAGGTGATTTCCTTCCAAGCTGTGGAGGTTGGGAGAGCCTTTTCCCTGTAATAGCTCGTGCCTGTGCAAGCACCGAGTCCAGTTACCCAGGAGGCAGCTCCCAGGCCACCTTAGGGCAGTTCTGATGTCACCACTAAAGGAGGCTCCTGGCACCAGGAAGCAGGACTGGCCAGGTAAGTGCAAGAGGCCTTCAGTGGAATGTGTGTGTCTGTGTGTGGGGTGAGAAGCTGCTGTAGCACGCAGGGGGTCCTGCATGGCTCTGTGCAGGTGTGTCACTTCCCTGGAATAAGCAGGATGGTAGCTCAGCCTTAGGCACACGGATTCAGGGGTTTTTGCATGCTTGGGTCAGTCTGAAGCGGAATAAAAGAGGTTCCTGGTTGGTTTGGGGCTCTCCCTGCCTCGCACAGGTCACCTGTGAGTGCAGGTGTTGGGGCCAGCAGGGGCTGCACACACCCCCAGGACGCTGCACTTGCTCCCCACACCCCAACCCCCTCCCTGACACCTTTCTCCCCCCTGCTTCACATCAGGTCTACTACATCAACTTCACCGATTTCGCCAGCTACGAGGTGGTGGTGGACGAGAAGCCCTTTCTGCAATGCACTCGCAGCATCGAGACCGGCAAGACCAACTTCAACACCTGCTACACGGCCGGCGTGTGCCTGCTCAAGGCCAGGCAGAAGATTGCTGTGAAGATGGTCCACGCTGACATCTCCATCAACATGAGCAAGCACACGACTTTCTTTGGGGCCATCCGCCTGGGAGATGCACCCGCGTCCTAGAGAGGAACTTGGCGTGGCCAGGGACGCCCACGGAACTGCCCAGTGCTGCTGTTCATAAAGCCTATCAGTATTTCAGGGGTTCTGTAATCCGGCCATAAAGGAAACTGATCCAGAGCTATTTATTCCTATATGTGAATGCAGGAAGCACAATTGTCCTCTGTGACTCGCGGGGAGACTCGGATCAAACCAAAAAGCTGGTGGGGAGAGCGTTGTGAGGAGGAAAGGCTGTTGGGTGTGCCTTGTCTCAGTATTTCAAGTATTACTGCACTGATACTCTGCTCTGTGACCTTCACACGAGGCTTGCTGGGAGAGCCGGGGGCTCTGCTCGGATGTTGGCGCTGGCAAGAGCATCCCAGGCAGGAGGGAGCGGGAGGACACGGACTCCTGTCCCAAAATCCCAGCCAGGCTCCTGCATGTGCACGCTAACCACAGCCAGGAAGGGGGCTCTGGTTTCCTGCCTTCCCGGGGGGGCTGGAAGGGCTGGGGGGCGAGGGGAGGTGCGTGAGACAGGGTCAGTGGTGTTTACATTCATCCTCAGGAGGAGGAGGAAAAGTGCCTCGACCTAGAGCTTGGAAGCAAAAGCAGGAAGTGCGAGAGGAAGAGGAATAACTAGAGCAGGCTTAGCAGATAGGAAACTGCCTCCACATTCCAGAAACCACCAAATCCCAAAGAAAACGCCGATTCCCGGGTCCAGGCCTCTGCTCCTTTCAGCTCCTGCCCTTACCCCAGAGGTAACCTTGCCCCAGCAGGGGCTGCCTTCAAGTACTGCTGCTGTTACAGCAAGTTGAGTTGGATTGGGGGTGTTTTGGTTTTTTTTTGTTTTGGTTTGGTTTTTTTTTTTGGGGGGGGAGGTTTGTTTTGTTCTTTTTAATTAATATTTTGCAAACCAGAACACATTTCTACAGGCTTCACCGAGCCACGTAGAGCAGCCACAAGTACTTGTGACAACACTCGGAGGAAGTTTGTTATGTTTAAGAATAAAATATACAAACAGAAGATTTTTTTTTTCTGTTTTAATAGCAACTGTCCTGCTTTTAGATGTGGTTTTTAGCCTTTCTCCCCCCACCCCTTTCCTTTTGGCACCCTTCTACCTAAAATAAGTGGTGATGGAGACTTTAGCAAAGGAAAAAAATGGGATTTTAAGATCCGGTCCAGCATGAAGTCACCACTTTTTCTTTTCTCCGAGCCCTGCTGAGTCTAGTCATAACTTGATTTCTGGTGACTAATAGAGGAGCTGGGACACTATTGTTTCTTTTGGCTTCTTGAGCAACTCTGTCCCGTTACCTCCCCTCATCTGGGGAGACCTAAAGCCATAAGATGCTCTGAGCCATAAGAGGCACAAATTGCTCTGTTGTCTCAGCCCTTGGCTCACACTTGCTCAGCTTGGTTGGGGTTTTGATTCCCTGTGTTTCTTTCCAGAGCCTGTTTGTGCTTTCAAGAGGGGAGTGAGGCTGCAGCTTGTGTAGAAACGGGACAAACCCCGAAGTGACATCTTCAGGCTGGAGCAGGGAAGGTTTTGGGGACCTCAGTGCCTCAGTGGGCCCCAGGAGAGCTGGAGAAGGACTTTGCACAAGGGCCTGGAGTGACAGGACAAGGTGGAATGGCTCCCCACTGCCAGAGGGCAGGGATAGATGGCACATTGGGAAGGAATCCTTCCCTGTAATGGTGCTGAGGCCCTGGCACAGGGAAAGATGCCCCTGGATCCCTAGAAATGTCCAAGGCCAGGTTAGACAGGGCTTGGAGCAGCCTGGGATAATGGAAGCTGTCCCTGACCATGGCTGGGTGTGGAACTGTTTGATCCATAAGATCCTCCCAGCCCAATCCTGTGATTCCATGCTCTTGGTGCTGGCTCCATGCGGACGTGGCTCGTGGTCACCTGCAGGGTGTGGGAGGGACGTGTCCCAGCGCTGTGCTGTGGCCACAGAGGGTCCGCCCTGCCTGGAGCATTCCTGGCTCCAGCCCTAGCGAGTGATGTCCCTTGCCAAGTGTTGCAGTTATTGGGAGACAAAAATTCCTCGGGACAGCGGCGTTGGCCTCGGCCTCGCTATTCACAGGAGCCGTGCACTTCGGGAAACAACTGCGTGACAAATGGGCTGCTCTGGCTTTTTAGTGGCTTCTCCTCCCTTCAGCCTCGACATGTGGGACGGGCAAGAGCCTTGAGGGCTCTTCACTGGGCTTTGTGGTTTTCTTTCCTTTCAAATGGATTAAGAGGGACATGTTCCTGTGACAAGAATGAAGCGGGACAACTGTGTACAGTGAGAACATGAAGCAAATCGTTAACAGGATTGCTTTAGAACAGTCCTGAGCAGCAAGGCTGGGGGCAGCCATAAATAACAGGGGGTTGGGAGAGCCGGGGATGGAGTTTGCATTCCTTGTCCCCCGCTAGCAGGATCTGGGATGTGCTCCATGGCTGTGGGCAGGGGGAGGCTGAGGGAGAATCCCTTTGCTCTGTAAAAGGCCAGTGTTGCTGTTCTCTGTGGTGTGTGCTTGGGATGTTGGAGGAGAGCAGGAGAGAGCAATTCCTGCATGGAAGTTTTTCCTGGTGCGTGCTTGGGGTGCAGGAGGGAGCAATTCCTTCATGGAATGTGTTAACAGGCTTTTTCTGGTGCTCACACTAACCAAAGTGTGAGTTGGAGAGGTTGGAATTGGAGCTGGCTGCAGGTGGCCTTGGCAAACACAGCTTTTTCCTGCTCTTGGTGTTCCCAGTGGGATGTCCCTCCCCAGCCACACCAGGAGCTGCTATGGAAGGTCTGTATGGCCACAGCAGAGTGTTGGCTGTGCTTTGGAAGGGGACAGCTCCATCCTTCAGGGGTGGGAGAGCCATGGTCCCCTTGCTGGGATCAGAGCTGCTCAGGAGCCCCCTTCCCAATGCCCTGGGAATACAGGGAAGGAAGGGCAGAGCCAATGGAGTTGGATAACCAGCTATCCTGCTCCCAGACAGCCAGGCTGGAGCCCATCACCTGGGATATGACCTGGGCAGGTGGTTCTGCCCCTGCTTTCCCCACACCTCAGTCCTGCTGCTCGTTCCTCACATCCCTTGGAGACTGCTCCCACAAAAGCCTCAGTGGGAGCAGGGAACTTCTCCAACAGATCCTGCTGGAGCCCTGGAGCCAGCATGGAGGGCAGGAAGGCCAAGAAGCACAGGGTAGCTGGTTTCAGAGCAGATCTCTCCCTGCTCAGGCCGTGTGGTTCACTCTGCCTTTATCACAATCCAAGAGCAGCCTCGGTGTTTGCCGGCTCTGATCCACGCCCGGCGCTCCCACCAAGGGAGTTCACAGGCCTGGGATGCAAAGGCCCAGGGATTCTCTGCAGAAGTCCCTGCTCCAAATCAGGGACTTTTCAGCTGCTGACAGGGGCTGTGTCACCGTGCAGAGCCACGTCCAGCAGTTGGGGTGCAGGGGGCCAGGCCGGGCTTCCCCAGGCGTGGCAGGGCCGGATGTGCCGGTTCTGCTTTGGGGAGGTTCCGGCCTCGGGGGTCACCCAGAGGTCGGTGTTCCCTTGGCAGGAGCTCACATCTGCACAGATGTGCCGTGTGCCCCACGGGGCATCAGCCCAAAACGCTGTCCCTGGCCTGTCCCCGCTGTCCTGCCTGACCTGGATGCTGGGGACACCCGGCCAGCTCAAGGCTGAGTCACATCCTGAGGCGACAAAGTGTCCCCCAGCACGCCCAGTGTCAGAGGGGTAGCTCAATTGTGTAACTCTGTGTGTGTGTATATATATATAAATAATCTATATTTATTTATTTATGTATTTTATGTCTATATACTATTTTTTTCCTGCCAGACACCTCCAGGATTAGAGCACGAGCTCTGTGGCTAAAACTTCATATCCTTGGACAACGCTTTCAGTAGCCTGAGTTGCTCCTTCACATGCAATTAGCCACATTGAGCAAAAAAAAACCCCAAACTGTGCATTTTGGAGAGTGCCCCGTGAAGCGTGAGGGGCGTGTCCCCAAGGAGTGTGTCAGCACTAGGTGGCACAAGGACACGGAGATACCATCACCAAAACAATGTCCCTGTGGGTGGGACGCAGCTCCGGGCGCACAGATCCCACCTGGAGCTGCCACAGGGACAGTTCCCGTCTGTTCCTGCCCTGGGCGAGGAGGTGACCCGGCAGCCCAGGTGGGGACACGGGGTGTGACAGCAAGAGGAGGAGGAAGGGGGGATTCCAGCTCTGCGCATCCCGCTGGGAAGGGCGGTGAGCCCTGGGAAGCTGTTGTTTCCCGAGAGAGGCAGAGTCCCCTCGGCTGGGCTGCGCTGGGATGGGGAGGGACTGTCACTGCCTGGGTGTGACAGTCAGGTGATCCCACAGCCAGGAGCTGTCCCGGGCTCAGGACGGCTGCAGAGCCCTCGCCAGCTGCCCCTGCTGTCCCGGGAGCTGGCACATCCTGTCCCTGGCACTGAGAAACTCCCCCAAACCCTCTCAGCTTTCCTACGTGCCACCTCTGCCTCCTGGCATTTGATGTCACAGCGGGTCCAGCCGGTCACCTGAGCTCCCTCCTCCTCATCCTGCCGTTTCTCTTTCCCTTCCCTGTGGCTTTGTGCCGTTTTTCCCCCTCTGCGAGCTGATGTCTTTCTTTTCCCACTTCCGTAGCTACGAACACCCACATGCCTTATCTCCTTCCCCCATCCCATCCTGAAGCCTATTTATACAGAGCCTGGCTCCTGCCCAGCCTGCCAGCGACGCCGCAGGAGCGGGACGGGGCTGGCAGCGCCCGCAGCCCAACATGCTCTGGGCTGCACGGGGATGTTTCCTGCTCTGCCTGCTCCCGTCCATCCTCGGAGCCCGGGCTAGCCCCGAGACCAGGCCCAGCTCCCCCCTGTGCCAGCAGGTAAGGCTGTTTTCCAAGGAGCACCTGGGCTGGGATGGCTCCAGCAGCGTGGCTGGGGCTGCCAGCATCTCCTCCCTATGGCTTTCACCTCCTTCCAGTCCCCATCTCTTTAACTTTCCCAGCTTTTCCTCTGTTTTCCTGCCTTGGAGCTGGTTTCCTGTGAGGTGGTCCCTGGCATCCAGCTGCTCCCACGTCCATGCCATGCCTGAGGTGCTCAGAGGATGGAGTGAAGGGATTCCAGTGAGGCAGCTGGGAGCCTGGATGGGGATCAGCAGGTTTCTGTCTCCCCAGAAAAAAATCAGCTGCTCCCTTCCAGGTTCCCAGCTCCAGAGGAAACTGGAGTGAGAGGAAAGGTGGAGCCTACACAGTGCCCTTCCTCTGCCTAGACAGGGATGCTCTGGACCAGCTGGGCTTGGGAACGGGGACCAGTGCTCATTCCCACTTCTCATGCCCATCTTGGACAGCTGCTGGCTTGCCTGGAGCTGTGGTTTGTAGCCCCCCCCTCATTCACACCTCTCCTGTCTCTCCACAGAGCCCCACGAAGGTGTCTTGCAAAGGAGTTGGCCTGCAGAAATTTCCCAAGGAGCTTGGCAAAGGAATTAAGTACCTTGAACTCTCCAACAACTTCATCCAAAACCTGTCAGGCAGCAACATGCCAGGATTTGGGCAGCTGGAGTACCTGGATGTGTGCTTCAACCAGCTGGAATCCGTGTCAGCCTCCGCCCTGGCTGAGCTGCCTCGGCTGCGCTCGCTCCTCCTGGGCTCGAACCACCTGGACCGGAATTACTTGGCTAACGGGGAAGCTTTCCATCTGCTGAGGAACATAGAGGTCCTGGACCTGTCTGTGAATAACCTGCAGAGCCACATGGCCAGCTGGTACATCAGCAACCTCACCAGCCTGCGGGTGCTGGATCTCTCCGGGAACATGATGACCAAGCTGCTGGCAGGGACCTTCCGGAGCTCACCGCGGCTGCGCCAGCTCGACCTCAGCCACAACTACATCATGGAGATCCAGGAGGGAGCTTTTGAGCCTCTGGAAGAGCTGGAGGTGCTGAACTTGGCTTTGAATTCCCTCCACTGTATCTCTGGCTTCAGCCTCACACAGCTGCAAGTTTTAAACCTCAGCCACAACGCCCTGGAGCTCTTCTCCGAGGAGGAGGGAGCGGAGCCCTACCTGCTCCGAGTGCTCGACTTGAGCCATAACAGACTCCTCTCTTTCCCAGAGCTCCCCAGAGCCCATGATATCACACACTTAAACCTCTCCAACAACCTCATTGCTTCCCTGCTCCCAGGCTCACCCCATCCCTGGGACTTTGTCCTGCCCTACAAGGAGATGCAGAGGTTCAACAGGACCATGCGTCCTGTGGCCGCTCTGACACACGTGGCTGACCTGGATCTCAGCAATAACCGCCTGGAGCTGTTCCCATTTTCCTTCTTCCACAGCCTGGGCTCCCTGCACAGCCTCAGCCTGGCAAGGAACTGTCTCCAGGACGTGGCCAGGGAGTCTGTCACCGGTGGCACAGAGCTGTCCATGCGCTCACTGGACCTCCACAGCAATGCCCTCCGTGTGCTGCCACGGTGGTTCTTCGATTCCCTGCCTCACCTGGAATCCATGGATCTGGGCTCCAACAGCCTCCAGCCCTGTGAGAGCCAGGGGAGTGACCAGGGAAGGGATTTCCAAGGGGATTCTCACACATCAGCCCCCAGAGACACCTGCACCCCCTTCTACAACCTGCCTCGCTTGAAGCACCTGAGCCTGTCTGAGAATAACATCTCCAGGCTGCACCCCCCATGCCTTCAGTGGGACCCCACTGCTCTCCCTGGACCTGTCAGGAAACAGGGACTTATCCATGCCCACGGGAGCCCTGGCAGGGTTGGAGCTGTCCCTGCAGGAGCTCTCTCTGAGGGACAACCAGATGGACCAGGCAGCGCTGCCCTGCCTGGGTGCACTCCGGGTGCTGGACCTGTCAGGCAACCACCTGAGCCTGCTGCCCCCAGGGCTTTCCTGCTCCCCTCTGCAGAGCCTGGACGTTCGGAATAACAACCTGCAGGGCTTGGGAGCAGTGAGGAGCTGGTCCCACAGCCTGAGGGCCGTGTCTGTGGCTGGGAACCCCTGGAGCTGCTGCTCTCTGGGCTGGCTGGACACGCTGCGTGCGGCCAGCGTGGCCGTGCCGGACCTGCGCCAGGCCCGCTGCCTCTTCCAGGAGCACGGCCGGAATATCTCAGCCAGGATCATCGGCACTCCCCGGTGGATCTGTCCCCAGCCCCAGGGCACTGCCTCCCTGGCTCTGCTGGTGGCCCTGATGGGCCTTTTCCTCCTCGGTGCCTGGGTTTTCTGCCTCCTGAGGAAAGGGCGCAAGGCTCCGGGATGTGCGGGACTGGAGAGCAACAGGGTGGGAGTGTCCCAGCCCCACCCCAAGGGACAGGGGCCAGCTGAGGAGAGGCCGCCTGACAGCATCACTAAAGTGTAGCCCAGAGCTGCAGCCATTGGTCAGAACTCTAATTATTATTATTAATAATATTAATATTAATGTTAATAATATTATTGTGGTTGAAGTCTCACTGGTACCTGCGTGATTTGTGAACCCAGTGACAGGAGCGTGGTGGGTGCTGGGCTCTGAGACACCTCCCCTTCTCCAGGAGGGACATTCCCCCATCCTCTGTGATCCCTGCCAGAAATTAAACGTGGAATTCGGGGTGCCATCACACGTTCCCATCTCTCAGCACAGGAAACCAAGCCCTGGCCTGGCTGCACTGAGCCCCCCCCCCTTCCTCCACATCACGCTCAGCTGGATGGGAATTGTCTCCACTGAGGCCACCTGGCTGTTTCCCAGCTAGCCCAGCAGCCCCTTTAAAAAGGTGTAATAGCTCTGCTAACGCCCTGCTGCAGCTCCTGGAGCATTCCCTAATCCAGGAAGGAGCAAGAGGGAATGGGAACAGTGCTTGGTGGTGGCTCACAGTGCTGGGGTGGGGAGGGGGTTTCTGTGCCCACCTCTACTGCCTTTCCTTGCTGTGGATGCTGGGAGGAATTCCACCCTGTCCTCACCCACTGGGATACTGGGAATGGGAGAAGTGGGGCTGTCCCTGCTGGCACAAGATGTCCCACCCTCAGTGCCAGGACCCCCGAGGTGACAGTGGCAGAGACAGCTGGTCCCAGCACGAGGTAAGTGCTGCCCAAGTCATGGTGCTGGGTGGATTTGGCACCCTCTGAGCAGCCCCCAAAGCCAGGGATGGTCCAGGGGCTCAGACCCCAGCATGGCAAGGCAGCAGGAGGAGGTGTTGAGTGGGATTGACACTGTGTGGTGGTGTCCATCTCCCCCTTGAGTGACCTGTCCAGCTTCTGTCCAGGGCAGAGTGGGAGCACCTGAAGGGCAGGGCCAGCTCCAGGAAATACAAAACTGAGGCTGCAGTGAAACCTTTAACGTTTCACATCCATTTGGTTCCACCTTGGAAGTCCCCAGCTGGGCCCACTCACCTCCACACACCTGGTGGGTTGGAGCTGTGGGAGCAAAAGGGCTTGGAAGTTACTTAAAATCCCAATTGCTTCATTTTCTTCTTTTTTTTTTCCTTTAAGCTTATCATGGTTTTACTGGGAAGCAGAAAGGGCATTTTTGGTGTAAAATATATCAGGGCTTCAGCTTCCTGTCCTTTGCTGGGCACACAGCTCCAGGACCCTCACTGACTTTGGTGCCCCCCCCATTTCCACCCCTGCCTCAGTTTCCCTCTGATGCAGAGCTCTGTCCCTGTGTCACAGCCAGTGGCTACGGCAGGGGAGCCTGTCACTGTGTGTCACCACCCTGCAGGACCCTGGGGGCAGGAGGGAACCCAGCCTCCTGCTCCAGGGCTGCTGTTTGCTGGATCTCCTGCTCCCGCACCCCTTCCCCTTGGAGCTCCTGTTCCTGTGTCCCTCTCAGGTCACAAAGTCCCTGTGTCACAGCCACCACAACCCTTGTCTGCTCCCATCCCGGTGTTCCCTGGCTCCATCCCCAGTGCTGTCCCCAGCTGATGTCCCTGGGCAGCCACAGCCAGCTGGGCTCTGGGCATGGAGTGTCCCAGGAGCTGCTGCGCCCACCTTGGTGTTCTCCCCAGCACTGTCCCCTGTCCTGGGGTGACACCTGAGCTCCAGGGGCAGGGACCTGCTCCCCCAGCGTCCCCAGCTGAGTTCAGGCTGCCCCTGGGGGAGGATTTGCTTTTCCAGTGCTGGGACAGCAGCTGGGGGAGCTCAGCCCATCCCGACCTGTGCCATCCTCCTGCCCCAGCGCTCGGTGACATTGCAGGGCCACTTCAGTGCCCGAACTGCCTTCCCTGGCTGTTTCTGGTGCAATCTTGTGGCCTCTGCTCCTCGTTTAACCCTTCCCAGGCTGGATCACAGGAGATGCCCTGGCTTTGTGCTGCTGCTGCTCCCACCAGCGTTAAGCTGGGAGCTGGGGACGGGCGGGGACACTGGGGACGGGCGGGGACACCGCGTACCACCGGGTGCTCAGGGACACCATGTGCTGCCGGCACTCGGTGCCAGGCGCTGCCTCGGCCATCCTGGGTGTCCCCAGCCGTGTTTGTGTCCCCGCGGAGCAGCAGCTGGCGGGGGTTGACCCCTTCAGGGCAGTGGCACTTGGGGACAGCGGCTGCTGATGCTGAAGTTTCTCTGGGGATGGAAGCATCTGCTGGAAAATGCGCTAAAAATAGCGGGGGAGAATCCTGGGGCTGGTTTTACCCCACAGAAAAAAGCTCCCAAATAACTGGGCTTGATCTCAGAGGATTGTTCCAGCCCTAAGGGTTCTGTAAAGCCCAGGGTAAGGGGGGAAGAGGGAACCCCACAGGCTGAGGAGGGGCTGTGAAGGTGTGGGAAATGAGCCAGGGCAATGCTGTTGGGTTATCACCATTATTGACATCTGTGTGCTTTCCTGCCCCAAAGAAAAAACAGGATTCCAGGTTGTGCTCTCGTGGATTTGCCAAGAATTGAATCTGAGGGCAATGCCCCCTTCTTCCAGCCCCGGGAACAGCTTGGCCAGGAGCTGGACATGAGGTGAGCCTGTGCTGGCCCAGGGTGGGACAAGGAGGTGGCAGCAAACCACGTTTGTGTCCCCAGAACCCGCACGAGGCCAAGAGAAACGCGGGGTCTCTGTGCTGAGCTCTGCTCTGCTGCTCATCCGGAGCTTCCCGTGCTTTAGGGGAAATGGTTTCCCTATCCCAGGCATGTCTTGGCATCTCCAGTGTTTTCTTGATCCAGAAGGAGGGCAAAAGATCTGTAGAATATTAAATTTTGAACAAATAAAGCAGTCATGCCAAAAACGCTGCGTTTTCGTGTCAGGCTGGAAGGCGGCAGGAGTGTAAATTTTGGTCTGACAAAAAAAGCAGCAGTGATTAAAATGTTGTGACCATTGACAAATTTTCTAGAGAACTGGTTGAGAAATCCAGCAAAACTCATTCTTTCCAGTGGAAAGCCTTCACATTTCCCTGGATGTGCATTTTCAAAGAAGAATAGATTTTTATCAAGAATTTCCACCGAGCTGTTTCACTAACCGAGGCGGAAATTACCTTCCCTCAACTCCCTTCAATTACAGCAGTTTTGCTTTTCCCCTTTTTCTCCTTTTTTTTTTTTCCCTTTTCCCTCTTTTTTGTCTTTCTTTCATGATCCAGAGCTTCGTCTGCTGCAGGAGCTGAAGGATATCCTGGGAAGGGCCTGGCAGATCTCCCTCCTCAGGCCACCCCAACTGGGCAGAGAGGAGAGCATTTCTCTTGCTCTGTGTTCAGACAGAGCCCAAATTAACCTAAATCTCCCCAGCCCTGATAAGATAAGGAAGATAAGGAGTCCTTTCACCCAGCTGAAGGTACATCCCTTTCCAGAGGGCTGCTGGAGGTACAGTTTATTTTATTTTCCCTGATATTGCTGCAGCTCCCGTTCCCAAACCCTTTTGATCTCATCCAGGCCCATCCTGGTGCTGCCTGGGATGTTCTGCTGGTGAATGTGGCGCTTTCTCTGTGGCTTTGGGATGCGACAAGAGGCTGGTGGCACCTCCAGGACACCGCCCTGTGTCCCTCCCATCCGCAGGGCTGCTTCCCATTATCCCTGCCTGCCCCAGCGGCTCCGTGACTGGCACAGCTCCCCTGGCAGCCTCTCCCAGCCCGGGGGGAGGCCGGGCATGTTGTTCATGACACTTTTCCTCCTCTCCAGGGGCTCTGGCCGGGCTGGGCCCTCCATGCCGAGGTGCCTCGGGGTGTGGCAGATGTGGAACGTGTCCCCCCGCGTCCCTCCTGCCTCTGCAGCGTCACCTCCCCGGGCTGGGGGTTTGGGGACAGATGTGCCACGTGTTCTGCAGCTGGATCCTCCCTGCCAGCTGTGCTGGGCTGCCTGCACGGGGACGCTGCCATGGGCACAGGGAGCACTGTCACAGGGAATTGTCCTCGTGCAGAGCCGCTGTCCCTGCTCCCAGGCTTGGGATGCTGTGGGGACAGGTGGCACTGGGAGGTGGCTCTGCAGGACCAGGTCCCGGCCGCTGTCCCCAGCCTGTTCTCGTGCTCTCTGGAAAGAGGAAGGGGATGGTTTCCCTGAAGGAAAGCTGAGCTCCGTGGCAGGAAGGGCTCCTGCCCAGGGGTGACCGTCCCACTGTCCCCAGCCTCCAGAGGGGACAGAATGCTGCCAGTGCCCGCCGGATCTCATCCCCATCCCGAGCCGTGGCAGGAGCTGGAGCGGCAGTGCCCCGTGACCGCGTGCCACCACCCCCTGCGTCACTGTCACCGCTCTGGCACAGGATGTGGCTCCTCACAGGCTCGGCCGGGAGGTGAGGCTGCGGTGGGGAGCCGAGGTCACCGGGGCCTGGGGGGACACTTGGGTGGCAGGGAAACCCCTGGAAGGTGCCTGGATCTGCCCCTGCTGAGCCTGGGAGCTGGGACAGCGCATGGGGACCCCGCGTGCTCACAGGGGTCACAATCCACTCACAGGTGTTTGCTTTGGCCCCTGCCTCCCTGGAGCGAGGGACACCAACCTTTGGCCCTCCAGGACAACTCTTTGCCATTCCTGCTCTAAAGCCTCACCCCAGGAGCTCTGAGCCAGCACCAGCTCTGCCCCTTTAGCCCCTCCTGGAGCTGTCCCCTCCCTGTGTCCCCAGGGTGGCCACCACCAGGCAGGGGGATGGGATGGGACAGGACCTTTCCCAATGTTTTCCCAGCTCCTTTGGTCTCCCCGCAGCAGTGAAGCCCCTGCTGGGGAAGGGAAGCCTCTCCTGGGCTGGGAATCCCCTCCAGCCCCCCCCCAGCCCAGTTTGGAAGGGGAAGGAAGGGGTATTTTTAGCACTCACCCTCCGCTTGTTCCAAGGATTGAGCTAAAAAGAGGAATTGACGTTCAAAGGAGGGCTGGCTTTGCTTTAAAAGGAAGGGTTTGTGTTTTTCCTACTACTCCGTCATTGCAAAACTTTCCTGTGAAAAGGGATTGGTAAAAATACCTCTGGTGGGAGGTGGCAGCCTGTGACAGTTCCCTGTGCTGGCACTGCTTCCATTCCCAGTCCCCAGGGTGAGCTCCCATCCCAAAGCAAGGGATGGGGTGGGACCAAGCCCCCCGGTCCTGGTGCTGATCACAGCTCCCATCACCTGTGAAGGGAATTCCCTCCATCCTGGAGGGGTTCCTCTCTGCATTCCAGCTCTCCAGCAGCTTTTCCTGACCATTCTCACAGCTTCAGAACCCCCTGGGCACTCAGGTGCCTTCCCAGCTGCCTCCCAACCCCAGCGCTGTGCTGGCACCCCTGGAGATCCCTGAGGAGGTGGAGCTGGAAGCCCAAGGAACAGAACCCCAGACATCAGGTTTGGTGTTTAGGGGTCATCCTGTGTTCCTCCTTTTCTCTCTGCCCTTTAACCAAGTTCCCTGTAACCTCTCGTGGATTTGGGAGAATCTGAGGGATGCCCCTTCTTCCAGCCCAGAGGGCCATTGCTTGGCCAGCTGGACAATGAGCCTGCACCCCAAGGGTGGGACAAGGAGGTGGCAGCAAACCACGTTTGTGTCCCCAGAACCCGCACGAGGCCAAGAGAAATGCGGGGTCTCTGTGCTGAGCTCTGCTCTGCTGCTCATCCGGAGCTTCCCGTGCTTTAGGGGAAATGGTTTCCCTATCCCAGGCATGTCTTGGCGTCTCCAGTGTTTTCTTGATCCAGAAAGAGGGCAAAAGATCTGTAGAATATTAAATTTTGAACAAATAAAGCAGCGATGCCAAAAACGCTGCGTTTTCGTGTCAGGCTGGAAGGCGGCAGGAGTGTAAATTTTGGTCTGACAAAAAAAGCAGCAGTGATTAAAATGTTGTGACCATTGACAAATTTTCTAGAGAACTGGTTGAGAAATCCAGCAAAACTCATTCTTTCCAGTGGAAAGCCTTCACATTTCCCTGGATGTGCATTTTCAAAGAAGAATAGATTTTTATCAAGAATTTCCACCGAGCTGTTTCACTAACCCAGGCGGAAATTACCTTCCCTCAACTCCCTTCAATTACAGCAGTTTTGCTTTTCCCCTTTTTCTCCTTTTTTTTTTCCCCTTTTCCCTCTTTTTTGTCTTTCTTTCATGATCCAGAGGTTCATCTGCTGCAGGAGCTGAAGGATATCCTGGGAAGGGCCTGGCAGATCTCCCTCCTCAGGCCATCCCAGCTGGGCAGAGAGGAGAGCATTTCTCTTGCTCTGTGTTCAGACAGAGCCCAAATTAACCTAAATCTCCCCAGCCCTGATAAGATAAGGAAGATAAGGAGTCCTTTCACCCAGCTGAAGGTACATCCCTTTCCAGAGGGCTGCTGGAGGTACAGTTTATTTTATTTTCCCTGATATTGCTGCAGCTCCCGTTCCCAAACCCTTTTGATCTCATCCAGGCCCATCCTGGTGCTGCCTGGGATGTTCTGCTGGTGAATGTGGCGCTTTCTCTGTGGCTTTGGGATGGGACAAGAGGCTGGTGGCACCTCCAGGACACCGCCCTGTGTCCCTCCCATCCGCAGGGCTGCTTCCCATTATCCCTGCCTGCCCCAGCGGCTCCGTGACTGGCACAGCTCCCCTGGCAGCCCCTCCCAGCCCGGGGGGAGGCCGGGCATGTTGTTCATGACACTTTTCCTCCTCTCCAGGGGCTCTGGCCGGGCTGGGCCCTCCATGCCGAGGTGCCTCGGGGTGTGGCAGATGTGGAACGTGTCCCCCCGGGTCCCTCCTGCCTCTGCAGCGTCACCTCCCCGGGCTGGGGGTTTGGGGACAGATGTGCCACGTGTTCTGCAGCTGGATCCTCCCTGCCAGCTGTGCTGGGCTGCCTGCACGGGGACGCTGCCATGGGCACAGGGAGCACTGTCACAGGGAATTGTCCTCGTGCAGAGCCGCTGTCCCTGCTCCCAGGCTTGGGATGCTGTGGGGACAGGTGGCACTGGGAGGTGGCTCTGCAGGACCAGGTCCCGGCCGCTGTCCCCAGCCTGTTCTCGTGCTCTCTGGAAAGAGGAAGGGGATGGTTTCCCTGAAGGAAAGCTGAGCTCCGTGGCAGGAAGGGCTCCTGCAGCCCAGGGTGACCGTCCCACTGTCCCCAGCCTCCAGAGGGGACAGAATGCTGCCAGTGCCCGCCGGATCTCATCCCCATCCCGAGCCGTGGCAGGAGCTGGAGCGGCAGTGCCCCGTGACAGCGTGCCACCACCCCCTGCGTCACTGTCACCGCTCTGGCACAGGATGTGGCTCCTCACAGGCTCGGCCGGGAGGTGAGGCTGCGGTGGGGAGCCGAGGTCATCGGGGCCTGGGGGGACACTTGGATGGCAGGGAAACCCCTGGAAGGTGCCTGGATCTGCCCCTGCTGAGCCTGGGAGCTGGGACAGCGCATGGGGACCCCGCGTGCTCACAGGGGTCACAATCCACTCACAGGTGTTTGCTTTGGCCCCTGCCTCCCTGGAGCGAGGGACACCAACCTTTGGCCCCCCAGGACAACTCTTTGCTGTTCCTGCTCTAAAGCTTCACCCCAGGAGCTCTGAGCCAGCACCAGCTCTGCCCCTTTAGCTCTCCTGGAGCTGTCCCCTCCCTGTGTCCCCAGGGTGGCCACCACCAGGCAGGGGGATGGGATGGGACAGGACCTTTCCCAATGTTTTCCCAGCTCCTTTGGTCTCCCTGCAGCAGTGAAGCCCCTGCTGGGGAAGGAAGCCTCTCCTGGGCTGGGAATCCTCCAGCCCCCAGCCCAGTTTGGAAGGGAAGGAAGGGGTTTTTTAGCACTCACCCTCCGCTTGTTCCAAGGATTGAGCTAAAAAGAGGAATTGACGTTCAAAGGAGGGCTGGCTTTGCTTTAAAAGGAAGGGTTTGTGTTTTTCCTACTACTCCGTCATTGCAAAACTTTCCTGTGAAAAGGGATTGGTAAAAATACCTCTGGTGGGAGGTGGCAGCCTGTGACAGTTCCCTGTGCTGGCACTGCTTCCATTCCCAGTCCCCAGGGTGAGCTCCCATCCCAAAGCAAGGGATGGGGTGGGACCAAGCCCCCCGGTCCTGGTGCTGATCACAGCTCCCATCACCTGTGAAGGGAATTCCCTCCATCCTGGAGGGGTTCCTCTCTGCATTCCAGCTCTCCAGCAGCTTTTCCTGACCATTCTCACAGCTTCAGAACCCCCTGGGCACTCAGGTGCCTTCCCAGCTGCCTCCCAACCCCAGCGCTGTGCTGGCACCCCCCTGGAGATCCCTGAGGAGGAGTGGAGCTGGAAGCCACAAGGAACAGAACCCCAGACATCAGGTTTGGTGTTTAGGGGTCATCCCTGTGTTCCTCCTTTTCTCTCTGCCCTTTAACCAATCCCCTGTAACCTGGTGGGGGATTTGGGAGTGACCTGGGACCCTTCCTCAAGGGCCATTGCTCCAGCACAATGTGGCCTTTGCACCCCAAGGGAATCGTTTGGGAAGGACAATGACTCAAGCCTTGTGTTCTGGTTTCAGTGCACATGATCCCAAGTCAAAGGAAGGTCACGAGGGGACAATAATCAACCATCCAGGCGCGTCCTGTCAAGGTGAGAGGTCACGGGGGGGATGGCAACCAACCACCAGTTTGGTTCTGTCAAGGAAAAGCACCTTCCAGAAAGAGAGGAAGTAGCACAGCCAGGGAGAAAGTGAAAGCCTAAAAAGTGGGTTTCAACCTGTCATGCCTTGCAAAACCTGGGGTCAGCTGGGCTTGTGTCAAATGTCACCTCCCACTGTGGGAAAATCCCGGCCTACCTGGTTCCTCACGGGCTCCAGGCAGCACTTGTGGTTTTGCGCTTGTAAGGGAGAGAGATCCCAAGAAATGCACCTTGTGACAGGCACGAGCCAGCCCTGGGGCCCTGCCAGGGCAGAAAAAGAAGTAGAAATGGTGAGCCTGTGCTGACCCTACAGGAGGTGCAGCCAGGGGGGTCGGGCTCTGTTCCCAGGGGACAGGACAGGAGGACACAGCTCCCAGCTGTGCCAGGGCAGGTTTAGTTGGGTATTAGGGAAAATTTCTCATGGCAAGGGCACCCAGGGCAGCGGTGGAGTCACACCCCTGCAGTGATTTAAAATCCACGTGGATGGGGGATTTTGGGGACACGGCCAGCATTGGCCTTGGCAGTGCCGGGGGAACATCCTGCAGCGGCTCATCCCTCATCCCCCTCCAGGTGCTGTTTGGGGACGGTCACTGCTGGTGACAGCTGGCCTCTCTCCAGCCCCTCCTTGTCCCTAACCCTGTGAATGGCACCGAAACTGCCTTTGTTCCCCTCTCCGGGGGGCAGGACCCGCGGCTATAAAAGGGGCGGTGGGGCCGAGCGGCCCCGGCCCTGCCCGCAATCCCTGTCCCAGCCTCATCCCAGCCGCACTCCCACCTCCATCCCAGCTCCCAATCCCTGTCCCAGCCTCATCCCAGCCCCACTCCCAGCTCCATCCCAGCTCCCAATCCCTGTCCCAACACCATCCCAGCTCCCAATCCCACTCCCAGCTCCCACTCCCAGCCTCATCTCAGCTCCCAGTCCCTGTCCCAGCCTCATCCCAGCTCCCCACTCCCTGTCCCAGCTCCCAGTCCCTGTCCCAGCCCCACTCCCAGCCCCATCCCAGGTCCCAATCCCCATCCCAGCTCCCAGTTCCCATCCCAGCCCCATTCCCGGCCATGGGCCCCTCCGCCGCCGCTGCCACCGCGCTGCTGTGCCAGCTGGGGCTCTCCGCAGCCATCCAGTGGCTGTGAGTAGGGATCGGGGTCTCTCCTCCCAGAGCCCCTCTTGGCGGTCCCTCGGGGCGCCGCGGCCCCCGCAGTGACCCCCAGCTCTCCCCACAGCGGGCTGGCGGGCAGCGGGGTGGCCTGGAACGAGAGCCAGCACTGCCGGCTGCTGGCGCCCGAGCAGCTGCAGCTGTGCCGCCGGCACCTGGAGGCGATGCCCAGCATCGTGCGGGCCGCCCGCCGGACGCAGCAGCTGTGCCAGCAGAGCTTCGCGGACATGCGCTGGAACTGCTCCTCCATCCAGCGCGCCCCCAGCTTCGGCCCCGACCTGCTCACAGGTAAGGGATGCTCCTCCCGCCCCATCCCGGGCTTGGCAGCGCCTGGGTTCCTGTTTTGGGGTAAATATGCTGCCTTTTCGCGGTGTTAATCCTGCGCAAGTTCCGTCTGGGGGAGGTGACAGACAGTAAATTCCATTTCAAACAGCTGCCAGAGGTGCCCGAAAAAGCGGGGGAAGAGGTGGGGGGTACGGTCAGTGTAACCCAGGGACCACAGGTTAAAACCGAGGGGCCTTGCGTTCATCCTGCCGCAAGGCGAAATAAAGAAACTCCTTTCACCGAGAGATGCGCTAGAGGGGAGCCTGGCTGGGCAGCGGGGAAGGAAACATGCCTGTTTTCTCCGCAGGAACGCGGGAAGCCGCCTTCGTGCACGCCCTGGCAGCGGCGGCCGTGGCCCAGAGCATCGCCCGCTCCTGCGCCTCCGGGGAGCTCCCGCGCTGCTCCTGCAGCCCCGCGCCCGCCGAGCCCCCCGCGCCCGGCTCCCGCTGGGGCGGCTGCGGCGACAACCTGAGCCACGGGCTGCAGCTCGGGGCCGCCTTCGCCGACGGCTCCGCCAGCCGGCCGGCGCCGCGCCCGGGCTCCGCGCCGTGAACCGGCACAACGGAGCCGTGGGACGGGCGGTGGGTGCGGGACCGCCGGGGATGCGGGTTGGGATGGGGGGTACGGAGCCCACCAGGGGCGCTGCGGTCTGGGGTGGGGTGTGTGAGCCCCCCCAGGACTGCCCGGGGGTGGCACAGTGGGTCTGAGCCCCCTGGGATGGATGGAGTTCAGCACCCCTCAAAGCAGCAGAGGTCCCTAATTTAAGGCAGCAGATGTCAGAGGTTTTTGGGATGTCCTGAACGTCAGGAGGCAACAAAATGGTTAAAAAGTGTGTTAGCAGACACCCCCCCCAAACACACACACTGCTGCTCATCCCCAGACATCCCACACCCTTTCCACAACAGCGCATTTGGCACTTCACACCAGTATTCCCAGTTCACACCAGTACTCCCAGTGCTCTGGGAGAGCTGGGAGACAGCTCTCTGGGAGACAGGAGAGCTCTTCTTTCCACCCTTCTCACTGGAAAACAGCTCCTCCTGCCCCACTCCAGCTGGACTCCCCAGCCCATCCCATCTTTTCTCTTCCATCCACTCCTGGTCCCCGGGTGAGGCTTGGGAAACTTCCAGCCCCATTGCCAGCTCTCCTGGAAGTTCCCCAAGGATCCGGTTCTTATCAGAAGGGATTGAAGCAGGGCCGAGCCCCTGATTGCCCCATTGTGTTCAGCTCTGAGCACTTCCATGCCTTGAAACTCCCGTGGGTGCCCTTGGGAGTCAATCCCTGGGGCAATACCAGGAGAGAGCAAACTCACCTGGTTTCCCTGCAGGTGCTCAGTGACTCCCTGGATACCAGGTGTAAATGCCACGGGGTTTCAGGCTCCTGCTCAGTGAAGACCTGCTGGAAAGGGCTGCCAGACCTGGGTGAAATCGCCTCTGACCTCAAATCCAGGTACCTGGCAGCCCTCAAGGTGACCCATCGGCTCGTGGGGCCCAGGAAGCAGCTGATCCCCAAGGAAGGGGATGCCAGGCCAGTGACAGAGATGGATCTGGTTTATCTCATCAGCTCTCCTGACTACTGCACCCCAAACCCCCAGCTGGGTTCTCTGGGGACACAGGACAGGTAGGAAGAACTCGGGCTCTGATTCCAGGCGTGCCTGTTCCACTGGGGTTTGGGTGTCCTGGGCAGCTGATGTGGCTGGGCTGGGGTGAGCCTGCAGATCCTGAGATCCTGAACCCCTGAACCCCTGTCTTGTGAGACCCTTCCTGCACTGCTGTGTCCAGGTCTGGGGCTCCCAGCACAAGACTGGCAGGGACTTGTTCAACAAGTCTGTGTGTGCCCATGGAGATGCTCTGAGAGCTGGAGCCTCTCTGGAGCCAGGCTGGGAGAGATGGGGGTGCTCACCTGGAAAAGAGAAGGCTCCAGGGAGATCTCAGAGCCCCTTCCAGGGCCTAAAGGGGCTCCAGGAGAGCTGGAGAAGGACTTGGGACAAGGGATGGAGGGATAGGACAAGGGGGAATGTCTTCCCACTGACAGGGTTAGTTGGGATATTGGGAAGGAATTCCTGGCTGTGAGGGTGGGGAGACCCTGGCACAGGGTGCCCAGAGAGCTGTGTTTGCCCCTGGATCCCTGGAAGTGCCCAAGGCCAGGCTGGACAGGACTTGGAGCAACCTGGGACAGTGGAAGGTGTCCCTTCCTGTGGCAGAGATGGCACTGGATGATCTTTAAGGTCCCTTCCACCCCAGCCTTTCCATGATTCCATGATCCTGCAGCCTCCTGCTCTGAGCACACCCACTCTGGGGGAGGCCAGGGCCGGGGAGGGCAGGTCCCCAGGTCCCCATCTCTCTGCAGGCCGTGCAACAGGAGCTCAGTGGGCAGTGACAGCTGTGACCTGCTGTGCTGCGGCCGTGGCTACAACACCTACACGGAGGAGGTGCAGGAGCGCTGCCACTGCCGCTACCGCTGGTGCTGCTCCGTGGTGTGCCGGCGCTGCCGCCGCAGCCTGGAGAGACACGTCTGCAAGTGAGCAGGAGAACCCCTCTGGCACCCACCAGGCACGGCTGGACACCAGGAGCCCGCCCCAAGGGATGCCCCCAGCAAGGAGGAGGCTGTGCAGGAAGCCTGGTCGCTCATGGAAAGCCTCAGACTGAGAGATTTTTGGGAATTTTCGGTGCCTTCCAACCCAGACCTCGGGGCAGGACAAAGAGCTGCCCTCCTGCAGCTGGTCAGTGGCCAGCCCTTTGTCTCCAGCTGGGAAAAGCCATTGATCATCCCACAGGCCCCTTTCTCTGGGGGAAACAGGGACCCTGGGCTGCCATTGTCCCTTTGCAGGAGGATTCTGACAGCTCCTGAAAGCCAGGAGTGATAGATGGAAGGGGGTAGAGTTATCCACTGGGAGAAGGCTGCAGGGATGGAACGCTGCTGCTTCGGGTGAGGGGGTCATGGGCAGCTCCCTTGGGAACAGGACTCTGCTCTGGGCTCATCCAAGGAAAAACGCTGCTCCGGGAACCTTTGCAGCATCCCAGTGGATGCATGGAGATGGTGCTGCTCTTGTTAATGGCAGAGACATCGGGACAGGAGAGCTCCTGCCTGGCAAACCCACACCACCAACCACCATGTGTTAACAGCCCAGCCATGGCGTCACTGTAGCTTCTGCCCCCATGTCAGAGGTGGGAGCACACTCAATGCATGGAATTCTCATGGCTTGTCCTTCCTGCCCTTCCTTCTGGCCCACTGAGGTCTTCAGCCCACTCCTTCTGCCATTCAGGACCAGATGTGTTGGAATTCTGGCCTGGAGAGGGGACACACATCCAGGGTCTTGGGGAAGCAAGAAATAACCTTTATTTTCTGTACTTCCTGTAAGTGGGATTCTGGTGTGTGTTTTTAAATAAATGTTATAACTCTCTGTGCCTTGTTTTCTAGGACAATCTTTCCTGCATGTCCTTCCAAGCTGGTCCTGGAGAAAAAGGCTGTAAGGAAAGCCTTGTGTCCATAAAGCCCTATATCCATATTTTTCCTTTCCTTTTCTGAGGGCCAGCTCACTTTTAACTCTTTCTGCTTCTCACTGGCCCAGATTTGCCCTTAATTACAGAGCCCTGCCTTCCTCAGCTCTTGTTTTATCCTCTGCTTCCTCAGGTCTCTGTCTGCCTGGGATTCAGGGCTGCTGCTGGGAGCTGTGGCAGTCCAGGGTTATTTTCTGATCCTTGGGAATGTGGGCTGGATGAGCCCAGTGTGTGTGTGTGAACAGAAAGGGGTTGGGAGCCAGGGATGGGGGCTCCCACATTTCCCACAGCGTGGAATCTGGCCAAGCACTCGGATGGGATGAGATTCTTGCTGGTGCAGCCTTTGGAGAGAAAGGATGAGTCCCAACAGGTGCTGCAGGGACTCCACAGCACCAGCAGGACAGGTAAAGGGGATGGGAACCCTCAGGTGGATTCCTGAGGCTCCCAGCACTGCCTGGAGGCTCCAACAGCTCTGCTCTATTTTCAGTTCCCATTGAGCGGAGTTGGCTGCGCTCAGCCCGAGCTCAGCTGGCCGATTACTCATTCCCATATCCATTCCATCGCTTTTAATGGTCTCTGCTGGGTCACGGAATCAACGGAATCAACGCATGAGCTTTTCTTGTAAAACACCCCCTGCCCTTAATGTGCTCCAGGTTTCTGTGAGAGCAGGGAAGGAATCAGAGGTGGCTGGAGAGGATGGAGGGGCTGGGAGCCGAGGATGGAGGGGCTGGGAGCCGAGGATGGAGGGGCTGGGAGCCGAGGATGGAGGGGCTGGGAGGATGGAGGCCGAGGATGGAGGGGCTGGGGGCGAGGGCTGGGAGCCGAGGATGGAGGGGCTGGGAGCCGAGGATGGAGGGGCTGGGAGCCGAGGATGGAGGGGCTGGGAGCCGAGGATGGAGGGGCTGGGAGCCGAGGATGGAGGGGCTGGGAGCCGAGGATGGAGGGGCTGGGAGCTGAGGAGGCAGGGGCTGGGAGCTGAGGATGGAGGGGCTGGGAGCTGAGGATGCAGGGGCTGGGAGCTGAGGATGGAGGGGCTGGGAGCTGAGGATGCAGGGGCTGGGAGCTGAGGATGGAGGGGCTGGGAGCTGAGGATGCAGGGGCTGGGAGCTGAGGAGGCAGGGGCTGGGAGCCGAGGATGGAGGGGCTGGGAGCCGAGGATGCAGGGGCTGGGAGCCGAGGATGCAGGGGCTGGGAGCCGAGGATGCAGGGGCTGGGAGCTGAGGATGGAGGGGCTGGGAGCTGAGCCCGAGCTCGGGGAGTGCCAGGAGCGAGTTAACTCTCCTTATCAGTTGTTAATATGCCATGGACGGGCTCTGCCCGCTGCCATCTCCCTTCCGAGAGCCCTGGAAAACCGCAGCTGCCCAAGGCCAAAAGCGATCTCGAGTTTTCCTTTTAGAATGCAATTAGGGGTCAGTGCCCGGCATTCCCAAGAAAAAGGAGCTTCAGCTGTCAGGCTGCCTCATTGCCTTCCTCCATCCATCTCCCCGCGCATCCCAGATCGCAGGGGGGTGACAACGGGAGGGGCTGCGAACTCCGCCGAGCATTGCAAAACGGTGGTGAAAGGGGAAAAAAAAACAAAAAAAAACCCGGGAAGGATCTTGAGGGCATGAGGACTCCAGCCAGGAGGGTGGGAAATGTGATTTGCATTTGGTAACTACAAACACACATGGCCTGGGGGAGAGGAGAGGAGCCACAATAGCAAGGAATGCCCAGGGGAGCCGTCGGGATCCCTCCTAGAGAGGTCCGGTTGGAATTCTGCCTGGGAAAAGGCAGGGTCAAGTGCTGAATATGCAGAATCCACTCCTCCTCTCCCTCCTTGACTCCAAACCCGACAGGGGAGAGCTGGGAAAGGGCTGGAGGGGTCCCTGTGCTGCTGAATCCTGCGGGAAATGGGAAGGAGCCGGAATTGGCTGGAGAGTGCAAAGGGTCAGGCTGGCAGGGGGTGACAGCTCTGTGACAGCGCTCTCAGTGGGGGCTGCTGGAAGCCGGGCCCACACCTGGAATTAGCAGGGATGTGAGATCTGCAGGGCTGGGAGCACCCCCCGGGAACCGGGAGCCAGAGGAGGGATGCGGTGGAAATGAGCCCTGTGTTTGTCCCCAGGGGTTTTAAGGGAGTAACGCTGGTGTGAACGTGGTTATTTGTTGCTGGTCAGACTTGTGCAAACAATAAAGTCGGGAGGAAGGCGAGTGATTTGCATGGGTTCTTTTGATTTTGCTGTTAAAACGCTGATTTATATTTATTTTCCCTTTTATTTCCTTATTCATTGAGGGACGCTGCATAACTCATTCCAGGAGGGTAACATGAGCAACAAACCGTTAGTAATTAAGTATTTCGGAAGAAGGATGCTCCAAAAGTTCAAGGATATGTTGGGCCATTTCTTCTGCACAGCCCAGCAGCGCTGCTCCCACTGGAATGTGGATGGGGACCTGCATTTGCTTTTCCTTGTGCTGCTCACAGAGTTGAGCCAGGAGCAGGAGAAAGCCCAGGGTGGGCTCAGCTGTGGGGCCACATCTCACAGAATCAGGGAATGCTGGATTGGTTTGGGTTGAAGGGACCTTAAAACTCACCCAGTTCCACCTCCTGGCGTGGGCAGGGAGCCTTCTCCTACCCCCGGGTGCTCCAAGCCCTGTCCAGCCTGCACTGCTGGGAATATTTGGGGGATGTTGCTGTGACCTTTGGGATGGTTGGTCCGTGCGCCATCACACCACAAGGCACAGACATGAGTAAACGCCTGTATTTAAGGAAAAACCCTTCCCTCTCTGTTCTCCTTTGTTCCCGGGGCGTTCAGGAGAACAGAGAGCAGAGTCGTGGTGCTCTACGGGTGACAAACCAAAGCAGGGATTGTCCGTGTGGGGATCTTCAGCTGAGGGACAGGGACAATCAGGGGTGAGTAAGAGCCATAAGGTCTGAGGGGGAACCAGCTGCAGCCTGAGGAATTTTGGGTGCAGCTGGGAGGTCAGTTCTGCAGGGGGTTTGGAGGAGAAGCAGCTCTCCATGCCTTGGAATCATGGAATTCTTGGGTGGTTTGGTAGAAGGGACCTTAAAGTCCATCCAGTTCCACCCTCTGCCGTCGGCAGTGACACCTTCCCCATCCCAGGTTGCTCCAAACCCCATCCAGCCTAGATTTGGAACATTTCCAGGGATGGAACAGCCACAGCTTCTCTGGGAAATCCATTCCAGGGTCTCCTCACCTTCCCAGGGAAGGATCTGATTTTTCCCAGGAGGAATTTCTCAGCAGGATGGGAGCCTGGGCACTCTCTCCTCAGCAGAGCAGACAGTGATGGGGCCATGAACCCCCCTGTGGGGCTGCCATCCCACTGGGAATACCCAGGAGTTCCTCCCAGCAGCAAAATGGGGCCAGACAGGTTGGGAGGACCCACAGCACTCCTGGGCTCTGTGAGTAACCAACCACTCATTGCACAATCTGACACAGGCATGAAGGAAACAAACAGAGTCTATCGTAAACTGAGTCATGCTCAGAGGCTGAGTTGGAATTACTCAGGAGTGACGAGCAGTAGTAGTGATTGCTACATCCATGCTTTGCTCACAGCCAGGTCAATCACCTGTATTTCTAAGGGAAATAACCTGCTCCTAAAAGCACAGGTTTAACCCCAACCTGCCTGATGCCTGGTTGAATTTTAGAGATTTTAGGAGTGAAATAAATGAAGAAAAAAAAAAAAAAAAAAAAAAAGGTTGCATGCTCCACTTGTACTGTAGAAAAAATAGAGAATAGGAAGGTGCTGTGCTTACACAAATAAATTGATATTTATTGACTGCACTGTCGAGGATCTCCACTGTGTCTCCCTTTTATGCAGCGGGAAAACGGATGTTTTCTGCCAATTTATCTAATTATCCACATTTTTTTTCCAGTTTCCCAGCCTCCATCCCAGCGCTCCCTGCCAGGACCCGCGTGGGCCGGCGCACCAGGCAGGACCTGGCAGGGAAAAGCGCGCGGGCCCTGGAGGCCCCTGAGGGCCCCCGGCCGCTCCGAACCGCCCCTGCCCGCGGTGCCCGCCTGCCGTGGGGGCTCCGGGGCCGCGGGCCGAGCGCGGGCCCATCAGGGCGCCCACCGGGCCCGCTGTCCCACAGCCTGCCCTCACCAGCATGGCGGCTCCGCGCCGCGGCTGCGTCCCTGCCCTCCCCAAGATGGCGCCCGCTGTAGCGCCAGCTGTGACCTCCCCAAAATGTCGCCCCGTGTTGTATCTATGGCAGTGACCTCCCCAAGATGGCGGCCGGGGCGGGTACGGTCGCTCCGGACCGCGCCGGAAGTGGCGGCGGCGCCGTTCCCGGCCCATGATGGCGGAGGCGGGCGCGGACGGCCCCCGGCTGGCGGAGCTGCTGGCGTTGGGACGGCGGCTGTGGGAAGAGCTGGAGGCCAGCACCGAGCCCTCCTCGGGAGCCCCGGCCGTGCAGGACAAGGTGCGGCAGGGGCTGGACGCGCTGCAGCGGGCGGCGGCCATGGTGACGCAGCTGGAACTGTTCAGGTGAGCTCCGGGGACGCGTCTGAGGGGACGGGGAGGGTCCCCGGGCAGGGCAGAGGTGGAGCGGGACAGGATCCCAGAATCACCGAGGCTGCACAAGATCTCCAAGACCATCGAGTCCAAGCTGTGACCGACCCCCACCTTGTCACCCAGCCCAGAGCACTGGGTGCCGCATCTGGGCGTTCCTTGGACACCCCCAGGGATGGGGACTCCAAACCTCCTTGGGCAGCCCCTGCCAAGGCCTGGCCACCCTTTCCATGGAGAAATTCCTGCCCATGTCCAACCTGACCCTCCCTGGCACAGCCTGAGGCCGTTCCCTCTCCTCCTGTCCCTGTTCCTGGGAGAAGAACCTCCCCTGGCTGTCCCCTCCTGTCAGGAGTCGTGCAGAGCCACAGGATCCCCCCTAAGCCTCCTTTTCTCCAGGCTGAGCCCCCCAGCTCCCTCAGCCGCCCCTCCCAGGATGACTCCAGCCCCTTTCCCACCTCCATTCCTGTTCCCTGCTCTCTCCCTGGCAGTGAGAACGAGGAGCTGGAGGAGATCGCCTCAGCCGACCTGAAGTTCATGCTGCTGCCGGCGCTGCTGGGAGCCCTGACGCTGAAGCAGGTGGACCTGAGCAGGAGAAAGGAGCACCTGGAGAGTGCCCGGGAGCACTTCCTGCACTTCCTGAAGCTCTGCAGGAACTACGGGCTGGGCTCTTTCCAGCTGCCCACCGGCACCTCCAGCGAGGATGAGGCCAGGAGCTCCCCGGCCCCCCGGGACCCTTCCCAGCCCAACCTGGTGGCCATGGCCATGAGCAGATCAGCCAAAATTGAAAGGTGGGCTCCGTGCAGTGGGAAGGGCTTTGGGAATCACTCTGGGAGGAGCGGGAGCCTGAGGCAGTGCAGGGTTGGACAGGGAAGAGCTTCCCTGGGCTTTGGAATAATTGGATCATAAAATGCTCATTTTAAAAGATGCAGCTCACTGTTTAATGGGGAGGGGCATTTGTGACTCTAGTTTCTGGTCTCTGAGGAAAAACTGCTCAAAGACTTAAAATTAGCTCTTTAATCTTTCATAATTAATCTTACAATTAGTTCTTTAATCACTGCTGGCAGCACAAAGAGTTCCAAACTGGATGTTTCCTACCAGTGGGTTCATTAGAGCTTGAAAAAAAAGGTGGTTGGTGCCTTTGGTGCTTTGGTTGGGATTTTGGCCACTGAGTTGCTCATTGTGGCAACACTGGAAGGTCCAAACTGGGCTGGACTTGCTGGAATTGTGTAGAAAAGCATAGAAAAATATGATTTATATTCTAATTGGGAAGGGTTTCTTTTTTTAGAATTACTCTTTTATGCTCCTTGTCCTCTCAGCTCCCAAAGGTTTATTGGCTCTTACTGTTCATTCTTCAGGTGACAATAATTGAGGGAAGGAGGAAACAAGGATTTAGTAGTTCTCCCTTTAATAACTAATTCCTGAAAAAGTAAAAATTAATTTACCCTGGAAAATTATTATATAGGAAGTTCTTCCCTTTAATAACTAATTCCTGAATAGGTCAAAAAGTCCAAAAAGCCAAAATCATATTTTAAAAACGCCTTGGAAAAGCATTTTATTCTGTTTGTGTGACATGGAATCAACCCAAACCAGCCATTCCATTGATTTTCTCAGTCCTACTTTCTCAGGAGACTGATGTCCCCAGTCTTGCTTAATTTTACCAGGAAAGCTTTGATTTCCAAGGATTCCTCAGTGTTTAGGAGAAAAATAAAATCGTTGAGATCCCTCTGAATTAAATGCAATTTTACAGCTGCTTTTAACAGACAGGAGAGGCTGAAATTCCAACAGGAACCAGCACAACTTCCATGAAATGTGGTTGATCCTTTTAGAAAGGGTGGTAAAGACTCCAGGGCTGGGCTGGGCTGGAGAAGAATGATTCCATGGTCTGATTTTGCTGTGTTTGGGGCAGATACAAGCAGAAGAAGGAGCTGGAGAACAAACTGGCCTCCATGAGCAGCTCCGTGGAGAGCGGGACAGCGGATGAGGATCAGATCCGGGAATTCTACACCCTCCAGATCCAGAAATGGATCGGCACCAGCCTGGAGGAGATTGAGAGCATCGACCAGGAGCTGGTGATCCTGAAGAGCAGGGATGCAGCCAGGCAGGTGAGAGACCTCTCCTGGGATTCAGGGCATGAGGGGATGAATCCCAGAGGAATTCAGTGGCAGAGTTTTATTCAGTGACTTCCCAGTTGGAATTGAGCTCGATCACAGCATGAGCTGGTAGAGTTTCCTTCATTTTAAATTCTGAGTTTTGGGTTGGGCTCTGCTGCCACACTTCCCCCACAGTCCCAGCCTGTGGAATGCTGCAGCTTGGAATATCAGAGCTGAACTAGGCTGTGCACAGGCTTTTCTGTAGATCCTTAATTCTGAAGAACAGTTGGGTTTGGAAATTAAAATGAGACCCTTGTGGTTTCTGTCAAGCTTCCACTCCTGGTCTGCAGCCTCTCCAGGAGTTATCAGCCCATTTGGAATGACAGAACATTCCCACAGGCCTGCAGTCCCTGTGCAGAACGTTGTGTCCAGGGTTTCTGTGACCTGGGATGTCTGCTGGGAGCAGCAGCTCCTGATGTGCTGGCAGCCCCCTGGCAGGGCTGGTTTGGGGAGTCATTTTTTGGCACTGCAGGAGTCAGCTCCTCTGAGGTGTCCATGGAATGGTGGGCTCAGAACGTTCCACTGCAACAATAAACAACATTTCCTGCTCTGCTCTGAGCTCAGCCCTGGCAGCTCTGGTTTGACCCCAGCAGGTGGCACAGAGGCACAGAAAGTGATTCCTGAAGAGGCACAGTTGAAATTCCTGATTTAAACCAAATTCAGGCCTGGATTCTCCATCCTGGGGCATTGCTCTGACAGCTGAGGTGTTTCTCCTCTACAAGACCTTTAATAACTTCAGGCTGGGAAGCAGAGGGGGAGTTTTGATCCCCTCCATTCCCTGGTGACTGTTGTTTGCATCCCCAGTCTCCAGCAGGTCCCCGTGGCCCTCCCCGGCCAGCCAGAACTCCGGTGAAACCCTTCATCCTCACCCGGGATGCTGCTCAGGCCAGGTATGGATTGGGATGATCCAAACACACTTTGGGACAGTTCTCTCATGTCAAGCCTAAAATATTCCATCAAGTGCAGAAATCCAGGTGGTGCTTTCATGTCTGCACTGGAGTTTGTGGCACCCTGAAATCCGTGCAGGAATTTCAGCACCTAAAGCACAGAATGGGAGAGAAACCAGATCTCCTGTCATGCTGGGCACATGATTTATGCTGAGCTTTCCATGTATCTGCTTCACTTCCCAGGGGTGTCCTGGGGCCACCTTCCCCTGTCCCAGGTTGTTCCAAGCCCTGTCCAGCCTGGCCTTGGACACTTCCAGGGATCCAGGGGCAGCCACAGCTTCTCTGGGCACCCTGTGCCAGGGCATCCCTACTCTCACAGCCAGGAATTCCTTCCCAATATCCCATCTAACCCTGTGCTCTGGCGGTGGGAAGCCATTCCCTCTGTCCTGCCCCTCCAGGCCCTCTCCATCTTTCCCTCAGGCACAGGAAGGCCATGGTTGGGTCACCCCTCAAGCCTGCCTTGTGACATCCTTCCATCCTTAGCACAGATTGGATAATGGAATAGCCCTGTGCCTCTTGCTGTGTTCCTGCTCATTCCAGGGGATTTCACTGCCTGGTTTTGTGCCACTGCAGGGTGTTTGGAGCTGGCTATCCCGGGCTGCCCACCATGACTGTGGATGACTGGTACGAGCAGCGCCGGAAGCAGGGAATTGTGTCCACCCCACAGAGGGTTCCAGGTATGGAACAGAGATGGGAACAGGGGGTTTGGGAAGCCTCTTGAGAGGGTGGGTGAACAAGGATGTGTGCAGGGTATGGAACACCCCTGCCTATGGAAGAATCCAAGCTTTATTAGGAAAACAACTAGGTTAGACTGTGCTTGGCATGTCCAAGGCCAGGTTGGATGGGGCTTGGAACAGCCTGGGATAGTGGAAGGTGTTCCTGGTGGCACTGGATGGGCTCTTCTTGGAGTTCCCTTCCAACCCAGCCCATTCCAAGGTTCTCACTCCTGCTGTCTGGCAAGCCCAGCTCCCAGCAGGCCTTTGGAGAACCTGGATCTCCTCCCTGTCCCTCCCCTCCAGCAGGTGCAAGCGATGATGAGATGCAGAAGCAGCAGAAGGAGTCAGAGGAGGAGGAGGATGATGAGGAAGCTCTTCGGAAAGCTCGGGACTGGGACGACTGGAAGGACACACACCCCCGGGGCTACGGCAACAGGCACAACATGGGCTGATGCTCTGGCTGCCAGCAGGGCCTGGAGATCCTGGGAGAACAACCTGGAGAGGGAGAAGGGAATACAGTGTACATAGGTGGAGCATCTGGGAATTCCCTGGATGGACAGGGCACAGGATGGCAGGAGGACTCGTGACCCCTTTTTGGTGTGCATTCCATGTCAGACTGGAGGCACTGATGGTGTTGGGGGGTGCCCCAGAGCTCTGAGGGGCAGCTCCATGAGGGTCAGGCTCCCTCTGCCCTCCCAGGCGGAGGCAGCCTCCAAGGGGAGCTCCATGGATTTGGAAACTGCTCTTTGTATTGTGGGTGGATATATTTATTTTTTTTTCTCTCTATTTTAAGCAAAATAAACTCTCTTTGTGCTGTCTGGTTCTTGCCATGAAATTCTCTTGCTCTTCATCCCAAGCTTTTCCAGGGGCTGAACTGTGGATGCTCTCATGGAGCCCACAAGGAACAGAACTGGGACAAACGGTGCCATATTCCAAGACAAAGTAGTCAGTGTGTTTTGAAACCCACTAGTACAATCCCTGAAAAGGGCAAAACTGAATCCCTCTGGCACCATTCCTGAATGAGGGAGAAGAGGACTGAGCAGGCACAGAGCAGGTGTGTGCAGGAAGGTGAGGAATCATAGCTGGAAGTTCTGAAGTGCCCAGTGTGGGCTGGTAGCTGTGGGTGGGCTTGTTCCAAACCTGGTAAAATACTGGGATGGAAAAGCAAAGCGTGGCTGGCACTTTGTGTCACCTGGAGCAGTGTCACCTCCACGGTGCTTCCCTACCCTGGGAGAGTGGGATTCTGTAGAAATTTGGTGGTGGTTTTCCTTCCTGTTAGCAGGATTTGGGCACAGCTGGAGTTGAGATGTTTTCCATGCAGCAATCCCTGTCCCCAGCACTGATCCGCACCCAGGAAAGCCTTGCAGGGACTGTGGTCCTTTCTCCCAGGTACTGAGTCCCTAGAACTCACAGGAGGGGTTTGTGGGTTGCAGATCTGCCAGGAAACATTTCTTACTTTCCCACCATGATCCTGTGGGTGTGTTTATCCTCTCCTACACTGGTGTTAGCCAGCACTTCTAGGAGTGCCTCTGGACAGCTTCAGGGATTTATTCCCTGTGGGTTCTTGCTGTTCCTTGGGCTGTTTGCCTGAAGCCCCCCTCAGTGCTGACCCCCTGCTGCTCCTGTTTCCCTTTTTGTCATTTTTGCCCTCAAACCTCTCCAGACAGTGCTCCAGGCTCCAGGCTCCCTGGGCAGGAGGCAGAGGGCCCATCCCGGGGCTGGGAGCAGCAGCAATGGTCTGGTGGCTCTGGAGCTTCAGGGTGATATTTTTGGGTGGCTCTGGGGCTGTCACATGGCAGTGTTTGTGACATTCCCCCAGCGTGGACGGTACCATTCCCAGGGGGATGCGGCATTCCCAGAGGAATTCAGCCCCCGCCAGCACCGGCAGCCGGGACTTTCCAAGGAACGGCAACCTCCCAGCACAGCCCCAGTGCCTCACCCTCTGTGTGACCCTTCCAGGCACCAGCAGTTGCTCTCCATGCTCCTAATCCCAGCTGGAGCAGGTCCCCTCCCCTGAGCAGGGCCGGAGTCCCTCTGGTCACCTGGTTAAAGCCTCTGGACACACAGCCCGGCGCCCTCTGATTGCCAAACTCACCTTTCCACCCACAGCGCCACAGAGCTCCTGCCACCATGAAAACCATCATAGCAGCCTGCTCCCAGAACCTCAGTGGTAAGAGATTCCCAAAATGGGTCGAGATGGCTCCTGGTTCTCCAGCAGTGCCAGCAGCTGGTGGTTGTCACTGTTGTCTGCTTGCTTGGGGGTGCTGAGGAGAAAAGGGGTGTTGGGAGCAATTCGAGAATAACTCCACAGGAAAATGCGCTGTTGCTCTACAGGGATGAAATTTTGGATGGCTCTGGGAGTGTTACACACAAGATTCTCCTGGAAATTCCAAATAGTGGGTTTGAAGAGGCTCCTGTTGCTGTGGATGGGGCTGACAGCAGAGCTCTGTGGGGTTCTCTGTGTCTGTGGTGTGGACATTAATGGGGTTTTTGGAATAGGAGCTAGGAAAATTAAAAAGCAACTGTTTGGTGGGCACAAGTTTGCTGGGAAGAGCTCTGTGTCTTCCCTAGGAAAAAAACATTGGGTTCTGCAGGTGGCTGGGATTTTGGAGATGTGTGGTGGGTGGAAGGGATCACCCAGAACCCAGCATGCTGCATGGGAGAAAAGTACAAAAATTTCCCACTGGAAAATTCCCCCATGGGCCAGAGATGGCTCCAGTGTTTATTTCACTTGTCCCATTCCTGGTTTGGATTGAGCTGGGAAGAACTGAACCTCTGCCAGCTTCCTGAACCAGGGGTTGGTGGTTCTCTTCTGACCCAGGGGTCCCTGGCTTGGGAAGCCACAGGGACAGGGCTGCTCCTGTGTCCCCCTGATCGTCTCTCTGGCCAACATGCAGATTTGGGGTTGTTCTCCCAAGAATCCAAGGCTTTTGTGATGCTGGGGTGGCTCTCTGGGGTGGTCTCAGCCTGGGGACCTTTGGCCAGGAGCACTGTGCTGGCAGGGCCGGCACCTCAGGCCCGTTTTAGGGAGCAGGGATGGGGCCAGGCTTGGAGTTTGGATCCTGGCTCCCAGCCCGGGGAGGTTAATGGTTCACCAAGATCGGCTGGAGGGAAGGGGTGGCAGGGGGAGTGGAGTGGCTGCGCTGCCACTGTGGGGACAGACTGAGATGGCCACCTCCAGCCACCCTGGCTTGGCCTTGCTGCTGGCCTTGGCACTTGCTGGGGGTGGTGCCTCCCTGCTGTGCCAGCTGAGAAATCCCCAAATCCCCTCCCCACCAAGGAGGGCACGGGAATGGTCCTGGCACTGGGCATGGAGCGGGATGTGCCGCTGCTCTCAGCCCTGCTGGTGCACGGAGCTTTTGGGCTTGGGGGTGCCCAGTGCTCCCCGCTCTGGGGACAGCCCTGATTGCCCAGGGCCACCTCCTGGCATGGTCCAGAGCTTCCTGGGGATGCTCCTCCATTCCACCCCCCACATCCCATCCCTCCTCCCCCAGCTGCTCATCCTCCCCACCCCACCTCCCGCCGGCAGCCCGGTGGCCCCGCCCGCGTACGAGCCGCGCTGTTTTGGCCGGGGGCCGTGTCCCCCTCTCCGCAGGCAGCCGGGCCAGCATCCAGACCGCCCTGAGGACGCTGCTGGCTGTGCCCTGGCCCTCGCAGCGCGACATCGGCTCCGCGCTCCAGCTGCTGGCCGTGCTGCAGTGGGTGCTCAGCTTCCTGCTGCTGGGTGAGTGAGTAGGGGGCTGCGGGGGGTCCCGGGGGGCCACACAGCCGCTCACTCCCTGCCCGGCTCCCGCAGGAATCGTCAGCCTCCTGCTCCTCATCTACCTGCTGTTCACCAGCCTCTGGCTCATCCCCGTGCTCTACCTGGCCTGGATCATCTTCGACTGGGACACGCCGGAGAGAGGTGTGCTGGTCATGTCCCTGCTTCCTCCAGCTTTGCAGCAGGATGGGAGTGGGGTTCCCCTTTCTCCAGGTGCCTCCCAGAATTTGGGGAGCACCACATCCCCCTGCTCCTTCCCTCCACTCCCCCATCATCAGCACCACGGTGGGAAGGGGGATGCAGCAGGTCCTCGGGGAGCGTTTCCCTTGGACCAGCTGCTCGCTGGGCTGGGCGACATCTCCTGGGGGCCCTCCCGGCTTTGCAGGTGGCAGGAGGCTGTCGTGCCTGCGGCGATGGACCGTATGGAAGCACTTTCGGGATTATTTCCCGGTGAAGGTACGGCGCCGGGACGGGGTGGGATCACCCAACAGGAGATGCCACCGTCACGTTCCCGTGACTCCTGTTGTCCCCGCAGCTGGTGAAGACCCACGACCTGTCCCCCAGCCACAACTACATCATCGGCTCGCACCCTCACGGCATCCTCTGCGTCGGCGCCTTCTGCAACTTCATCACGGGCTCCACGGGCTTCGAGGAGCTCTTCCCGGGCATCCGCTCCTTCCTCACCACGCTGGCCGGAAATTTCCGCCTGCCCTTGTTCCGGGAGTACCTGATGAGTGGCGGTGAGCGGTGCCTGCCCTGCCCGGCTCCTGATCCCTCCTGAAGCACGGGAGGGATGGCGCTCCCGGCAAGAGGCAGGGCCGGGATGCTGCTCTGCTTGCGTTGTGCCTGAGCGGCAGCGTCACCTCGCAGCTTGCCCACACCCTGCCTGAGCTGCACCTTCACCTTGCTCGCACCCTGCCCGCACCTTGCCTACACCCTGTCGGGGCCTCTCCTCCGCCTTGCCCGCTGCTTGTCCACACCCTGCGCGTTCCCTCCGCCCCGGCTGCCCCACGCTGCCCTCACCGCTCCCTGCCCGCACCTTTCCCACCTCCTGCCCGCTCCCTGCCCGCAGCAGAGGGAGCCCTTGCACTGTCCCTGCCCTGGTCCCTGCCGGGTGTCCGGGCACTGCAGCGCCGCAGCCCCGGTGTCCCGTCCCGCCGCAGGGCTGTTCCCGGTGACCCGCCGCGCCATCGGGTACCTGCTGTCCCAGAAAGGCACCGGCAACGCGGTGGCCATCGTCATCGGCGGCGCGGCCGAGTCGCTGTCCTGCCGGCCCGGCGTCACCACGCTCATCCTCAAGAACCGCAAGGGCTTCGTGCGCATGGCCCTGCGCCACGGGTGGGTCACGGCTGGCTGGGGCACCGGCACTGCCACCCCCGCGGGCCCCGGCGGTGCCCAGCGCCCCGTCACCACCCACCGTGTCCCTCCCTCCTCAGGGCTTTCCTCGTCCCCTCCTTCTCCTTTGGCGAGAACGACCTCTTCCGCCAGGTGGTCTTTGAGGAGGGCAGCTGGATGAGGAGCATCCAGCGGCGCTTCCAGAAGATGATGGGCTTCGCTCCCTGCCTGTTCTACGGCCGCGGCCTCACCTCCTGCCGCTCCCGCGGCTTCCTGCCCTACGCCAGACCCATCACCACCGTGGGTGAGCACTGGGGCTGGGGGGGCACGGGGGACACTGCACTGGCCTGTGTCCCCAGCGAGCCGGGCGTGCGGCCACCAGGGTGACCCCATCCCTGCCGGCAGTGGGGGAGCCGCTGGCGGTGCCCAAGGTGGAGAACCCGAGCCGGGAGCTGGTGGACCGGTACCACGAGCTCTACATCCATGCCCTGCTCAAGCTCTTCAACGAGAACAAGACCAAGTACGGGCTGTCCGAGTCAGACGAGCTGCACATCCTCTGAGCGCCACCAGCACCGGCCCCGTCCTGGCTCATGAGGGCTCTTGCAGGGGGAATTTCAGCCAGCCTGGCATGGGGGACAGGTGGGGGACAGTCCCCACTCTGGTCTGCTGGTCCTCCAAGCTGAGGGGAGGTGGGAGGAGAGGGGAAAGCGAGGGGAGGATTGGGAAAGGCTCCCCCTTGCAGGGGGTTTGGGGGGGCTGAGGGTGACCCAGCTGTTCCCTGCCAGAGGCTGGAGTGGGGCTGGGGCCAGCCGTGGGCATGGTCCCCCTGGGATAACCAGGTCACCACAAGCTGAGGGAGGGGTGTCATGGGAGGAGGGATTCACATGGGGCTTTTGGGGTGGTGTCCTGATGACCAGCGGGACCAGCCTGGGGCACAGCCTACCCTGGGGTGGAAGCAGGACACTCCGGGATGTGAGGACCTGTAGATGTGGCCTGAGCCAGGACCATGTGGCCCCAGATGAGCCTTTCCTGCCATCTCCGTACCCAATACAGATTTTGAACCTCCCAATGCCTGTCTCTGTGTGTTCCAGAGGTTGGGATTGGCAGCACGGTGGCAGTACCCCTGCACTGCCCATCTGGGTGCCCTTGCCACCCGGTGTGCCCCTCCCTAGCAGTCCCACCTCCAGCTGGGGCAGTGTTTGACAGGGCCCTTGCACCACTCAGGTGCAGCCAAGCAGCTCCCAGATGCACCTGAGCCACGTTGGATATAATGGGAGGTGAGGGGCAGCTCTTACTGGTTTAACTGGGCTCAGGAGGGACATCTCCTGCTCTCTCTGCTCTTGGCTCAGTGGTGAGTGAGGGTCTCTCTGGGTGGGACAGGGATGTGGCGCTGGGATGGGCCATCCCTGGGGCCATCTCCTTCCCCTGGGCATCTTCTGTGGGACATGGCTGTGTGTGACTGGTGTGGTGGCTGGGTGTGACACCCCAGTGACACTCTGGGCACCCCTTTCTTAGGCATGGGCTGGAAGGACTTGCAGGGACTGATGGGGACAGGGACTTGCAGGGACTCCTGGGGCTCTTGGAGTGGGGACAGCCCCGTCCCTGTCCCATTCCTGCCAGGCTGGCGTGGGAGCGTCAACAGCACTGATACCAATCTCAGCGCACTGCTCTGCACAGGCACTTGGTCAAACAAAAGGGCTGGGTAAACATTTGAGGAGCAAACACCCATAAAGGGAAATTCCCAAGAACCTTCCTGTCACCACAGGAACTCCGGCTCATCCCCCAGACCTGCCCCAGTGGATTTCTCTGGGGTGAGGATGATTGTCTTGTCCCTCTTCCTTCTGCTGCGGGGAGAAACAGGCCTGAGTGTAGAGAGGGGAAGGGGCTTTATTGGGGGTCATGGGCAGCAAGTGCCCCAGGCCATGTCCCTCCCCTCTGCCAAGGCCAGCAGTGTGACAGGGACATCTCTGAGAACCCGCCCAGCATGGGCTCGGTCCCCAGGTTCAGTCTGGTCCCTGCATGTCACCACTGAGTCACCTGCAAGAGCTGTGCCTGCCCAGGGAGGCACCAGTGTCCTTTCTCTGTAGTGACTTGTCAGCCCCATGTGTCCCCAGGAGTTCAGGGATGGAACGCCAGCCTGCTGCCCCAAAAGAGCCTCCTCAGTGTCCTCCCCATTCCTGTGAGTGCCTGGTGGCTCTCCTGCCCTGAGCAGCACCAGCACCTTCCTCCCACAGTCTCACAGGGCAGAGCTGGGACCAGTCCTGCAGGGCTGGGCAGGGGCAGCTCAGAGCTGGGCACTTGTGAGTGCCCTGAGGGGCTGCAGCTCCTGGAGCCCAGGGCTGAGGCTGCAAACCCCCTCAGCACCCCGCTCCACTGCGTGCAGCCCCAGTCCCTCGGGTGACACTGGCCATGTGGCTGCCGTCCGTGAGGCTGTCTGCAAAGGGTGACACCAGGGCCAGGTCCAGCGTGGGCACAGGCCGGAGGCGCTGGGCGGCCCCGCGACGCAGCCGGCCCCGGTACTTGTCCCCGGCCATGAAGTACAAGATGGGGTCCAGGCAGCTGTTGATGCTGGCCAGCGGCCGCGTGATCTTGTAGCTGAAGTTGATGATGTTGAGGGTCCTGCAGTCGGCCTGGAAGTAGCGGGAGGTGTAGTAGAGGGTGCGGGTGATGTGGAAGGGCACGAAGCAGATGGCGAAAACGGCCAGCACCACGATGATCATCTTGATGGAGCGCCTCTTGCAGGAGGGCATGCGGAGGCCAGGGCTGGAGAAGCTGGGCTTGCAGAGCCGCTTGGCCATCAGGCAGTAGCACAGCACGATGACCAGGAAGGGCACCCCAAAGAGCAGGGCCATGATGGAGGAGCTATAGTGCACGTAGTGGTCGAACTCCTCGGGCTTGGTGGTGTCGTGGCACAGGGTGGTGTTGCCCTTGGAGCTGGTGGTGACGAAGATGAGGTTGGGGATGAGGCAGATGATGACCACGAGCCAGGCGGCCACGCAGACAATGCGGGCGTGCTTGGTCTTCACCCACTTGAGGGAGCGGATGGGGTGGCAGATGCCCATGTAGCGGTGCACGCTGATGCAGGTGAGGAAGAGGATGCTGCTGTAGAGGTTGGCATAGAAGAGGAAGCGCACAATCTTGCACAGCCCCGTGCCGAAGGGCCAGTTGTTGCGGTCTGCATAATAATAGACCAGGGTGGGCAGGGACAGGACGTAGAGCGTGTCCGAGAGGGCCAGGTTGACCATGTAGGTAGTGGTGGCATTCCAGGGCCTCATCCTGGAGATGAACATCCACAGAGCCCAGGAGTTGAGGGGCAGCCCCACCACGAAGACGATGCTGTAGGAGACGGGCAGCAGGATGAACTTGAACTCCTCGTTGAAGACACACTTAGCCTCGGGTGCTGCTGTGCTGTTCCCTCCTGGCCAGGGAGCCGGCGTCGGTGTCCACAGGGAAACTGGGAACATCCTCACCGGAGTGGCCATGGTGTGCCAGCCAGACCTAGGGAACAGTTCATAAAAGCACGCTAGTCACTGATCCCGACCATTGTCAGGCACAAAAGCGTGAAAAGGAGCCAAAATTGCCAGATTTTTCTCCCCCTCCAGGAGCTCCGGCCACTTTGATGGTTCTCTGGTTTTTCTCAACTCGCGCGGGGGGACCGGGCTCGGCAAAGCCTCCCCTCTGCAGTCCCTGCGCTGAGACTCATTAATCAACCATTAATCACCCATTAATTACCCCTTTGAGTTGGCGCAGGGACTGCCGCGCTGCGCGGAGCCGGGAGCGGGCCGGGCACGGAGCCGTGCACTGGGGACGGTGCCTGGCATCGGGGACGGAGCACCACATCGGGGACAGAGCCCGGCACTGGGGACAGAGCCCCACGTCGGGGACCGAGCCCCACATCGGGGACAGAGCCCCACATCGGGGACAGAGCCCCGCGCTGGCCCCGCCGGGCACAGCCCCACGGCCCCGGCGAACAATGAGACCCTGATGAGCACCAGCAGCCCCCGGCCGGGGCCGGCGCAGCCTCTTGGAAGCTGCCTCAGCCTAATTGGCACCATCCTGACAATGCCGCTGCTCCCGGAGGGCTCCTCGGGAGAAGAAAGGCGGGAGGAGAAGAAAGGCTGGTCTGGGGGAATGTTGTGGCCCGGAGAAATCCTGGGGGGGCTGTTAAAGGAGCCTTTGGGGGAGAGTGTCCCTGGACAGCGAGGAGCCGCCGGGTGTTGTCCGTAGGGAAGGATGAGCTGAGCCCTGTGGAGAGAAGCTGCTGGAGCCAAGCCCCAGCTCAAGGCAGAGCAAGCTCACAAGGCCGGCAGGATCCTCCTGGCTGTGCTGGGATCAAAGGCTGGGATCTGTGAATTCCTGGGAAGTCGGCATGAGGACAAGCTGTCAAAGTTCACAGCTCTCTTCTCGAGGGAAAAGGAAGGATCTGCCACCTCCACAGTGTCCAGCAAAGGATTGGTGAGAGCTGCCTGGGACTTGACCCCTCCACACCCTCCACAATCCCTGGTAAAACAACTCCTTCAACAGAGGATGGATGCTTGGATGAGTAACCTGGGAGGAGGAACTGCTGTGCTGCTGGCAGAGGTCAGGGTGTAGCCAAAACCATGTTTGATTGACAAAATTCCTTTTGTCCAGAGCTCACCCAGGAGGTGATGGGCCCCGGGACAGGGGAGGACTCGGGGCTCAGGGATGCACTTTAGCTGGAGCTGGTGCTGCAAGGTGGAAGGACACATCTTCTCAGGCTCCTTCATCCCTTGGCTCCCTCATCATCCCCTCCTGTTTCCCTTTGCCCTGAGGATGTGCAGGCCTCTCCCAGGAGGAATAGCTTTGGGGTGTCTCTGTGGGATCATCCCTGCCACGCCCTGCCTGGAGAGATACCTGGGGTTGACAGAGATGCTCATAAATGACTCAGCAGGCAGATGGGACAGCGGGGTCCCTCCAGCCCTGCTCCCGGGGCTCTGTTTGAGTTGCGGGCTGAGCTCCGGGCCCACATCCAACACCCAGCGGCTCCTGGCCCGCCACAGCTCCCGTCTTTATTGCAGGGATGAGTTCAGAGAGCAACAGGCAGGTCCTGATCAAACATTAACAATGGGGAGAACTTGGTTTGTTTTCTCAGAACCAGGAGGGAAAACAGGCAATAGGAAAACCTGGGCTTGCCAGCAAGGTGCCAGTGGTGGTCCTGGCCTGGCAGCCACATGTCCCCAAGCTGCTGAGGACACGAGGAACCAGGAGATTTTGTTTCCTTTTCCAGCCTCTGAGTGCAAGGGAACACAAAGCTTTGAGCCTGACCAGAGCAGAGCTGCTGCAGGATCAGTGTTCGTGACCCAGGTCACCAACCAATTCAGATATGGAGAAGACAGTACATAAAAGTTAATAATCAAGTGTGAAAAATGCATGAGGAGCTGTGGACTGCTGGACTGCTCAGAGGAGAGCACAGGCACCCAGCCTGAGCAGTCAGCAGTGGGATTTAACCATTCCCAAGCACATTCCTTTGAGGATAACCACCGAAATATAGAAATGCAGAAAAAGATGACATTTGGCAAGTTGTATCTTAACACGTTTCTTGCTTCCTTTTCTTAGTCACGACCAAAATCAGTGATTGAAATTAATGAATCACATTGGTCTAGCCTGAGGACACATCACCACCAGCCCCATTCCTATTTCTTGCTGGTATTCCTAGCAAAACTACCCTTGGTTGTGGGCTTTTGAGGAGAAATGGAGGTGTGAGCCAAGAGTTGGGACTGATTGTTGGAAGCAGGAGATGGAAGGCACTGCAGGGGAAGGATGTGGAGCTGGGAGGTGGAAGGTGCTGCAGGAAAAGGACTTGGAGGGGAGATGGAAGATGCTGCAGGAAAAGGACTTGGAGCAGGGAGATGGAAGATGCTGCAGGAAAAGGAATTGGAGGGGGGAGATGGAAGATGCTGCAGGAAAAGGACTTGGAAGGGGGAGATGGAAGGTGCTGCAGGAAAAGGTGATGCTCTTGTTCTGCCCATTTTGGGGTTGTACAAGGAATGCTGCAGAACCCCTTGTCCATGGCAGGCACATCCCTCAGGGATGGTGTCTTTGGAGTGGTTTTCCCCAGGAAGCAGCGAGGGAGGTCCTGGAAAAGGCAGCAATAGCCATGGGCCAGTGGGAAGGGGCAGGGGCCAGCTGTGTGACACACATTGAGGGCACATGATGCCCTTGGCCTCAGGATTGGCAGCTTTTCCCTGGCTCCTGGTCCTGCAGGTGTTCCCAGCCAGAACTGTCCTTTGTCCTCGCTGGCAGCACCAGTCCTGGTGGGATCTGAGGGCTCCCCCAGCCCTGAGGATTCAGGGAGGTGTTGAAAAGGCTCCAGTAAAATGGAGGAGTGGGACAACACCAGAGCAGAATCATCTGCCCTGGAGCCAAAGTCCTGCTGGTGGGACAGGATGGGAATGGTGGTGCTGGGGACCATGGAGCAGCAGCAGGAACTCAGAGAGGGGAGGTGAGAGTGGATTTTGGAGCAGCTGCCAAGGGATGGGTGAGCCTGGACCGGCTGCTGCTGGAGCATGGGAAAAGCAGGGCTTTTCTCCTCGCCTAAGCCCTTGGAAATTGCAAAACAAGGAGAAATTATGCAAAACATCCTGCAGAAGGACCCTTGTCCCTAATCGCCACGTGGTTGGTGCAGCCAAAGCCCCGGCACAAGGGGATGTGACCTAATTCCAATGCTTCCCCTCGCCTGGAAGAGCAGCCAAGGCACGCTCTGCCGGGACACCTCCCCGGGGACGCCAGCGGGGTCGGGCGTTTCCCTCGCTGTCCACCCCATCCCCTGGCCCGAGGTGACCCTGGCAGGGTGGGGGTGAGGGGAGGGTTCCCTTCCAGCCTTGCTGGGCTGGCCCTGTCCCCACCTCGCTGGGAGCAGGCAGGAGCCCACGGTGTCAGGCTGAGCCACGGCAGCACCAGGGCAGCTCCAGCCCATGATGAGACAGAGATTTGGGGATGGAGAGGAGGATGAAGGAGAGGAGGGGACACACTGGGGACAGATGAAGGCCCTCAGGGACAGAGGAAAGAGGTGGCATGTTAGAGAGGAGGGGGTACAGAGGGATTTGGGGGTGGTGGAGGGCTGGTGAGAAGTGGCTGGCCCCCACCCTGCACCCACCCAGCCCTGCAGGTCCCATCTCTGTCCCTCAGCCCAGAGCCCAGCTGGGACCTCGCGACATGGCAGGGCTGTCCCTCCCGGCTGTCACCGAACAGGGGCTGGCCCGGCTCACCTGCAGACCTGGGCGGCTCTCAGGAGTGGGGCCCCCACGGGGACAGCCCGTTCCCCTCGCGGGACGGGGCCATGCCGGGGGGCTGTGGGTGGCTCTGTCCGTGCCCTGCCGTGCCGAGTGTGCCCGCTCCCGCTTCCCGCGGCCGGGAGCAAAGTGCCCAGGGAAGGCAGGGCTGGAGGCGGGCAGAGGCGGAGGCAGGAGCTGCCGCAGGGCTCAGCCCTACTGCGCTCCCATCCCTCTGTTGCCCTGGCAGGCTTTGGGCCACCTGCAGCCCCCGGACGTGGGGCATGGTGGCCTCTCCCATGCGGTCACAGCCCTTTTCCCAGGAAAGGGAAAGGCTCCTCCACCACAAGGGCATAGCCCCTCACCCATGGGCACCGTGTCCCCCCGCCCATGGTGACCACATCCCTCCGCCCATGGGGACCGTGGTCACTCAACCACAAGGTCCATAGTCCCTCTCCCACGGGCTGTGTCCCTCTGCCCATGGCCACCGTGGCCCCTCTCTCACGGAGACCACAGTCCCTCAGCCACGAGGGTCGCAGCGCCCATCCCTGGGGTCCCTCGCCTGCCCCAGGACAGCCCCGCTGTCCCCGGGGTCCCCCACTGCCCTCGGCGCTGGCCCCCAGCCCTGCGGGGCGATCCTGGGGACAAAGGCGGCCACTGCCACCTTGAGGCCAGCCTGGACATCGTGTCCCCAAACCGGGGCCGCCGCGCGTGTGGCGCGGCCAGGACACGGCCGGATCCCTGTGTGTTTGAGGGGTGCCCCTCTGCCTGTGCCGGGCAGAGCAGAGCGGACGGGTCAAGGGCTGTGACACCCCTCGGCTTTGCCATGGGCAAGGAGAGCCTCGAGGGATGTGCAGGATTCCCATGGGATGCAGAGAGCTGTGGGGCAATGCCTTGGTGTTTTCTCCACCTGGCTCGGCATTTTTTCTGCTTGCCCTTTCGCAGAAGCAGGTGAGCAAACACACACCCAGTCCCCGGCGCTTTATTCTGGAGAGTGAGAGCAAAGGGGAGCAGCGCAGCGGCCTGGGGAGCTGTGCTGGAGGGAAATTCCTCCGGGAGGACTGAGCAGGGCTGGGCAGGAGGGAGCAGCTCCAAGGGCACCAGGGTGCGCAGGGCACAGCTGTCGCTACATCCTGGCCGGCTGCAGGTCCCCGGGGGGAGCAGGCTGAGCCTCCAGGTCCAGGGCACCGAGCGCTCCCCGCTTCCCGAGCGGCCTCGGCGCCTCCCGGCAGGGCCGCGGCGGCGGCTCCAGGGCCTGCTGGGCCTGGCGCGGTGGCAGCTCCTGCCTGTCCCCCCTGCCCTGCGGGGACACCGGCTGGCTCAGGCGAGCGGCCGCATACAGCGAGCAGTCGCCCAGCCCCAGCGCATCCCGCGTCAGGACGGCCGATTTGGGTCTCTTGTGGTGGGCAGCTCTGGGGGGGCTCAGGGGGTGCCCAGGGGACGGGCTCAGTGGCCCACAGCGGGGCCGGCCACACCACGGCTCCTCCTCTGAGGACAACGGGCCCCGCGCTCCAGCGGGGCTCCGGCAGCGCTGCCCCCAGGCCGGGCCCTCTCCCTGCTTCCTGGGGGCTTCTCCGGGGGCCGGGAGCCACGCGTTGGGCACCCCCTCGAAGATGAAGTAGGCAGGGTTGGTGTAGCCCGTGGCCGGCTCCGGGAGGCTGCGGGGGCGGCTCCTGCGAAGCGCACAGAGGGAAAGGGCTCAGCATCCCCCCAGTCTGGGGCTGCGGCACGGCCGAGCCCGCCCGGGGTACCTGAGGCGCTGCGGGGCTGGCTTGGGGCACGTCGGGGGCTTTGCCGCCGGCTCAGCATCCTCCTCCTCAAAGCTGATCCACTCTGCAAAGGCAGCGAGGTCTGGCCTCACCCCACGGCCCGGGGCTGGAGGGAAATGTGGCCCGGGATGTCCCCGAGCCCAGGGCAGCGGGAGGGGGCTGCGTGCGGCCGCCGTTACCGTAGAGCCGCTCGCGGGTGCCGCTCCGGCCCCGGGGGACGCGGACCCGCATCCAGCCGTGCACCGAGCCCGTCTCCTCACCGCGGTGGAACAGGAACGTCTCGAACTGCTGGGCCGTGGTGCCGATCGCTGACCTCAGGGCCAGGCAGCACTCGCCTGCGGGCACAGCGTCAGCCCCCCGTGAGCAGCAGCACCCGGAGCAGGGTGGGTGCCAAGATCCCTCCTGCCAAGCTCCCACTACCTCCAGCAGGCTGTAACCTGGGGGGGGCTGTGCTTGGCACCCCCCTGCCACCATGGTGGCCCCAGTGTCACCACCTCCACGTACCGTAGGACTCGCAGCTCTCCACGCCCTTGATGCTGAGGAGCAGGTGCTGGTCCCCCAGGTACTCCAGGTCGGGCAGGATGGGGTTCAGCTGTGCACAGAGAGGGGAGGCTTGGCGGGGCTGCCAAGGGGTGGGGGGCACAGGGAGGCTCTGTCCTGGGGGTTGGTGACAGCTGCAGCTCCCCTTGGGGCTCAGGGCACAGAGCCAGAGGCAGGGATGGGGATGAGGGTGCTCCGGGGCTGCGCACCACAGGCAGATGCTTGGAGGACCAGCCCAGCTTGAGGAACCCAGGGATGTCACAGTTCTGGAAGGTGTTCTCCCGCTCCGCTGCACCTCTGGGGGGACAGAGGGGCACACAGCTCCAGCCAGGCCAGGTCACCCCCACAGCCACGCACAGCACCCCAGGCACCCCTCACCCTCCAGGCAGTAGGAGTGGAACTCGATGTAGCACTTGCTGCGGCTCGTGGTCTTCAGGATCACCTCGATGCTCTCCCACTCGATGCAGGCCAGCGCCTCAGGGCCAGAGCCAGGAGCTGCAGGCAGGTCCTGGCAGGTCAGGGTGTGCCAGGGCTCACCCCATACCCGGCCTGAGGGGTGACACACCCCAGCCCTTACCCTCCTTGGGCACAAACTGCGACGTCACTCCCACCTCAAAGGTGGCAAAGACAGGTGAGTGGTCACTGGTCACAATGTCATCAGTGCAGCCTGGATGGCAGGAAGGACAGCTTGGGGAGGGTCCCAGAGCCCTGGGGTCCTGGGCAGCACTGGCCACCCCTGGCTGCTGTGTCCCCAGGGCCTCACTCACCGTAGGAGTTACAGACCACGTGGGTCTCTGGGTGTGACTTCCACAGGACGCGGTCACACCACGAGGGGACATTGATCCTCATCTAGAAAGAGAGAGAGGAGCTGGTCCAGAAGCCTCTCAGGTCTGGGTCCCCCTGCCCAGAAGAACACCCCAAAAAGTGAGTTCCCTCCTGCCCCGAACCTGTTTTGGTAGGGAACAGGATGATGGAGCTGTGGGGACTGAGCATCACCACGCAGCCCCCTCAGCACCCTGCTGTCCCTGTCCCCAGAGATGTCCTCTGCTGGACGGAGGCCTCTGGAACTTACCCCCGTGGGCTTGGACTTCTGCCACACGTAGGTGTCCCGGGTGCCCCGCTCGTAGCGGTATGTGGGAGGGAAGGAGATGTCATCCTCACCTGGGAACAGGGGGGCCGCCACACCACGGCTCCTCCTCTGAGGACAACGGGCCCCGCGCTCCAGCGGGGCTCCGGCAGCGCTGCCCCCAGGCCGGGCCCTCTCCCTGCTTCCTGGGGGCTTCTCCGGGGGCCGGGAGCCACGCGTTGGGCACCCCCTCGAAGATGAAGTAGGCAGGGTTGGTGTAGCCCCGTGGCTCGCCCGGGAGGCTGCGGGGGCGGCTCTGCGGCGCGCACAGAGGGAAAGGGCTCAGCATCCCCCCAGTCTGGGGCTGCGGCACGGCCGAGCCCGCCCGGGGTACCTGAGGCGCTGCGGGGCTGGCTTGGGGCACGTCGGGGGCTCTGCCGCCGGCTCAGCATCCTCCTCCTCAAAGCTGATCCACTCTGCAAAGGCAGCGAGGTCTGGCCTCACCCCACGGCCCGGGGCCGGAGGGAAACGCGGCCCGGGATGTCCCCGAGCCCAGGGCAGCGGGAGGGGGCTGCGTGTGGCCGCCGTTACCGTAGAGCCGCGGTGCCGCCTCCGGCCCGGGGGACGCGGACCGCATCCAGCCCGCGCACGAGCCCGTCTCTCACCGCGGTGGAACAGGAACGTCTCGAACTGCTGGGCCGTGGTGCCGATCGCTGACCTCAGGGCCAGGCAGCACTCGCCTGCGGGCACAGCGTCAGCCCCCCGTGAGCAGCAGCACCCGGAGCAGGGTGGGTGCCAAGATCCCTCCTGCCAAGCTCCCACTACCTCCAGCAGGCTGTAACCTGGGGGGGGCTGTGCTTGGCACCCCCCTGCCACCATGGTGGCCCCAGTGTCACCACCTCCACGTACCATAGGACTCGCAGCTCTCCACGCCCTTGATGCTGAGGAGCAGGTGCTGGTCCCCCAGGTACTCCAGGTCGGGCAGGATGGGGTTCAGCTGTGCACAGAGAGGGGAGGCTTGGCGGGGCTGCCAAGGGGTGGGGGGCACAGGGAGGCTCTGTCCTGGGGGTTGGTGACAGCTGCAGCTCCCCTTGGGGCTCAGGGCACAGAGCCAGAGGCAGGGATGGGGATGAGGGTGCTCCGGGGCTGCGCACCACAGGCAGATGCTTGGAGGACCAGCCCAGCTTGAGGAACCCAGGGATGTCACAGTTCTGGAAGGTGTTCTCCCCGCTCCGCTGCACCTCTGGGGGGACAGAGGGGCACACAGCTCCAGCCAGGCCAGGTCACCCCCACAGCCACGCACAGCACCCCAGGCACCCCCTCACCCTCCAGGCAGTAGGAGTGGAACTCGATGTAGCACTTGCTGCGGCTCGTGGTCTTCAGGATCACCTCGATGCTCTCCCACTCGATGCAGGCCAGCGCCTCAGGGCCAGAGCCAGGAGCTGCAGGCAGGTCCTGGCAGGTCAGGGTGTGCCAGGGCTCACCCCGTACCCGGCCTGAAGGGTGACAGACCCCAGCCCTTACCCTCCTTGGGCACAAACTGCGATGTCACTCCCACCTCAAAGGTGGCAAAGACAGGTGAGTGGTCACTGGTCACGATGTCATCAGTGCAGCCTGGATGGCAGGAGGGACAGCTTGGGGAGGGTCCCAGAGCCCTGGGGTCCTGGGCAGCACTGGCCACCCCTGGCTGCTGTGTCCCCAGGGCCTCACTCACCGTAGGAGTTACAGACCACGTGGGTCTCTGGGTGTGACTTCCACAGGACGCGGTCACACCACGAGGGGACATTGATCCTCATCTAGAAACAGAGAAAGCAGCTGGTCCAGCAGCCTCTCAGGTCTGGGTTCTCCTGCCCAGAAGAACACCCCAAAAAGTGAGTTCCCTCCTGCCCCGACCCTGTTTTGGTAGGGAACAGGCTGATGGAGCTGTGGGGACTGAGCATCACCACGCAGCCCCCTCAGCACCCTGCTGTCCCTGTCCCCAGAGATGTCCTGTTGGACGGAGGCCTCTGGAACTCACCCCCGTGGGCTTGGACTTCTGCCACACGTAGGTGTCCCGGGTGCCCCGCTCGTACCGGTATGTGGGAGGGAAGGAGATGTCATCCTCACCTGGGAACAGGACACGCAGGTGGCATGGGGGGCCAAGGGCCCTGCCTGTCCCCATGGGGTGTCATGGTCCCCACAGCAGGCTCACACCCACGGCTGGCACCCCTGGCCCGGTGCACACCAAGGTCCCCCAGGCTCTCAGCACCTCGTGCAGGGCTGTGCCAGGAGAGGGGACCTTGAGAGCTGGGGGTGACACGGGGAGGGGCTGTGGGGACCCTGGTGCCACTGTGTCAGCAGGAGGAGCAGCACCCTTGTCCCCACACTCACTGAACCGCAGGAACACCTTGTTCTTCTCCCGCTCCAGGTTGAGCTGGTCAACAGCCAGGAGCGCTTGAAACTCCTTCTTGACGATGTGGGTGAGGATGTCCTGTGCCAGGGAAGGGACGGTGACCCCCCGGGCTCCTCTCCCCCTGCTGTCCCCAGCCTGGCACCGCAGGGTCCCCACCTGCACGTCCATGTCCAGGCGGTAGTTGAGGTCCCCGAGCCAGAAGAGGTGGGTGAAGCGCAGGGTGAGGTCGAAGCCCCCCAGACGTTTGTCCCCCAGGGCCAGGGAGTGCACGATGTCACTGTAGTTCTGGTTACGCCTGCAGGGGGACAGCAGCACCGCATGAGCCATCCCGGGGACGCCTCACTCTTAATTCTGTTCCTGCCAGGTGGGGACACGGGCAGCCCCACAGCCCCTCAGGGGTCCTCCGGCCCCCTGAGACACCCACCTGCCCCGTGGCAGCCCCACCCTCCCCATCCCTGCATCACCTGTGGGTCTTCTCGCTGCCGGAGGCCAGGTGGCAATTGACGAAGCCAAATGAGGTCCCATTGAAAAGGAAGGAGACGCCCACAGCTCCCTTGTTCCCTGCAGGGATGTGTCACCACTGAGCTCTGGGGGAGCTCAGAGGTCCTGTGCTGGCCCTCAGGCTGTCCCCTCCCTGGGGGTCATCTCCCAGCCCCATCCCCTCCCTACCCAGCGTGTTGGCAATCCCGGTTTTCACGCTGGAGGTGTGGACATGGCTGATGCGCCGCTGGTGCTCTGGCTTCACCAGCACCACGATCTTGATGCTCCACAGGCACTGCAGGGCCACCTGTGGTGGGACAGGAGGTCAGCCTGCCTGCCCCCCATCCTGCCCCATAGCCAGGAGGATGGGGCTGGACACACAGGTGGGTCAGTGTGACCCTGAGTCCTGGGGAGGACAGCACTCATGGGGGCTGTGGGGCACGGGATGTTCCTGGGGCTGATTTGGGGTTGGAGAGGACCTGGGGGTTGGGGTGGGAGCTGTGGGGTGGTGGCTGCTGGTACCCAGGCCCCCAGGGCTGCTAGGGCAGCTGTGCCCGCTGTTACCACGCGGTAGTCGATGGCCATGAGGGTCTTGAGGGAGGCGCAGAGGAACTCGACCCACTCGCGGTCGCCCAGGGAGTTCTCCTGGGTGCCGATCACGTACAGGTCGTGGGGGATGCAGGCCGTGGTCTCGTCCTGCGTGTGCCCCAAGCCCCTCGAGGTCAGCCAGGAGGCCAGGGAGCGGGGTGGGGGCGTGCTGCCTGTGGGCAGGGACACATGTCACACAGAGGGGACGTGCCAGCACCCCGAGCTGCTGTCCAGCACAGCCCTGCCCGTCTCCAGGAGCTGCCTGCCTGCCCTGTGGATCAGCCGTGCACATCCCAGGCTGCTGCTGGGATTTACAGCCCAAACCCCTTGTGATATCCCTGTTTTTCTGTCTTCCCAGCACCCTCCAAGTGAGTGGATTGCCACAGCACAGATAAAGCCCATGGCAGCCAGATTGGTTCTTCTCCAGCCTCCTCCTCAAACTGACCACCAGCTCAGACCTGAGGCTTCCTGAGACACATCCCAAAACCCAGCCAGGCTCACAAAGAGCCACAACAACCTCCCAGGACAAGGCCACATTCTCCTGGCCCCTTACCCATGTTCCACGTCCCAACATACACTGAGATGATCTCAGGCTCATCCAGGTTGGAATGCTGGATCTTCATCAGCTGCAGCAGCTGGCAAAAAGCCTCTCGCTTCTGCAGGATGGTGAGGGTGTCTTAGAGAGATGGGGGGCACAGCACCCCAGGATCAGGTGGGCATCACCCCCTGGTGTAGGAGCCAGCTTGCAGAGGTAGTCACAGTCCTGACACCACTGATTTGCAGCTTCCCACATTCCCAAGGGCCCCATATTGCCCCAAGACACTCTGTGGGCACAGCAGTGTCGCTCACCCGGGCGTTGGGGAAGATGAAATCCCTGCTCAGGCTCTTCTGGTTCTCTCGGGCACACACCAGCCTCACCTTGCTCTGCACACTCTGGTACTTGATCAGCTGCAGGACTGAATGATGGGGGTCAGGGGGGCATGGTGGCCCCCAATGCCCACCACAGGGGGTGTGACAGGGCATGTGGCCCACCCCCGTGGCATCAGGCCTATGGCAGGGAACAGCCCCAAAGAATGCCAGGGGCAGCCAGCCAGGAGCCCCTTACTTTTATCCTGTGGGATCACCTCCTCCGGGGAGCCGCTGCCCCGCTTGGTGACGGTCACTGTCCCCGACTCCACGTCCACCGTCAGGCCCACACGCTGCAACTTGCCCACCTTCACCTGCACACAGGGATGTGGCTCTGGAGTTGTTCCCACACCCGCCCTGCCCAGCAGTGACACCAGGGTCCCTCTGTGTCCCCAGGCTCACCTCGAAGTTCTGCACGGCCAGGGGCCTGGCAGCAGGCAGGGGGGGCACAGCCACGCTGGGCAGGGCCAGGTTGTGCCTTGTCACCGTCTCCTGCAGTGACTTCAGCACCTGCCAGAGGGACAGGCAGTGTGCTGGGGGCACTGGGACAGCTGCCACCAGAGCTTGGGGTGGCAGAGGGGATAATTTAGGGGGGGGGAGCTGTGCCTCCTCCTGCACCGTGACTGGGGTCAGGCACCTTCTTCTCCAATGAAGAGAGGAGGTGGTTGACAGTGGAGATCTTGTTGAGGAGCAGCTTCAGGTCTGGGTCGCTGCCCAGGAAGCCCTGAAGGGGAGGATGGATAATTTTGGAGCAGACGGTGGCAGTGGAGTGGTGGATTCCTCGCTGTGGGTCTGGGTTGCTCCACAAGACGTGGAGGTCCCTGGGGGCTGTGGGGGCACTCACCTGCTCCCTGGCCGGGCTGCGAGGGGACACAGGGGAGTCGAACACCCTGGCCAGGGTCTCCAGACCCGCCAGCGTGAAGTCGATCTCACTGCAGGGTGGAGAGAAGGGGCGGTGTGGGCTTTTCCTGTGCCTTGACGCACCGAAAGGGGACAGGGACCAGGTGGGTGGCCCCGGGCGGTGGCCCAGCTCCAGCCCCGCCGTCCCCAGGCCGCGCTGACCTGTGCAGTGCCCGGCAGGCGGTGGCGAGCGCGGTGCTGAGGTGCCGCAGCTGTGGGTGCCCGTGGCACAGAGCCTCCAGGTCCTGCACGTGGTGGGTCAGGTACTCGGCCATGAAGCCCATGAAGTCACTGGCCGGGCTGGGAGAAGGGTGGACATCAAGATCCCCCCTGGGCACGACCATCCCATCTCCCGGGGCGGGCAGGGGTGCGTTACCTGCTGTGGACCTGCTCCTGCAGCCTCTGGTGCAGCTGCTGCGGGATGTGTGTCCGGCTGGAGGGGGCAGCGCCGGGACACGGCATCGTGTGCCCCCAGCCCCGGGCATCCTCCCCGTCTGCGGGCAGAGTCAGCAGCTCAGCGGGACCCTCCCCTCCCGCTGCCAGCCCGGCACGGCCCCCGGCCCCTCCCCGGCTCACCCGAGTCCTCCTCGGGCCGCGGCCGGGGCACGGCGTGCAGCAGCGGGGTCACCAACCCGTTGTTGGGGCGCTGGTAGGCACCGATCAGCTCGGGGAGGGTGCGGAAACACTTGGCTTGGATGCCCTGGATGGTCTGGGGAGGCAGAGAGGGGGGAAGCGCCATCACATCCCCTCCTCTGCCAGGGCAGCCCCAGCCGGCTGGGTGCGGTGGGTCTGTCCCTCAAAATGTGCCCGCGGTGAGCTGGAAGGGCCAGCTGGACACCGGACCCATGGAGGGAGGAGAATGGAGACATCAGCCTCCTTCAGCAGGCAGGGATGCTCCCTGCGGGCACACAGGGTGCTCTGTTTAGGGGGCAGGAAGGGCACCAGGAGAAACCCTGAGGGGACAAGGAAGTGAGGGCAGGACAGATCCCGAGTGGGGACAGGCCCCGTGGGGCTGGTTCTGTGTGGCCAGGCTGTGACAGGGCGCGGGGCAGGAAGGGACAGTGCCGGGATGCTGTGCAGAGGCAGCTCCTGCCGAGCTGGAGTGGCTGCAAAGCACCCGCATCCTGCAGCTCGTGCAGAAGACAAACCACAGGCTGATGCCACCTCGCCGGGGAGGGGGACGAGCACCCCGGGCCCTGCACAGCTGCATCCTGCCCGCTCCCAGGCCGGGGGCTGCACCCACCTGCACGGAGAGCAGCCCCTCCTCATCGGGGAGGATGCGGTAGGTGTAGACGTGCCTCTGGAACCTGGAGAGAGCAGGTGAGAGCAGGCTGCACCTGAAGGGTGCAGCCCTGAGACAAACACCCCGTCCCCTCTGCAGGGAGGGGAGCTGAGACAGCATTTCTAGAAATAAATCATCACCCCCAGCTCAGAGTCTGCGGGAGGATGTGCAGTGTCCCCCTGGTCCCAACCAGCCCGGGACAGCCGTGGCTCCCCCAGCACTCACTGGGCTACCCACAGAGCCTTTGCCGTGCTGCCTGTGGGGCCAGTATCCATCCCTGCCCTTGCCACCATCCTGGACTCTGGCTGGTGCCCCACACCCCCAGAGCCCAAATTTGCAGTTTGTCCCACACAAAGAGCCAGGGCAGTGAAGGAAAGGGGGCGCATCCTGCCAAACCTGCCTGCACAGACATGTGACAGCAGGCAGGAAGGGTGCAGGGCAGGAAGGGTGCAGGGCAGGAAGGGTGCAGGGCAGGAAGGGCGCAGGCAGCAGCGCTCTCAGGGGCTGCACTCCCGGTTCCAGGTGTGGGGATGGCAAGAGGCCCCATCTTGAGGGCTGTAGCCCCAAATCCCCAGCACGGGAGATGCTCCCAGGCCAGCAGGCAGCCCAGAACATCTCAGTGTGCCCTGGATTTGGGGTTACCCATTCAGCAGCCACGGTGCTGGGCACGGCTGTGTGCCCAACCCTCATCCTGCTCCCAACCCAGGGATCACCCAAACCCCGGTGCCAGGGAGCTGCCACGCCGCCCACCCCACCCACATCCCTGCAGCTCTTCCACGAGGTTTTGGCGGTGCCTGGAGCAGGGAGAGGCGCAGAGGGAGGCGGGCAAGGGACAGAGGCGCAGAAGGCACAGGCAGAGGCGGGGCAGGGACTCACAGCAGGCACAGGGCATATGCCCCCTTCACCGACTCGCTGTCCCGCACCAGGAAGGAGCCGTCCCGCCCGGCCTTGGCCAGCAGCTCCTCGGCCACCACCTGGCTGATGTCGCGGTGGTACCAGCGCGCTGCCGCCATCCTGCCGAGCCGTGTCCCCGTCCCGGCGCCACATCCAGCTCAGCACGGGCCGCTGGCACTCACGGGGGCTGCTGGGGCGGGTGTACGAGGGGGTGGCGTGGGGACAGCGGGTCCCCGGTACCCGAGCGTGGTGCTGGCTGCAGGTGCTGGCGGGTGCCAGGGAGCCACCGAGGTGATGCTCATGGGGACAGGGTGCCCTGCGGCTGGGCAGCGTGGCAGGAGCACGGCGGGGGAGGCTGGGGGTCCGGATGATCCTCATCACGGGGGCTCCAGCCTGCAGGGAGCACGGGGGCAGATCAGCGAGCGCATCTCTCCTGGTGGGGGAGGTCACAGGAAAAGCGGCCCTGGGCCACCATCCTGCCATGGTGCGCGGTGAGGACAGGCCATGCTGGTGGCACCCAGGGGTCCGACCCCACCCGACACACTCACCGTCCCCCTCAGACGCCGTGCGGGGCTCCCGTGGCTCCTGCGGGGTGCTGCGGGCAGCGAGCTGAGCTTTTGGGGTTCAGCCGAGCGGGAGCGGGGCCGTGATGCTGCTGGGCTTCCCCCGGCGGTCACACCGGCCCCGGGGTCCCGCAGTGCCCCCCGCGATGCCTTCGGTGCCCGTCCCACGGGCCGCTCCCCCCGTTCGGTGCTGCTCGCTCGGCACCGCGGCGGCCGCGCTCTTCCTCCTTGGGAGCGCCCCGCTCTCCCCGGCCCCGGAGCGGCCTCCTCGCTCCTCCTCCAGCCCCGCCACCGGGGCCAGGCAGCGGCCACGGGGGCTCGGCACGGCGGGGACAGCGGGGACAGCCCCGCGGCGCGCCCGGCCTCCGCCTGCTCCCTGCGCATCCTCCCCGGGATGCGGGATGGGCAGAAGGCTGGGAAAAGGCGCTGCCAGCGGTGCAGGATGGCACAAAGCCCCTGAAATATGTTTGGGGTGGTGGGCAGGACTTGAGCTGCCCACTCCTGGGGACCCGCTGCCCACCTTGGGGCCGAGAGAGATGGAGCTGTGGGCACCGGGCACCCACAGTGGCACTCGTGTCAGCACACCCGTGTGTGCCCTGCCTGCTGGGAGGGAATTTGGGTGCAGGGGCTCCCGGGAAGGGGTCGGGAAGGAGGGAGACTTTTCCCAGCAGGACAGGTTCGGGCAGCACCGCAGGCCCTGGGTGCAGCCCCAGCAGTTTTACTCTTTGTGGTCAGGAGCGAGCGGGGCCCACACCCGTGTGGTGGCTCGAGCTGCCAGGGTGATTAACAGCAATTAATTACAGATGAGCAGCAGCCACCGTCTGCTGTCCAAGTGCCTGGCAGCTCCAGAGCTGCTCAGGAGATAGATGGAGAAGCAGATTCCTGCTGGAGGAGGATGAGGATGAGGATGGAGCGCTGTGCCAAGCCACGCTCCTGACTGTTCCTCACCCTTGGCACCACTGCCCATCCCTGCAGGGCTAAGGGACTGTTCCCCCCACCTCCTGCCCCAGCCCTCCAGCACAGATGTGCCAAAACCCCCGGTGAGGCTTCCTCCTGGCTTCCCAGCCTCGAGAGGAACCTGTGGCCAGGCCAGCGAGAAGTTGGGCCCCTCGGTTTGTTTTGGGCTGGGGTTCTGGTCACACAGCAGCGGGTGCAACTCTGCCCAGCCCCTGCCATGGGGACACACAGAGGTGGCATGTTTGTGTGGGGCTGGACACACCCATCCTGCTGGAGCCCCAGCCCCAGCAGCGCTGCTCCATCCCGTTACTTAACAGCACGGCAGTAATTCCTGGCAGGCGTGGAGGTGCCTGTCTCCTGATTAATGCCATCCACGCCGCTTAATCCGATCAGGGGAGAAAGCCCAGGAGCTCTGAAGGGCTTTGGGAAATCAGCAGTGCCTGCTGCGAGTGTTTATGTAAGGTGGCTGTGGTGCACGGTGCCAGAGGCGGAGCTGGCACCGAGCCAGAGACACCTGGGCACAGGTGAGGTTGGGAAGGCAATGTGGGCTCACCAGGGGGGCTGTGGCTGCACCAAGGCTCCCTCCAGAGCCTGTGGGTGCAGGAAAGCCCCGTGGCCCTTTCCTGGGAAGGCAGGACACTCCATTGGGACAGAGGGATGAGGCCACCATGCTCCACCAGCCCCATGCCCACTGGTGTCCTGCCCCTGTGGAAGTGACTGAGCTGTGCTTCAGGCAGTGCATGTACCTGGAGGGATGGTGGGATGAGGAAATAAGAGGAACCTCTGGCCATTCATTGCACAGGAAGAAGCCTCTTTCATTTCCCTGTTTTGAACTCTGCTTCCTTCTCCAGTGCTTGGTTTGGAGCACAAGGAGAGCGTGGGAAGGGATGTGGGCTCTGTCCATCTCCCCACTGTTTTGGGGAGGGGAATTACCTGCTCCCCAGACTGGGCAAGGCTGAATCCACACAGCTGGGATTAGGCTGAGCTGAAGGGACCCAAGGTGAGCCCTGCTCTGCACCTCACCACACTGTGCAGACCCTGCAGAGCCAGTGAGCAGCCCTGGTCACAGGACTTTCATTAAGAGAGTAATGAAGAGCCACAAACAAAGCACAGGATTAGGTGCCCCAGGCACAGTGCTGGGGGCCCTGGCCAGGCTGAGGGTGTCCAAGTGGGGCTGCCTCCTCCTCCTCCTCCTCTTTCACCTGCCAGTGTGAAGGTCACAGTTCACGTGTCCCCCTGACTGTGGCAGAAATAGCGCCCGTTAATCTGGAACCTAAGCAGCTCTCCTGTGTGCAATTAAAGAGATCACAAGTCTCGGCCCCAGGGAACGTGTGCTGGCAGCTAAAGCCCTGGCAGTGGGGCTGCTGGGCATGGCATGGCATGGCATGGCATGGCATGGCATGGCATGGCATGGCATGGCATGGCATGGCATGGCATGGCATGGAGGCTCCCAGTGGCCCTGGGGGAACAGGTGAGCTGTGTTTGGGAGGAGTTGGTACCCAGGTGATAAATGTTGTTGAGCTGGTGCAGGGGCCTGGGAGGAGGCACAGCTCCTACAGGGATGTCCTGATCCCGGTGCTCAGCCCTGGGGGTTGAGGCAGAACCAAGTGCAGCCCCAAAGGAAGGGCTTGAGTGGTGCTGGAGGTGAGGAGGGTGAGTGGGGCATTGCTGGAGCAGTTTGTAGCTGCCCTGAGCTGCCCTTGTGCCCCATCCCTAGAGCCATTCCCACGGGGGATATCCCACACAGCGGCTGTGGCTGGGACAGGGTTGCAGCGGGAATTCTGCTTGCCTGGCAGCCATAAGGTAGAGCCACTTTGGGCTTTCTCTTGGACAGTCTCCCCTTTGCTGCAACAAACCTGGAGCTAATGATGCACTAATTGGGTGAGGCAAGGCCAGCCTGGAGTTATGAAATGATGCTGGGCTGGGCAGGCTGTGCTGGGGACCGTGGCAGCTCTGTGTCCCACCCACCAGGGGTGGCTGGTCCTTCACTCTTGGTTCAGGGAAGGTGAATCCTGCCATCACCCCATCCTCCTGCACAGCAGTGTCCCCATGGGGAGGGTGTCCTCTGTGCCCTGGGCCATGGCAGGTCACCTGTAGGTGAGCAACCTCATGGGCACCTTGGCCATGCAGGGAGCTGCTTGTGCCTCCATCCTCCTGTTATCCAGCCAGGAAGGGGAGGGAGAACTCCAGGCTGGTCCCTCCTCTGCCACCTCCATCCAACCCCATGCCCAGACCCATCCCATCTCCCCTTGCCATGGGAGCAGCTGCATAGAGCCCCTGTGGGAATCCACACTCCTTCCCACCGGGAGCAGAGCTTCCACCTCAATTACCATCACCTTGCTCCTAAGCCCTCTTTGCCAATCCCTCTAAGCTGCTTTCCCGGGGCTCCAGCAAGAGATTGTATTTATAGCCCACTCTTACTCATGCAGCGTCTCCCCAGTTAATCAACTAATAGGATTCTTGCCTCAAGTCCCTCTCCTGGAGCACTCACAGACACACAGCCCCCCCAGCCGCAGCCAAGGCTGAGTGGGCGAGATCAGATGCCAGGGGAGGGACAGCCAGGGGGGATATAAGAACCTGCAGCACTGGGAGCAGCCCGTAGTGACTGGGTGGCACTGGGAGCTGCTGGGAGAGGAAGAGGAGAGTGTCTGTCTGTCCATCCATCCAGCTGCCAGGTGAGCGCTGCCTGCTCTGCTGCCTGGGCCCTGCCACGGCTCTGGGGTTCTGAGGGTTTGGAAAACAGGGCAAGGATGCTGGTGCTGGGTTGTGGCTGGAAGGAGGGTGGTTTTACAGCTGAAAAATGGGGAAAATGTGGGCAAAAAGGATTCTAGTGTGGCCAAAGGACGTGGTGGAAGGGTTGGGTAGTGGTGGGATGGCTGAGCCAAGCCAGGGAACATCTGAATTTCCTCTTTGGGGCTTGGGAGATGCAGAGCAGGAGTTCACCTCTTCTCCCCTCCACCTTTCACTGCCTCATCCCCAATTCCTGGGGTCTGGAGGGTGCCAAACTCCGCTCCCACTCCCTTTGCATCTTCTCACCCTGTGAGGATTCCCAAACTTCACATCCCACAGCACCCAAGGAACTCAAAGATCCTGAGCTTGGGACTAATCTCTTGTCTTCCTGTGGGGAAGAGACTAATCCCCTCACTCCCATGGCCATGTCTTCTCTCTCACCAGCTTCTCTGAGGTTGTGTTCAGAGGCAACACTGTCCACGTGCCCCTGGGGCTTAAAATCCTGCCTGGGCTTAAGCTGTGCTCATGTCAGAGCTGCCTATCCCTAAGAGGCTGAGCTCATCCCATTTAATATCCCAGAGAATCAGCTGGTGATCAGTGGGATCTTTACAGGCTCCTCCTGGACACAGGCTGGAGCCAGCAGAGCTTGGGCAGGGCTGGGCAGCTCCAGCCCCACTCCCAGCATGGAGGGTTGGGAATCAGGAGGGATCCTGTGCCCTGAGACCCCTCTTTCCATGGGCAGTTCAGCTTCCCTTGAATTTTCTCCTTGAGTTTTCCTCACATTCCTGTGAGTGACAGGAGAAAACAAGCCCATTCCTACCACTGAGCCATGACAGCCAATTTCCAGGAAAAACTATTAAAATTGAGACTCTATAAGGCCTTTTGTTCATTTTCTTGCCTTTCCCTGTCTTGAACTTGCTCCATTGGGAATCACCCCTGTGCTTCCTCTTTTCTGGAGCAACCCTTTCTCACATCCTCACCTTTCTGGCTGGGAACAAGGAGCTGGCTCAGCTCCCATGTGCTGCCCCAAAGCCAAACCTGGAGCTCCCAAGCTCTTGCAAAGGTGGCATTGCCCTGTCCTGAGGGCTCTGCAGTTTGTTGGGAGGTGCAGGATGTTGGAGGGTGGCCACGGCTGGAGTTGCCTCTTCCCCAGCATCTCATCCAGTGCTTTCCCTGTTTCTCCCCACAGATTTCCTTGTGGACATTCCTGCACTGAGCTAAAATGGCAGATGGTTCAAAGTAAGTCTCTTTATTGATTTATTTACCTGGAATTGGGATGGAGCAGGAGGAGGGGGGAAAAGTGAGACCCCAGCTCGACCCACTGCTGCTCCCAGGGGCTGGAATGTGAGCTCCCATGGAGCTCTGTGCTGGTCTTTCTCACTTGTCCTTAAGACACAGAATCCCCCCACTCTTCCATGGTGACCCTGAGCTCAGGAGCACACCTGGGGTAGCCACACAGGGTGGGTTTGGCCCAGAATTTGCAGGACATGGAATTCCCCAGGGACTGGACACCCTGGCGTGGCTCTTGGTGATGCAGCACATTTGTAGGGTAGCTTATCATCTCCCTGTGCCCCATCCAGCCTTGTCCAAGGCACTCCCAAACATCCATCTCTGTTTTCTCTGCAGGGTTTTCAAGAAGACCAGCCCCAACAGCAAGGTGAGTCTCTGTGCCCTGTCCCCTGATGTGCCCTGTCCCCTCGTGTGTCCAGCCCAAGGTTTGGGCTGTGCAGGGTCTGCTCACAGGATCTGGGCTGAGTCTGCCTTCCCTTTGAAATCTGATTGATTCCTGGACATGCCATGATGCCGCTGCAGGACTGGCTTTTCAAAACAGAAATTAAAAAATGCCCTGATATGACCCTTTCAAAGTGATTCTGGTCCAGCCTGGTGACAAACCCCCAAGACACAACTCAGGGCTTTGAAATTTGGGCCAATTCAATGGCAAATATTAACTTGTGTCCTCCCTTCCTTTCCCCATGTGCTGCTTCCAGCTCTCCCTGTACCTGGGGAAGAGAGACTATGTGGATAACGTGGATTCAGTGGAATCTGTAGGTGAGTGGGGCAGTGCCCAGCACTGAGGGGGAAGTACAGGCTGGGCAGGTTGCAGCCCCAGTGTTGCAGGCTGCTGGTAGAGCAGGAGGAGCAGCTCTAGAGGAGTGAATCCCATGTTTTCCTGCAAAAATCCTCAGGAAAAATAGTGGGGAAGGAGACAAAGTCCCTTTGCAAAACAACCCAGCCACACTGCTGGAGGAGGCATCACCATCCCCCTTGGCAGCAGCTCCTCTCATCACCTTCCAGCTGCAAAGTGATTATTTGGGTTTAAAAGCTGTGTTTTAGCAAAGATCTTCCCAGGCAGCTGAACTCACTGGTTTCTCCTTTTGCTTGTTTGCAGATGGTGTCTGCCTGATCGACCCGGAGTACCTGAAGGACAGGAAAGGTATTGATACAGAAATACAGCATGAGGGGAGGGAGGGGATGGTACCAGCCCAAAGCTGGGGCTGTGCTCAGGTTGAGGCAGCTCCGTGTCACCTACAGCTCATTGTCCATTGGGGCCATGGCAGCAAAGGACATGAGGGATCCTGTTCATATTTAGTATCTGAGGAAGTCTCATTTCTGCTGAAGAGTTTATGAACAATTTTTCTTGCCTCTTTATTCACCCCCTGTGCCTTCCCTCCCCTCCCCTTGTCCCTGCCCTGCCTGGCTCAGTGTATGTGACGCTGACCTGCGCCTTCCGCTACGGCCGCGATGACCTCGACGTGATCGGCCTGACCTTCAGGAAGGACATCTACGTGCTGACCACCCAGCTGTACCCCCCCGTGCCAGACCAGGCCCCCAAAACCCTCACTCCTCTGCAGGAGAAGCTGATGAAGAAGCTTGGGGAGAACGCCTACCCCTTCACCTTTGAGGTAAGGGCTGCTCAGCCCCTCCTGGCCACATGGCACCATAGTGCCACCAGGGCTCAGCTCTGAGCACGTCCTTTATTCTCTTTTTTCTCTCTTTCCCTGCTCTGCCCAGATTGCCACCAACCTGCCCTGCTCCATCACCCTCCAGCCCGGGCCAGATGATGTGGGAAAGGTGAGCTGCTGTCCCCAGCCTGTGTCCCCTGGACCATCCTCCCTGGGAAGGGGTTGAGTTGTGGGGTGTTAAAAATGAGAATTGATTCTCATGGCCCATGGGGTGAGGGGTGGGAAGGGAGGATGGCTGGAGTCAGAGCCAGGATCTCTGGGAATGCAGTGGAGGAAGGAAGGAACACAAGGAACAAGGCAGCTCTGAGCCCCTCCTGCTCAGTGACCACATATGTTCCCCCAGGCCTGTGGCGTGGACTTCGAGGTCAAAGGATTTTGTGCTGAAAATCTGGAGGAGAAAATTCACAAGAGGTATTTTCAGGGGATCCCTTTTCCCCCTTTTGGCCCTCAAACTAAACCACAGGATCTTTTTGGGGTGACCAGCTTAGGGGTCAGGCTGAGGGACTTCTGTCAGCCTGTGCCATGCTTGGATGGGGAACTCTGCCAGAAACTGGGGCAGTGATCCCTGTGTCAGAGCCAGGTGAAACATTCACTGTGAAGTCCCCAGAGAGTCCCTGTGACCCTGTGTTGATGCTGTGGGGGACACTGGGGGTGGCACCTGTGTCCCCACAGGAACTCGGTGCGCCTCATCATCCGCAAGGTGCAGTTCGCCCCGCTGCAGACGGGGCCGGCCCCGAGAGCCGAGACCACCCGGCAGTTCATGATGTCTGACAAGCCTCTGCACCTCGAAGCTTCCCTGGACAGGGAGGTCAGTAGGGACACTGTCCCCTCTGCCAGGGACGGGGACCAGGATTTCTGGTCACATCACTGAGCCTCTTCCCCTTGCAGATCTACTACCACGGAGACCCCATCAATGTGACTGTCAATATCAACAACACCACCAACAAGGTTGTGAAAAAGATTAAGATCTCAGGTGAGAGAGGGGCAGAAGGGACATGTCCCAGCACCCATCGCTGACAGAGATGGGGACTGTGAGCCCCTGCCATGTCAGCAACACGGCTCTCCCCTTGTCTGTCCCCAGTGGATCAGATCACAGACGTGGTCCTGTATTCCCTGGATAAATACACGAAGACTGTGTGCACCGAGGAGATAAAGTAAGGGATGTGGGGCCAGAGGTGAAGTGACATTTCTGGGAGGGAGGGAGGAAGAGAAATGAGGAAGAGGAGGAAGATGGGACAGAGGATGCGACAGTTTTACACCAAGCAGCAAAAATGTCTGGGTTAGAAGAGCAGGTGCAGAGGAAGCAGAGGACAGGGAAGGCTGTGGACCACATCCCACCAGCACAGGCTGGTGGTGGCTGGGAAGGTCCCTGGGGAAGGTGCACAGCTGCTCCCAGGCTGCTTCATCTCCTCACTTTGCATTTTTGAGGCCAGACACAGCCTCTGCCCCCCTGAGAACGAGGAGGGAGGGAGAAAGGTGGTGGAGAGAAAAAAGAAGTGGTTGTAGAGGGGAAAGAGAGGAGGGAACGAAAGGAGGAAATGGCTCAGCAGCTGCATGGGGAGGGCAGGGCTGGCCCTGCACAGGTGCCTGCAGTGATGCTGAGCACCCCCAGGCTGGGGCTGGCTCTGAGCCCTTCTGTCCCACCCTTCCAGTGAGACTGTGGCTGCCAATTCCACCTTCTCCAAAACGTACTCGGTGACCCCCCTGCTCTCCTCGAACCGCCAGAAGCGAGGCCTCGCTCTCGATGGCAAACTCAAGCACGAGGACACCAACCTGGCCTCCACCACCATGTGAGACCTGCATGGGCTCCCCCTGCTCCCCACCACACCTTTCCCCACTTCCCCCTGCTCTGGGCTCCCACCAAGGGCCCCTGAGCCCACCCCATCCAGCTGGAAAATGTAGAGATTTTGTGACATTGTCACCTCTCCATCCCGTAGGAGAGATGTATCTTCCCAGTTCCAATGTTGTTCAAAGCTCCTGAATCCCTCTGCAGAGCTCAAAGGGGCTTCCAGAAGCTTCTTTGTGGCTTCACCCCAGTGCCCTCCCCTCTCTTCTCCTGCTCTCCTCCCCTGCTAAACCACAGTGCACCCCACATGGTGCAGGACACAAATAAACCCTGGCACTGCCATGGGGGGGTGGATGGGGTCTGCAGGCAGCACTGCCCTCTCACTGTCCCCCTCTGCCTTCTTCCTAGCCTGAGACCTGGCATGGACAAGGAGGTGCTGGGCATCCTGGTGTCCTACAAAGTGAAGGTCAACCTGGTGGTGTCCCGAGGAGGGTGAGGCTCTTGGGCAGGGGAGTCAGGGATCATCAGCTCGGGCTGTGCTGGGGGGTATTGTACCCCATGGAAACGAGAGAGGCCCTCACACCATGGGCCCCCTCATCCCTGCCCTGCTCCCCTGGGGTCACTGGGCTGCTCCCTGACCCCCCCAGCCCACCACTCCTATTATCAACCATCTTCCACCTCAGTATAAAGTGCACAGCCTAACACCTCTGTCCTCTGCCTTGGCTCATTTCTGCCCCTTCTCTCCTGCTGCCACAGCATCCTGGGGGATCTCACTGCCAGGTAAGGGGAGCTGCCTGTGGGGCTGGGAGTGGGGCTGTGCTGGGCAGGATCCTTGACAGAGCTGCTTTTTCCTTCCAGTGATGTTGGGGTGGAGATGCCCGTCATCCTCATGCACCCGAAGCCTGATGACTGTGAGTCCTGTGTGAGATGCTGCCAAAAATCAGAGGGGAAGAGGCACTTCTGGTTCAGGGGGCAGCTGGTGAAAACAACTCTGGTGCAGCTGCCCCAGTGCCAAGGGCTCTGCTGTGCCCTCTGTGGGATGGGCACAGCTGTCCAGCTGTGCTGGAGCAGGGTGGGAGCAGTTTTCCCATGGGATGGGCACAGCTGTCCAGCTGTGCTGCACCCACCCTGTGTCCTGGAGCAGGGTGGGAGATGTCCTCCCCATAGCACCCTTCCCACTGTCCCTCTCTCCAGGAAAACACCCAAGCACTGAGGAGAGCTGTCAGTTGAAATGTCTTTTCTGTATTAACCTGCACATCTTTTCTTTTCTCTTCCCCATCCCCTTCTCCCTGTGCTTATCACTGGAATACAGCTAAGCCAAGGTAAAGAGATGTCCCTCTAACACACAAACCACACAGATCCATCACAGATGGATGTGACATTCCAGCTTGAGGTCACATCCTCGGATTAAACCACCCAGGTCTCAAAGCCCTGAGTCTGTGTGACAGAAACCACTCTCAGAGGCAGCAGGAGAGACCAAATCCTGGGACTGGGATGTGTTCTGCAAACTCCCAGGGCTTATTTGACAATTCCCTTTGCTGCAGCCACAGCAGCTGCAAGGCCAGGCCTTGCCCTGTCCCTCAAAAGCAGCTGGCAGTGTCTTCCAGCCACAAGAGCCATCACTGGACAAGATATCTCCATGGGCTTGGTCCCCACACAGAGTTCCCTGGGCTGCTGGAAGCCACGTCCCTGTGCCCCTGCACATTCCCCAGCACCAGAAGCTTCTCCTCCCAAATCAGCTTCTTCCAGCTGAAACCACAGCTGGGACTTCTTCCCTCTGGGAAGCTGCAGTGCCAAACCCATTCCTGACACCATGGCCCCAGCACAGATTTTGTGTCTGGTAACAGCCCTGCAGCAGGATGTGAGCACTGGGGTTCGGGGCCTGGGAAACCAGGCTGGAACTCCAGGCTTTCACACTCACCCTTTCCCACCATCCCTTTTCCAGCCCAGTGAGAACATTTAAATTTCCAAAGAGGAAATCTCTTGGTCTGTATCCACCACAGCTCCATGTAGGTTTTGCCAAATCATTTCACATCCCCAAGCTTTGGGAATCTCTTTTGCTGACTCTTTTTTTTCTGTTTTCTTCCCCACTTTTCATCTTTGTGCTCTCCCTGTTGTCACTCACTGCTCACCTTTTTCCAGGAGGTAACTCAGCTCATTGTTTTCCTTTCCTTATTTTCCCTTGAAAATGCAAAATATTGTGTGAAAAGCCACCAGAAGCTGCAGGCCAAGCTCCTTGGGTCGTGCAGGCTCGCAGTGATGGGGCCTGGGTTTGTGTGCTGGGGCCAGGCTGTGCCTCACAGTGACCTGAGTGTTCTTTGTGGGGTGACAGGGCCAGGGTGACCACTGTGCTGTCCCCAGCAGGAGCAGGGTTTGGGCTCAGCAGGGATTTCCCCTCCTCCTGTGGGCTCACTGTGCTCTGCTCTCCCTTCCAGCGAGGAGGACATTGTCATCGAGGAATTTGCTCGCCAGAAGCTCAAGGGGGAGAAGGATGATGAAGATGAGAAGGAGGAAGCTGAGAAAGAGGAGAGCTAAGCTGACAGCCCCCCACGCTCCAGTTTGGGACACAACCACCTGTAGTGTCCCCACTGTGCCACACCTGGCACAGCCCCCTCAGCCCCCCACAGTCCCCATAGGTGCCCCCTCCTCCCTCACTCCAAGCCCTGGTAGTGGTGGTGAGAGCTGCTGCAGCTCCTCCCGGGCCCCCCACGCTGCAAAGCCCCACGGTGCTCCCTGTTCCCACGGGTGCCAGCACAGGGACAGGGACAGGGCGGGATGCAATGGCCCCGGCCGAGCGCCTCACCAGCGTGGCTGCCACCTTCCCGTGAAATGTTGTGCACAGCTCTGTGACATTGTTACCAATAAACCCACCCGGTGGCCCGGTGCAGGCTCCGTGTTGTGCTGGGGTGGGGGAGCAGACGCTGCCTTCGTGCAGTGGGGCAGGAGGACGAGGTGCTGCAGGACCTGGTGCGGCCACTCCTGGCCGGGCCCATCCAAGGTAGGGCTGGATGCATCCTGCTGCAGCCGCAGGATCTACAACCCCGCCGGTACAGGCAGACCCATTCTGCTACAACCATCCCCACTACAGAGGGCTCCAGCCCAGCTCCAGCCGGATCCGTCCCGCTACACCCGGCTCTGCTGAAACACCCCCGCTACAGCCCGGGCACATCCCGCTCCACGCCGCAGCATCCTCACCCCGGAGGCCGCCCGGTCGCCATGGCAACCGCCCTCCCCATCACCACGGCAACCCCCTCCGGTCGCCATGGCAACCGCCCTCCCCGGCAGCCCGGCCCCCGCCCTCGCCGTTGCCATGGCCGCGTCCCTCCTCCGGCGGCCGTGGCTCCCGAGGCGCCTCCCCGGGGCGGGCCGGCGGTGACGCGGCGGAGGTGACGCGCGGGGCGGTGGTACCGGGGCGCTCGGCGCTGTCTCCTTGTCCCCATCACGGCTCCCGCTCGGCCCCCCCGCGCCGCCATGTCCGCGCCCGGCAGCGGCGGCGACTTCGGGAACCCGCTCAGGAAGTTCAAGCTCGTCTTCCTGGGCGAGCAGAGCGGTGAGCGCCGGGCCGGGCCCCGGGCGGAACCGGGAGGGGCCGGCGGGGCGGGGGCAGCGCCCGGGGCCGTGCGGGGCCGAGGCCGCGCCGTGCCCGGGGTGGGGGACGCGCTCCGGGGAGGGGCGGCCCGGCCTGAGGCCTCCGCGGGCGGGGCCTGGGGCTGCGTTCCCGGCCCTTCCCGTCGCTCTGGGCTCCGATCCCGACCTTTCCCATCGCTCGGGGCTCCGTTCCCGGCCCTTCCCAGCAGCCGGGGCTCCGTTCCCGGCCTTTCCCGTCGGCCGGGGCTCCGTTCCGCCCTCCCGGGCCCGCAGTGCGCCCGCAGCCCGTGCGGGGAGGCGGCCCCAGAGCTGCGGGGGCTCCCGGCGGCTGCGCTGCCCCTCCGGCCGCGGCCTCCTTCCCTCCTCCTTCCCTCCCTCGCAGCCGCGGGGTTTTGTTTTGCCTCAAAGGGCCTCCCTTTTGTGCCCCTTCCCTGGGAGCGGGTGGGTGAGTTGTGTGTTTTCCCTGGGATCGTGGTGGGTTCTCGCTGGGAGTGTCCAAGGCCCGTAGGACAGGGCTGGGAGCCGCCTGGGCTGTGGAAGGTGTCCCTGCCCACCGCAGGGGTGGAACTGGATGAGCTTTGAGGTCCCTTCCAGCCCAAATCATCGTGGGGTTATTGCTCCTCACCTTCTCCTCGAGCCTGGAACTGGAGGTCTTGGAGGCATTTCCAGAAGTTTTCTAATTTCCCAGCCTTTCCAATGCAGGGTTGACATTGCTGCTGATAGACATTCGTCTAATCTGTTATTAACCCTCTCCAGTGTTCCTAATTTCACAACCTTTTTAGGCAATTAATTCCTCTTTCCTCTTCTATCCATGTCCTTTGAATTTTTTCTTGGCTTCCTCCAGCTTCCTGAGCCAGAATTGGAGCTTTATCTTTGTTTTTCACTTCTTGTCAGTTCTGCACTTTGTCTTGTGATGATATTGGGAGATATAAATTTAAAGTTTTGAAACAAACCACCAGAGTTTGCTCTGTATCTAAAATCTTGTTATGAAGGAAGGATGGGAGTGTGGAATATTGCTTTTCCACGCAGCCAGAGGCAGCAGAACAGCATCTGGGATATCACCTGCTTTGTTTTGATGTTTATGTCCCAGACTTGGGGATTACATAAGGAGCAGAACAGGGTAACAAAGCAGATTTATTGCTTGCCCAAAGCCAACAATGGGTTCTTTGTTATCAACACACCTGAATTGAGGGCCAGGTTATCTCCATGATTAAGTTTGGACCTGCAGAGATTGATCTGCCTCTGTCATTTTGGGACTGAAATTTCCAGCTGGCTGTTTCCCAGGACGGTGTAGCTGGAATGGCCTGAGATTGGCAGCTGCTTTCAGATCCGTGCCACTCCCAAAGCAGTGCTATTTTTTTTCCCCCATTGCTGCTTGAAAGTAATTTTTCTCTTCTCTTGTAGTTGGGAAGACCTCCCTGATCACCAGGTTTATGTATGACAGTTTTGACAATACTTACCAGGTATGTGATAGTATTTGTTTGCTTTTTAAATATATTTATATTAATGAATCCATGCTGTTCAAATTGTTGCCTGGGAGCCCATTTCTCCATGCGATGTCAGTTCAAGATCAGATAATGGGTTAAAATGTGCTGTGAAATGGTAAATCAAAGCATCCAGTGTGATGTCAGGAAGTGCAGTGCTCAGAAAGGAGCAAGGTTTAGATCCCCTTTGGATGTGGGATAGATCCTGTGAGAAGCCTTGAGGAAAATGGGGAGAACGTTGTTTTATGGTCAGGATTTCTGGTGCTGGATATGGGAGCCTCAGGAAATGGAGAATGAATAAAAAATCCAACATCTTCTGACATTCTTAGTGTCTGTTATCTTTAGAGCTTCCATTTCAGAATAGTTGAGTCTGGAGTGTGTAGATGGATCTGCCAGAAGTCAGCTTGGTATATTTTGTCTCTCAATTTTTTTATTACTATTTTTTGACTAAAGGACTAAAGATAGGAAAAGCCAGGGAAGTCTTGGCAGGCAAAGAGGGGGGTGGGGATGAAGAGGCTGCAGATGAAAAGCAGAAGATGTGTAAGAGGCCTGAAGGTTTGGGGAAGAATTAATTGCATCAAAGGCACTCAGAAGTATTTCATAGGAATATCAAATACCTGTAAAGCAGATGAGATTAGGGCTTTATCTTTTAATTCAGCCTGGAAGAGTTACTGGATTAGATTGGGGTGATTGGAAGTGGAGGACAAGTCACTCACTGGAACTGGATCCTCTTGTGCTTCCTGTGCTTTTACTTCTCCTGTGCTTTCTTTCTTCTCCTGACTCTTGTAAGATGCTCTCATAGATTTATTTATTGCTTGTTGTAGTTTTTATAAACCGTGGCCTGGTTGGAAAATAGACCTCTCAGAAATAAATTCTCCCTCCCAAAACTGACTGTGTTGCTCTTTACCACTATCCAGTGGTGCACATTCAGCTGTGAGTGTTAAGAATGGGGATAATCTGCCTAAAACACTCAAATCTGGTACATCAGGAGCTCTCTCCTCTTTCCTGGGGTTCTGATGAGCTGGGACAGCTCCTTGATTGAAGTGCCTGGGAGTGCACCTAACTTAGTGCATTATTTTAAATGCCTTTGTGCTGGAATTGCTGTAGCAATGGGAATGGGAGTGGATGCAGACCTGCCTGGGAGATGAAGCTGAATGTCACTGGAAGGGAAGCACATTCTGAAGTAGAAAGGCCTGGATAAAAATACTTTTTAGCTTTCAGCTGCCCATATTTTATAGATCTCGTTTGTTTTACCTTTTGGATATTTCTAACAAGATAATTCTTACCAGACTGAATTGGGGCAGGCCAGAAGAAGCTGCCAGCTCAGATACAATCTGTGTGGAGATACAGGAATGTCTGAGGTTAAAATCCAGACTCAGAGGTTCTTGTGGAGCTGAGATGTGTTGAGGAATGCTGTGAAGTGCAGCTGGTGCAGATCCCCAGATTGCTTTGTTTTTATCACCTCAGTTGAAGGCAATTGAAGGCAAATCACTTCACCAGCTTCATAACAAGTTTGGGAACGTTTCTGAGAGTTTGTGCAGCAACGGGATGCTGGAAGGCAAGTCACAGCTCCTAATGCTTCTCCTCTTTCCAGGCAACCATTGGAATTGATTTCCTGTCCAAAACGATGTACCTGGAGGACCGCACGGTGAGTGGGGCAGGGCTGGGATGGCTGGGAGGGCTCTTTCCCCTGGCCCTTCCTCCAGCAGCTGCTGGAATGCCCCAGCAGCCTCCAGAGAGCCAGCCTGGGCTGAATCCCATCACTGGTACAAGATCTGATACCTCTGTCAGGAAGTCCAAATCTTCCATGGAAAATTGGGGCTGGATAATGGCCACATCCCAGGGAATGTGCTGCCTCTCGTGTGCACCTGCTTTAGGTGCAGTTTGCTCCCTGAATTTGCAGCTTTGCCTCTGGGACTGTCAGGATGAAAAGGGCTGAGCAGACCTCAGGTAGCACAGAATATTCTGAGCTGGAAAGGACCCACATGGCTCATGCAGTGCAGCTCCTGAAGCCAATAAAAAGCCAAGGAAGGAGCTGGTGTTCCAAGTCTTGATGTTCTTCATGATTAGACCTCATTCCTCCTCCTAGGAAGTTCCTGTGGTAACACAGCTCTGACGTCCCGCAATAAAGCAATTTGGGATTTAGCCTGCACAAGATTCCTGTTTGCACAGAGACCTCTCACTCCCTTCTCGTGGATTTCCTCTCAGTATTTGTGGGTTTGCTCATGTTTTGGCAGTGTTTGCTTTTTCCCCATTTTATTGCTGTGTGAGGAGTGTGACAGAGCTGTGGGGAGCAGGGAACACTCCTGTGTGGAGCTTTGGGCCTGCTGCTTCCAAAGAAGTCTCTTCCCATTGTGTGTGCTGAATTTCCTGAGAATTTCTCTGCCATTTGAGCAATGATTCCCTCTTAGAAAAGCCCTTCTGTAACCTTGGTTTAAGGCAAAGATCCTGGGAATGCTGCTGGACACCTGTGGATGTCTTTGTGCTGTTACAGTGATGTGGGTTGTGTAAGTCAGGATGGCATTCACCTGCTGCTCTGCTATCCAGAAAATCCCATTTTCCTCCCAGTGTTGGAATGCTGTGAGCTTTCCTGGTTATGTAAGTGGTTCACAGGGCCCATAAAGCCTGTTCAGATAGCAGAGGTGTGGAGTGTAGATAAGAGGAGGGACAAATACAAGCAAACAAGCTGAGAAAATTCAGACACTGGAATGGTTTCTCAGATGTGGATAATGCTGGATTTTGCAATAGGCTTTGATTTCTGGGCTGGAAATGAGGAATGCTGAGGCCTCCAGCTGGGATGTGTGCTTTGGTGGATTTGATACGGCCTTGCAGCAAAAGCCAGCAGAAAGGATCCTCATCCCTGGAACGGTCCAAGGCTGGGTTGGCCAGGGCTTGGAGCAAGTTGGGATAGTGGAAGGTGTCCCTGCCCATGGCAAGGGTGGAATGAGATGAGCTTTAAAATTCCATCCAACCCAAACCATTCTGGGATTCCATGAAATACATGTGGGATTTGGTTCTCTAAAACCATCTCCCAGGAGGGGCAGCTGTGTGACATTCCCAGCACTGGGATGTGTGGCATTAAGTGAGCTGGAGCCACCTGAAGCCCCATCCTCAGTCCTGGCTGTCAGGAGCCACCTCCATGTGCCAGTTCCCCTCATTCCTGACAGACTGAGCAGTTTCTCCTCCTCTGTGTGTCCTTATCCTCCCAGCCTTGTTGGAGTGCAGTGCAGGAGAAGCCAGTCTGCAGGGTGGTTGCTTCTGGGGCTTCCACCACCTCTGCTTTTCCAGTGGGATCATCCAGGCTGGGCTGAGATGGTCCTTAGGGTCAGGAGTCCCACGTCTGGCCAGGTGTTTCTGTGGCTCTTCTGGCAGGATCCCTGAGGCCTGGCTGTGCATTTCCCTTGTTAGCTGGTGCCATGAGGAGGGATTTAGGGCTCTCCCAGTTTCTGGTGTTGGAATGTGTGAGATATTCCTGGGTGTGTGGAGGGAGGGATGTTCCCAGACCTCGGGAAGCGCTGCTGCCTCTTTTCACATTTCTGTTCGTTTGAACTTTCCTTTTGTTGCCTTAATTTTGCTTTGCAACTTATTTTTATTTATTTATTTTGATTTCACTTGAGTTTTGGTTTTGTTCTCCATTTTCCTGCTGTTCCCCTTCCCCTTGCCCTGCACTTTTCCATTTCCCAGATCAGGCTGCAGCTGTGGGACACAGCCGGCCAGGAGAGGTTCCTCATTCCCAGCTCCATCCGTGACTCTGCTGTGGCTCTCATTGTCTTTGACATCACAAGTAGGTATGGAGCCCAGGCTCTGCAGGGACCTTGCTTTTAACACATTTCTTACTCTGGAAGTGGTGGTGGTACCCAAAAAGAGCTAAAATAGCCCATCAGCCACCTGTGGGTGTTGGCTGGGATTGGGAGTTCCTGTGTCTGTGCTGGTTGTTGATAGCCTTTGCAAAGCTTTACTGTTTTTCTGTTGTGTTTTTTTTTTTTTTTTAATTTTCTAACTTCCAAATGATTTTTCTTTTTCATTTCTGGTTGAGGAGAGAGATTATACAAGAAACAGCTTCAGATGCAAAGCAAAGGAAGTTGTCTGAGTGGGCAAAACAAAACAGGACCCTTTTAGACAGAAGCTGTGGAGTGACTTTGGAGGATTCAAGATTCCCATTTTGTTGGAAAAGAGACCTGGAGACTCATGAGAGAGCTTTTGAAAGAGGAGAGATGCAACAACGCATGATTTCTAAAGAACAAACAAGCTTAGAGGGAAATTCTCTGTAACTCTTGACATGAATGTTTTAATACAAGATAGGAAGTTATGAAGAGAATTATTTCATTGTAACTCCTTGTTATTGATTCCGCTTGATCTGGTGGGGGTTTTGTTAATCTACAGTATCAGGATTTATATAAATTTCAGTAAAGAAAACAGCACAGGTAGAAAAGCTCTGGCCCAGCTTTATTCTGTTACAAACAAGTTTAGAGTGAGGGGTTTGTTTTGCTCTGTAGGCCAAACATTAACAAATAATAGGCTGTGATTTATCCTCACTATTCAGGGCAGATAATTTCCTGGTATTTCTCACAGAGAAGTCCTGGGGAATTCCTGGTTTGGCAGACTGGCCTGTTTGGGGAGCACAGAGATGTGCAGGTGGTGGCCTGTGCTGGGGACTCTCCTGGCTGAGGCAGGAGGGCAGGATGCTCAGCTTGGCATCATTTTCCCCACTGTGCAGGTACAGGATGCTGTTAGTCCAAGCAGCTGGAAATATTTTGCCAGTCCAGGCTGTTCTTAACAGCTTCCAGTCATGTCAGAAGAAGTTAAGTGACAGCTGATCTCATAATTCTTCAGTAACAGGCTGATCTTTGCAGATAATTTCAGTTTTTCACAGTTCTTAGTGACTGAGAGGTTTAAAGTTTTCTTGTGTTGCAGAAGGCACATGCTCAGGTACTTGGTGGGAGCACAGTGAAATTGTTTAGCTGTTGTTGTGCTGGACATCCCAAAATGCAGATGGAGAGATCCATGAGTCCATACTCAGCTCAGGCCCCTCCTGAAGGTTGTTCCTAAGGGGGGCTGGGCTCATTCCTCGTGTCCCACAGTGATTATTTGTATTTTCCCTTTTAAAATGGGTGCACACAAACCTGGACTTGTAGAAATGCAGCAAACCTGGGTCACTTCAGGGGTGTCTGTGTGATACCTGCTCACTGGAGACCTTCCCTCAAATATCTTTACCCTGCACAAATTACAAATTAAACAAATTTATTAAATTAAATAAATTGAATAAATTCAACAAATTACCTGGGCCAGCTCTGTGGGGCTTCCTCCAGTTGCCTTTTGCCTGTGAGTCTGAAGGTTTGGGGTGGTTCAGTCACCACCTGGGTGAATGTTCGTGGGGAATATTCCAGTGTAGCAGCACCGTCCAGGGAGGGTGTGGAAGGGATCAGCCTGATCTTCCAGCTCTGCTGTGACACTGCCCAGGTGCTCCCACTTTGTCACCTTGAGTTTCCTGGCATACAGAAGAGCCCTGACTTCTGCTCCTGTAATCAAGTCTGCCGTCAAAATGAAGCAAGAGCTAATTGCTTTAACTATAAACCCTAATCTTCCTTAAGCCCCAGGGCATCAGCTCGACATTCCCTGATGGAGATAAGATGTTGTTTTGAATCTGACTGCAGGCCTGTGCTCTATCAGCTTCTCTTCCTCTTCTAAACAAGCAGTGATTGGTCCTGAAGAAGCTGCTTTTTCCTTGATGAGCTGCTTCATTAACCAGTGCTCTGCCTCCCTGCTGGGATTATTTGTGGCTGTAAACTGGAAACCAGTGGGTGCCTCCAGAAAACTGTTGGGAAGGAGGAGCAATCCTGATTTCAGGCACTGTGGGGTGAAGGAAAAGGACTCCCAGTGTGGAAAGCTTTTTGTTTGGGGTGTTTGGGGAGTTTTTGAGTAGTGCTGGTTCAACCAGGCAGGTCTCAGACCTTGGAGCTGTCATATATAATAATATATTATAATAATAATAACAGTTTGTGTTTGGGGTCAGACTCTTCCAGCATTTTTGTGACTCCTGTGCTGCTCTGAAAGGGAGAGCCCAATGTCCCTTTGCACCACCTGAACCCTGCAGTGTGTAACACTTGCTTTCATTTCTGCTGGAATTTCAGTTATCATTGTTTCAATGTCCCATGAAAATCCCCACTGCCATCACATGGGATGCTCCACGCTGGAGGTTGGATGCTGTTTTCCTGCCTGGTGTCTGTCCTGAGGGAATTGCCCCAAAAGCTTTGATCAGAGATGCTCCAGGCTATGAGTCCTGTGGAGATCCCATCCATAATCCTGGGAGATCAGTGCTGTACTGTTGACTACCCCCAGTAATGAGGTGGGAGCCAAATCCTAGAGATGTTTGGGAGTAGCAGAATCTCTGGGCAATCAGAGGAGGGAATTGAAGCACTTTACAAAAGGAATCCAGGAAACAGCTGTGCTGGGGTTGGATTTGGGGCGAGATGACGAGGTCAGCTCAGCTGCTGCGGTTGGGTGTGAAGTGGCCTTTTCCCTAAAGGGTTTTCCTGCTCTCTCTCCTCTTCGGTGGGCCGGGCTGGCCCCAGCAGGTGCGGCTGCAGCTCTGGGACACGGCGGGGCAGGAGCGGTTCCGCAGCCTCATCCCCAGCTACATCCGTGACTCCACCATCGCCGTCGTGGTCTATGACATCACAAGTGAGTGCTGGCAGCTCAGGGCAGGGCTGCTCTGCTGGGTCCTTGTAGAAACACCCCACACGAGCAGAACTGAGAAGTTACAGCCACAAGTTCTGCAAAAACATCCTTAAAATCAGAGATGTTTTCACGCCTTCCTTGTTTTTCTGTCTGGGTGGGAAATAATTGATGTGGGGTGGGGAGGTTTGGAGAAGCACCTGTGTAGGGATGTGCCCCCTGTTGATGGAGTGACAGAATTATCCTGTGGCCCCTCAAAAAGGAAAGAAGCCCAGAAGTTTCTCTCCTCCATTAGGTGAAAAAGCCACCTCATAAGTCTAAAGGACTTCACCTCAAACTTAAGGATAGCTAATTAGATTATCTAATCTATCAAAAAGTCCTGCCTAGGCAATTTAGTAGGAAAAAAAGTGAACAAAGAAACAAATCACTTTTGTGAAGTGTTTTGCCAAAAGCAAAGATCTCCTGCACCTAGCTCAGTTTTTCTCTGTTTGTTATTTTGCCTTTTATTAAACCTTTTTGTTTCCAACACTGCAACAGAAGCCATCCTGCCTGCAAAAGCAGCTGAGCTATCTTAAGTGTATTATAGACCTCCAAAAGCTTAATAGACCTGACTCAAAAAAAAATACTATAACACACCTGAGTACCAGTGAAGCATTTTCCCTGTCATAAAGGAGTTTTATCCTCAGCTTTGCTATTTCATTCTTCCCTGCAGACTTGAATTCTTTCCAGCAAACCTCCAAGTGGATCGATGACGTCAGGACAGAGCGAGGCAGTGATGTCATCATCATGTTGGTGGGGAACAAAACCGACCTGGCAGACAAGAGGTAACGGGGGACCCTGGGCCCTGCTGCCCTGCCCAGAGCCACCAGGGACTGGGGCCAGGCTGGCCTTAAAACAAGGCTTAGTTTTAAACACAACATCGTTTGCTTGTCAGGAAAGTCTCGTTTCTGGTTTCAGCAAAAGTTATTCCCTTTGCTGTCCAAAAAATAGTTTAAAACAAACCCACCTAAAAAAATTGCTGAAGTGGCTCTGCACCATTATCTCAGTAGGGTATTTTGTCTGATTTTTCCTTTTCGCACTGAGGTAGAGGCTAAAAGCTGCCTGTAAAAGCAAGGAAATCAGCTGGTTTTCACTGTTTCCCACTATTTTCCCCCACTCTCTCTGCACATGCAGCTGGAATTTCATGGCACAATTTCTCCTCATTAAGAAGCAGCACAAATTTTCATAGGATTGATCTAAAAGTATGAATTTCTCTGAGTACAAATTTCATGTCATACATAACACACACTGAGCTTGTGGATGTGTGAGAGGAAATCAAATCTGCACATCCCAAACTTCCCCCAAAGAGAGCCAAGAATTTTGTTAGACTCCTAAAATGACACAGATTAATGTTTTGGGAGGTTCCATAAAGCATTTTGCTTTAAAACTCGTAATTCTACAGCACATCAACCAAAATAACCAATGTAATGGGCTCTTAGAAGAGCACAGGCTTTACTTTGTGTTCCTCTTTCAAATCCTTCTCTGGATTGTTGATTTAACAATGATTTTGTTGAATATTTTCAGAGATTTTTGTTCCTTAGGAAGGTGTCAGGAGCAGTGTAGATAAGGGAAGGTTTTTATTTTAATGGGTTTTTTTTATTTTTGCAGTTGGCAAAGGGAAGGTGGAGTGAACCAGGCAGTTCCAATCCTTCCAAATGAAACATCCTCAACATCCCAGAAATGTGGGCTTTGGCTGTCAGGGGATGTGTGAGGGCTTGAAGCCACAGGGGGATTTTGATCTGATGCACAGAAAATCACCTCAGGAAGGTAGAACTGGGAAACACCTGGATTTCACAGCAAAATAAAGCCTTAAAATATCAAATCCTTGTCCTTTGGCTGTTAACAAAATTTTCCTGATCAGAGGAGAACAATTTATAGATGAAATTAATGTTTTCTCAGCAAAATCTTGGCTTTCATTTGAATATCAGTTTACTCTGTTTCTTGGGATGATGGGCAGAGTGATCTAAGTGTTCCATTGTGGGACATTCCCACATTTTTAATTCTAACCCCTGCTTTGCTCACTCCTGCTGTTACACATTCCTTCAGGATGTGTTGTGATGTGGATTTTCTCCTGTCATTCTGGTGGTTTTGTGTCCCAGCATCCCCAATATGCCTGGCTGTTTGCCCTACAGGTTTTTAGTTTTCATGCCCAGCAGGAAAAGCAGGGATAATTCCATCTGGCTTTTGCCACTTCACTGGGAAGCATTTTGAGGTGTCCCATGCCTTGCACTTTGGAAATATTCCTAAAACTTGGCACTGAGAGCTTCAGGAATACAATAAAAACATGTACAGTTCATTTTGCTTAAGAATTCCCTGTGTGATGAATTCATGATGTGTCCATGAAATCGTTCACAAAAGCAAAATCCAAGATGCTGTCCCTGAGCCAGCTGTAGATTTGGACCACAGAGCCTCTCCATGCCCTCCTGGCAGCTGGGAATGACTGCAGCTCCCTGACTGAACAACCTGGCATTTCTAATTCCTCCCCAAATCCAGTTTCATGTGAAGCTAGAAAGGCCAGTGGGATCATTTCAGCCTTGGAGTATTTCCTGATGGTGCACAACAGCTGGCCCAGCACTGCTGGAAGAATTAAAAATACCAGAAAAAATGTTTGAAGCAGCTACAGCTGAAGTTCATGCAGCACTGGAAATTCTTATTTTGGCAGCTGAGTGTGACAGTAGTCCTGGTGTGGGCTGGAATTTGGAATGAAGGGGAAGGGCATATCCAGGTGTCAGTAGCAGGAGCTGCCTTGCCTTTCTTTTCAAAGGACCTTGGGGTTTTGTGAGGCTGAAATTTTGGGCCTGTAAAGGCTGGACAAAGCCACCTTTGGTGTCACAAAGGTGACTTTTTTTTTTGAGGCAGAATACAGGGAAGCCATTCATCCTTTGATAAAAACCAGGGATGAGGCAGGTTCTGAGGCCAAAAAGCAGCACTAAAAATAGCTCTGTTCCTGTTCAGTGTAGCCTGGTAAGTTTTTCATTCCACTCAATGTTGCTTCAGTTGGTGGCTGGTTTTTTTTTTCTTTGTTGGTTTTTTTCTTTCTCCCTGCAGTTTTCTTTCTCTCATTTTTGGACTCTTTTGCTTTGGTTTGGTTTTTCTGCTCTGTGGTTTGTTCTCATTACTGGAGACAGGTTTCTGTAGAGGAGGGTGAGGGAGAAGCCCAGGAGCTGAATGTGCTGTGTGTTGAAAGCAGTGCTCAAGCAGGACTTAATGGGACACAGAGGGGCAGTTCCAGGTGCTTGTCCCCAAGCTGCTGCACTGTCCCTGCTGCTGGAGCCTTTGTGTCACTTCACAACATTCCCTCTGACAGATTTGGGAAACTCCCTGTCTCAGTGTGGGGATTTTTCCTTGCCTGGAGTGCTGTGGATGAGGCTGAGGTGTTCTGCACAGGCTTCATCCTGTGCTGCTCATCTGCCCACAACTCCAGGGGTTCCCTGGGGAGCTTCCCCGAGGTGTTTTCCCTCCCAGCTGGAAGACTTGGGGCTGGTGACGCCTCCAGGGTCCTGAGGTGGGCTGTCCCCTCTTGGAGGGGGAGCAGCAGCTCACTGCCAGCCATCTCTGACTTTTCCTTCTGTTCCTTTTGTCTCTTTTCCACCTTTGTGCAGGCAAATCACCACAGAGGAAGGGGAACAGAGAGCCAAAGAGCTGAATGTGATGTTCATTGAGACCAGTGCAAAGACTGGCTACAATGTGAAACAGGTAAAACATCCAGGCTGTGTTCTCAGTCAGGAATTCACTGCTCTGGGTCTGCTCCAGGGTGGATTTGGGATCCTGCAGGAATTTCCTAGTGTTTAATGCCAGCCCCTGAGATGTTTCTTGGTTTATGTAGTGCAAGCTCCTTTCCTGTTGAGTCAATGATTCCCTGTCAAAGCTAAACCTTGGAACAAAGGAGGACTCACTCCAGAATGTGCTGAGGGATGGGAAAGGGGGAAAATCATTGTTTGTGCAGCCAGTCAGCTGGAATTTGGTTTGGTTTGGGTCACAGTCAATGCACTGTTTGCTGAAATCACTGCTGACATCAGTGGGGAGAATTGTTTCTGCTGATGCACTGGAGTAGAAGTTCCTCCTGTTTGCCAGCCAGAGAATCTTGAAATATTGTAGAGGAATTGAGGTTGGAAGGGATCTCTGGAAATCACCCCTTCCAGCCCTCCTGCTCAGAGCAGGCTGCCCAGAGCTGACTCCAGCTGAGTCTGGAATATCTCAGAGGGTAGGAGCTGTCCAGGTGCCAGTGTTTGATCAACCAAACAGCAAAATAACTTTTAAATTTTCATTTTAAGCAGAATTTCTCAGATTTCTGCTTGTGCCCTTCTTGCTTGTGATTCCCCTCTCCACTGGTTCAGGGATTGTTCTGGATATGACAGAGCTTGGAATAAGGAGCTGTGAGCTCTGGAGGAGATTGGGAAACATCCTCAGGGGTTTGCTACACACCAGCAGCTTGGTAGAACCCCACAGTGGGATTGGGAGGCTTTGGGTTCAGTTTTTGTGGCTGTTGTGGGTTGAACCCACTTCAGTGGTGGATTTTGACTCCTGTTGCCTTCTTTGCCCAGTGGGTGTTTGTGAGGAGAGCTGGGGTGTGAAGCTGCAAACCCCAGCACCTGACTGGGACCTTGGTTTTGCAAGGAACACCCTTTGAGGGATGGCTGAGGAGGGGAATCAGAGCAGCAGGGATTGCTCTGGGGTTTGATGCAGAGAGTTCAGCAGCCTGGCAGTGTCTGTGCTGTGTGAGGGCAGCAGGGTGAGCTCCAGACATTGACTGAGGAATGCTGCAAACCCATTTTCCAGGTTTTCTGGGGATAGCAGAGCCCTTCCCAGTGTAAGTACAGCTCCCTGGAACCAGCAGTTCTGCTGAGGAATGGCTCTTTGGCAGCAGGACTGATCTGAAGGGCTGGGCTCTGAAAGCTCTGTTGTTCCACAGAGGGATATTCAGTGCCAGCTGAGTGATCAGAAATCCCCAAATGTGCACCCTTTGTGCACAAGCAGAGGCTGAACATGGTAAAGAATGGTACTAATTAATTCCACTTTCTCTTCAAGCAGGAACAGGTAAAATAAAACTGGGTTTTTTTGTAGGTATTGAATATGTTCTTTAATATAACTTCTTTAAAACCTGTTAAATTTCCTACATAAAATTATTGTAGCATTTTTGATCACTGCTCTGCCTGCTGAAGTACCCACTTAAGGAGTTTGTACAACTCAGACTCAGAGTCCTGCTGTAAAACAGTGTTTCTAACAGGAACTTGTTTCTGACAAGCCTTGAGCTTCTCCCTTGCTGCTTTCCAGCTTTTCCGCCGTGTGGCTGCTGCCTTACCTGGGATGGACAGCACACCAGAGAAAAGCAAAGAAGACAGTATCCTTGTTTTCCCATGGAATTGGGCAATTATCTGGTGTTAAATTTGGCTTACTGACTTTCTTTGGCACATTGTGGGGATGGGCCTTGTTGGGTTTGCAGGGATGTGGCTGAAGCAGGGCACAGAGTCTGAGCAGAGGGATGGAGCAGCTCTGCCATGAGGAAAGGTTGGGACAATTGGGATTGTTCAGGCTGGAGAACAGAAGCTTTGGGGTGACCTAATTAAGGCCTTCAGGACCTGAAGAAGCCAGAAAGAAAAATGGAAAGGGAATATTTACAATGGCTTGGGGTGACAGGACAAGGGGGAATGGCTTCCCACTACCACAGGGCTGGGTTAGATGGATATTGGGAAGGAATTGTTCCCTGTGATGGTGGTGAGGCCCTGGCACAGGGTGCTCAGAGAAGCTGTGGCTGCCTCTGGATCCCTGGAAGTGTCCAAGGCCAGGTTGGATGGGGCTTGGAGCAGCCTGGGACAGTGGAAGGTGTCCCTGCCCATGGCAGGGGGTGGCACTGAGTGATCTTTAAGGTCCCCTCCACCCCAAGCCACCCTGGGATTGCATGACCCTGTTTGTGGGCCAGGTATAAATGTACACAACTAATGGCCAGCACAAGTTCTGCTTCTCCACTGGAACTGAGGCTGGAATTTCCACACCTTTAGAACACCAGAGTGTGTTAACTCTTTTTGTCCATCCTCCGAGAGGTCTCACCACGTGCCTGGCTTTGTCTGTGCAGGCAGGCTGTGGAGACACCCCAAACAACCCTTCCAGATCCTGTCCTGGGTGATTCCTTGACTGTCCCTGCAGTGATTGACATCAAACTAGAGAAGCCCCCCGAGCAGCCAGTGACGGAGAGCGGCTGCTCCTGCTAACGGCCCTGGCGGCAGCGGCAGCCCCGGCGGCCGGGCTGGAGAACATCGCGCTCATCGCCCCCGGGGCTGCCAAACCATCCCCAAGCGAGCAATGAACCCCTGGGTACTGGTGGGGAGCAGCCCCGGCTCCCCTCTCACTGCATGGTTTGAGCCCTGAGTGCAGAATGAGTGTCCTGTCTTTTGAGTTTATTTTTTTATGTTGTTGCACTTTGGCACCACGGTGCCCTTCACACTTTCTCTCTTTCTCTCTCTCTCTCTCTTCCTCCCTTTCTCCCCTGTTCCCACCTGGAGCCTCCCTGCTCAGATGTATCTTGTGAATGCCATGGAAAAGCTGCCGAGTTAGGGAAGACAAAAATGAAGCTTTGGGGGGTGGGTTTTCTGCCTTCCCTCCTGCCTTGCATCCTCCCCCTGCCTTCTCCAGCCCCCTGTCCTGCATTCCCAACTTCCTCTGGTGAAAGGCTGCTCCTTAAACTTAAACCAGTCACTTGGACTTGCCTTTTTGGACTCTGCAGGTTCCCAGGCTTTGCTTCCCACAGGGCACACACCCCATGAGCTCTCTGGTTTCTCCTTTCTGTGGATGATCCTGGCTAACTCTTGCTCACCACTTCCCAGTTTTGCCCCTCGGGTCACACAGGCCCTGGAAAGCCCCAGACTCTGAGAGCTTTGGCCTTGTTGGCTCCCATTTGTGTGGCAGGGACATCCCAGAGCCTGCTGGAATCTCTTCCCATCCATTGGATGTTGGTGAGTGTTGGCTGCAGGTGTGGGGGAGGACGAGGGACCAGAGGCTTTGCAGCCCGAGGCTGGGTGGGGAAGAGATCCTCAGGGTTTCTGGAAGCAAACAGTGACCTGGAATCCATCACTGCAGGGGCAGTACCTGCCCTGGGAGTCATGGATGCTCCTCAGGCTCCTTCCTTGATCTCCGTTCTCCTGTTCTTTGTCGTGGGAGCTGCTTCATGCGGAGCAGGAGAGCCACAGCAGAGGGAAGGGCAACATTCCACTCTCATTCCCAGGTTGCTGCTTGATGGAATCAAGCATTGCCTCTGCCCTTGGAGCAGAGTGGGACCAGCAGCCAATTCACTCCTGGGGGAGTTTTAACCTTTGCCAAAGCTGAGGGGAGCAGTGGCAGGGAATTCCTGTCACTGTGGGTGGAGGATTGGAGGATGGGATGCTGCTGAAGGAATTCTGGTGTCACTCCCCAACCTTGGAGATTGGGAACTGCCTCCTTTCCCCCAGCCCCTGGTTTTGAATTAATTCATAGAGCTTTTCAGAGATTTCCTGGGGTTCTGGGTCCACAAAAAGTCGGTTTGTCATTTGGCGGAGAGGAGAATTCCGCTGTCCTTTCCCCACCTGGCCTGTGTGACACGGAGCAAGCTGTGGTAGGACAGTGAGCACAGTGTGACCACTGTGGGGGGGTCAGTGGCACTCCCTCCCCTCCTTGGCAGGGTGTCCCTCAATCCCCGACACCCGAGGAGGGGAAGGGACAGCCCTGGGCTGGCATGTGGCAGCCCTGGCCTGGCAGCAGCTCACTGAGGTCCCCAGAGTCCCCTCCCCTGGGGCAGCTGGCCGCAGGAGGAAGCTGGGATGTGAGTCCTGTCCCACCCCTCGGGAAGCTGATCCCATTCCCTGTACATAGCCCCTGTGGGAGTTGCTGGTGTCGGTGTCCGTGTCTGTAGAACAGGTGTTGCTGTCCCTGCCCAGGCAGCTCTGCTGTCCCTGTCCCTCCCTGGCAGCTCTGCTGTCCCTTCATGTTGTTCGAGTCACGGACCGGGGCGGGAGGGGGGGAGACCCCAATTAGGGGCGGGGGGTAATTAGTGGAATCCAATAGTTCCCTTCCCACTGTTTTTCTGGATGTGTTCCTGCCGTGTGTCCGGCCCCGCTGTCTTGTAGCTGTAGCGAGTAAGTGTGACTGTAACTCTGAGTAAGGACTGTGTGACACAGCCACAGTGTATCACTAAATAAATAAAGTTATTTCACCAACACTGCGCTCTCCTGCTGCACAGCGGGCTGGGGGGAAGAGGGGTTTGCTCTGAGCTGCGACATTCCTGTCCTGAGCAGGGATGGAGGAGGAAGAATGGAGGAAAAGGAGAAAGATGAGGAGGAATGGAGGAAGAGGAGGAGGAAGGATGGAGCAGACAGCATGAAGGAGGGATAGAGGAGGAAGGATGAATGAGGAAGAAGGTCAGGAGGAGAAGGGACAGGTGGAGGAATGGAGGACAGAGGAGGGTAGGAAGAATGCAGCAGAAGGAAGGACAGAGGAAGAGGGAGAAAGGACTTTGCTGATGTTGTTGCAAAATGTGGAATATGATATGTACCAATGTTCTCAGGTGGTCTCTTCTTTGATGTTTGATCTTTTGTTAGTTTCAAGCCTGATCAGCAAAAAATGAGGTTTAATCCAAGAAATTGAGCAGCCAATGAGCTGGAAGTGATGTCCAGGTGTTGGAAGGACAAGCGAGTTGAGGGTGGAATTGCCTCATTGAGGGTTAGGACTGGACATGCTTGAATGATCTCAGCCCTGGGGGAGGTTACCAAAGCTTGGGAAGAAGGATCTCTCTCAATTTTGGGATAACAGCAGGACCCTGTGGATGCAAACATGACTCTGAATGGAGCCCTCAGGTGAGCCCTGCCCTGCAACACACCTGGGGCTGATCCTGCTGCTCCAGCAAGACCTGCAGGACTCTGCCCATGCTGCTTCCCTGCAGCCTGAACCCCTGGCAGTGCTCCCTTCATCCCTGCAAGTGTCCAAGGCCAGGTTGGACAGGGCTTGGAGCAACCTGGGATAGTGGGAAGTGTCTCTGCCCTCCCTTATCCAGGCACTGGATGATCCTTCCCAGCCAAACCAGTCCATGATTTTATAAATTTGTGCCTCTCAGCCCAGTTTTGTGTCACTAAAAAAATCCAGTGTTGCTGGAGCTGTTGTTTTCCCACCAGGAATCAGCAACTGCTCAAGTTCTGGAGGATGAAATGGACTCTGGTGGCCTCAATGCTTTGCTAATTAACATTCCCAAAACATGAGTGTGCCTTGGGAAAGAATCCACTCTTTCCTGTCTGCCAGGTCAGCAGGAAAACACCTGAGTCATTCCCTGGGAGGAGCTGCCTGGGGCAGGGGAGACCTTCTGGAGCTCCTGACAGGGAATGCTCTGAAGCAGGAGGGACAAATTCCACCTTGAAATTGGATCTGCAGCTCCTCCTTCCCTGTGGGGGACAGAGATTATGGGAAACCAGTGTGAGACCAGAGAGGTGATAGAAAAGGTCTCCTTCCCTTTCCCAGAATTTTGCAGGGGCTTCCAGGATGTTCATTCCCCTGGTGGAAAGCGTGATTTTTAATTCAGAGTGAAAATCTCTTCCAGTGTATTTTCCTCAGTGTCCTGCCCTGCAACTGGAGCTGTGCTGGTGCCACCACAGCCACAATCCTGCCTTGCTCCTTTCCCAGCAGTGCTGGAACACTCCAGGTTCATCAGGGGCTGATTTCCAGCAGGGTCAGTGGAAAAAGCCCCTGAAACAGCTGCAGATCCCAAATTTTCTCCTGCAGGCTGCAAGGGTGACTGGGGCTGAGCCTTGTCACAGCATTTCTTTGGAATGGTGCTCATGGTGGGTACATCCCAACCTCCACACAGACTTCCTGAATGGGAAGAAGCTGAATTCAGGCTGCTGTACTTGATTTATTGATTGTTTTTACAGAAAAAAGTGGAAAACACCACAAAGAAGAGAAGTCAGAGCCAGGGCTGTCCCGAAGCCATTACAACGTGATCCTACCAGGCATTTGCCCCTGGATTTGGTGATAATTTCCTTGGTAATTAACATTTCCAAACATCCCAGTCCTATATTGTGGGGGTTTTATCAGCACAGAGGCACAAACAGCCAGAGCTGTGCATGGACTCGGCTGGATTTTACTCCTGGAGTTTCCAGCAATACAGAGCAGAGGTGGGACCAGCAACACAGGCAGAGGTGGGAAGGGAGGAAGAATTTCCTGGAGGACAATGCCTGAATTTCCAGGATGCAGAGTGGAACAGGTGAATGGCAGAGTGGAACAGGTGAATTTCCTGGAGGACAATGCCTGTGCTCTGCTCAGGAATGCTCAAGAACCAGGGATCCAGGATCAAGGGATCCACAACCAGCCCAGAACTCACTTAATTGAGGTCTTGCTAAAATCTGGATCCTGCTGGAGCAGCTGCCCCCCAGAACCCACTTCACACCAGCTTTTCCCAACACCCATTCCCAGGAGCACAGCCTCAATCCCCAGCCACCTTCCAGCCAAATGAGCCCCTTGGCATCTCCCCTCGTGGGAAAGAGCTGATCCTGTGCAGGCCAGGGGTGCCTCCAGTGAAAGCTGAACCGTGAGGAGTCATCTCAGACATTGGGAAGAAGGAGTGGAGAGGTGTTGGCAGGATGGAGCTCCCTGTTAGTGAACTGTCCGTTCCTTCTGCCGCTGGTAATCTGGGAAGGAGGGACAAGGAGAGCATGGCCAGGGGGAATAATCCAAAATGTTCAGGAAAACACACATTCCCAACTGGAGGCAGTGTTTGAGACCCTCTGGCTTTAAAAGTGCACCCCCACCAGTCACTTTAGTGATTTTAGGGCATTCAGAACAAAATGCTTTCTTTGAAATTATTTGTTTAAAATCCCCTCTTCCCCTACTCCTTTTTTTTTCTTCTTAATGGCCACTTTCCATTCTATGAGGAATCCTTGTTTGGTTCTCCCTTTTTTATCCCTTAAATCTTGGAACTTTATAGGTGCAGAAGCAGACTGGGAGTTAACCTAGTCCTTCCCTTCACTCACAATTCAAACACCCTTAGGGAGGGATATCCACCATTTGCACTTGTGCCAGACCTCGTTCCTCTGTTATTCAAGGATAACTAGCTGAAAGTCATGAGCTTTGAATTAACTTTTCCATTCCCAGCCATCCCACCTTCCTGCTCTCCGAGTTTTCCTACATGGAAAGCCAAGCCTCATTATCCTGATGTGGTGCCTGATCCCAAATCAACAATCAGTGACCTCAAGCTGCTAAACTGGGCTGGAATGGGCAGGGATTTATGGCATTTGCTTCCCAAGGAAGCCTCCCAGGACCGGGCACGTACTGTAGGGGAAGTACCGGACACGCATCGTGATCTCCCGCGCCGTCTTCAGGATCTCCACGGCCTGGAAAATGAGCAAAGAGCATTCCATGGGTTCTGTGCTGGGCTCAGAGGCTGCAAGGAGGCGGATTCCCCATCCCAGCGCTCACCTTGCTGTGCTCAATGTCCTGGAAATCCACATCGTTCACTGAGAGCACCTGGTCCCCCTCCTGCAGCCCGGCCCTGTGAGCGTCAGAGTCGGGAATCACCTGGGAAGGGAGAGCAGGGATGGCAGCAGGGGATCTCCCACAGCTCCCCTCCCACACTGCCCTGGGAGCAATTCCAGGGGCTGGGAGGAGACCAGGGAGTGGTGCAGGATGTTCTGAGGCAGCCAGAGTCTCCCTGGGGCTCAGCTGCTCCCACCGGCACAGGCAGGATCCGGGAGGGAATGGCGCAAGGACGGACACACCTTGGAGATGAAGATTCCCAACTGCGAGGCTTTTCCTCCCCGGATGTTGAAGCCCAGCTGCGGGAAAAAGCAGCAGGGAAATGCAGTCACCAGGACCCTTCCCTCAGCCCAGTTCTCTTTCCATTCCCCAGGACTCTTCTCCCTGTCCGGCCCTTCCAGTTCCCCAGGACTGTTCTCCCTGCTCTGCCTCCCGGAGGGATCCAAGGCGTGGGTGCTGCGGTGCTCAGCCAGGCAGCAGCGCCAGGTCCTCTCTCCTAATTCCTGCCACCAGGAACACCTCAGGGAACCCGCTCCCATCCTCCAGCGGCTCCACATCCCAGGATACCACACGAGGAACAACCCCTCCCCTTTCCTACCGCGCTGGCATCTGCCACCCCGCCCGCCCCGCGCCTGTCACAGCAGTTCCCTGGGCCAGGACACTGGCAGTCGGGAATATCGCGATCCCAGCGTCTTTTTTCTCGGGAAACGCTCCGGGAACGCGACACCGCGCCCAGGAACGCCGGGCAGGCGCCGCCCGCCTCACCTGCGCCCCGGGCGGCTTCTTGAGGACGATGGTGCGGGGCAGGAACTGCGTGAGCTCGTTGTTGTAGTCGGGGTGATAAACGCGCTGCGGGGGATGCGCGGCGGCTCAGCCGGGGCCGGGCCGGGCTCCGCCACCCGGCGGGACCCCGCGGCGGCCGCCGCTGCCCCCGGGCCGCGTCCCCGCTCCCCCCGCCCCGGGCTGACCTCGTGCGGCGGCACCCAGGCGGGCGGGCTCTCGTAGGGCGGCAGGAAAACCACCGGGAAGTCGTCGTAGGGCACCCGGCCCTCCATGCTGCCGCTCTGCCGCGCCCGGGACGCGCCCCAAGAGCGACGCACCGCGCTGCGATTGGTCGAGACCCGCCCCTCGCCCCGCCTCCCGCCTGACGCACCCGCACGCGATTGGCTCCGCCCCGCCCCTCGCGCGGTCCCGTCCCCACCCCCGTTTGACTCCGCCCCTCAGTGACGCACCGCTCTGCGATTGGCTGTGACCCCGCCTCTCGGCGACGCACGGCCTCGCGATTGGCTGCGGTGCCGCCCCGCTTGCGGTACCTGTTTGTGATTGGCCGTGGCGGCGCGCGGCTTTTTTGAACGGCGGCCGTTGCGGCGTCGCCACTGGAACGGACAGCGGCGGTTTCAGGTCAGTCCCGCGGCCGCCCCGCGACACCGGGCAGGGCCAGGCCGGGCCCGCTCCGCCCCCGCTCCAGCCCCGCTCCTGGCCCGGGGCCTCCGCTCCATCCCTGAGCCCCTGCAGGCCCGCTGCACTCCCCGCCTCCTCCCCGCTGAGGCCGCTTCCCGCCCGCTCCACCCTTAGGCCGGGCAGGGCCGCGGCCAGCCCCGCTCCGTGCCCCGGCCCGCCTCACGGCGCTCGTGTCCTGCAGGCTGGTGATGGTGCGAGAGGACGAGAAGGGCATCCCGGTGCGCGTGGCGCTGCGCTGCCGGCCGCTGGTGCCCAAGGAGACCAGCGAGGGATGCCGGACGTGCCTGTCCTTCGTGCCCGGCGAGCCGCAGGTGAGCCGCGGGGCGCTCCCGGGGGTTCCGCAGGTACCGGGTGCCGCTGCCAGCGCTGCCCCGTCCCTCTCGCCCGCAGGTCGTCGTGGGCAATGACAAAGCCTTCACCTACGACTACGTGTTCGACCCGTCGGTGGAGCAGGAGGAGGTTTTCAACACCGCGGTGTCTCCTCTGGTCCGTGGCATCTTCAAAGGTTTGTCCCGGGTTTTGCCCGTTTGGAGCCCGTTCCTCCCCGCAGAACGAGGGGGGAGATGTGCTCTGAGGCAGTTTTCATGGAATTCTGGGGAGTTTGGGTGGGAGTTTGTCCAGCCTGGCCTGGGACGCTTCCAGGGATCCAGGGGCAGCCACAGCTTCTCTGGGCCTCCCCCCCTCACAGGGAACAATTCCTTCCCAATATTCCTCTGGCAGTGGGAAGCCATTCCCCTTGTCCTGTGACTCCAAGCCATTATAAAAAGTCCCTCTCCCTCCTTAAGAATAACACAATGAATTGATAAACGTCCTGTTCCAGGATGCTGCAGTGGAACTGGGATGGCAGAGAATTTGTGCTGTGTTTCTGTTTAGCTCTAATAAAACACCCAGTCTTAAAAAAGAGCTGAAATAATAATTTTCTCTGTGCTTTATGAAGTTTTCATTGCCCTTTTTTTTCCTTCAACGTTCCTGACTGTGACGTATGCTTAAAGCTGGTGTAAACTGATGGTTTTCTGCGAGGCTGGTTTTCAGAAATGCAGCTTTCAGTCTCCACGTGACTCACCCGGGTGTCCTTTGTCCCCTCAGGATACAATGCCACTGTCTTGGCCTACGGACAGACGGGGTCAGGGAAAACTTATTCCATGGGAGGCACCTACACTGCCAACCAGGAGTATGAGCCCAGCGTGGGGGTCATCCCCAGGGTCATCAAGCTGCTCTTTGAGGAGAAACAGCAAAGGGACGATTGGGACTTCATCCTCAAAGTTTCTTATTTGGAGGTAAAAGTTTGATTTTTATCCAGTTATGAATAAAGGGAGCTTTGAGGTCACCTCCTTCAGGTAACAGATATTGATTAAATCAACCCCTAATACCCCAGGAGGTTTTGTTAGTCCTTTCTGGTCCAAGGTGTCTTTCCCTGAAGGTGAAATGGATAAAATGTGATGCTAAATTAGCCCTAATTTCAGCCTGACTGCTCCTTTCTTTGGCTGGTAACTCTGAGCTGCTCCTCTGCTGCCTCCAGATTTACAACGAGGACATCCTGGACCTGCTGTGCCCCTCCCGAGAGCGCTCCCCGATCAGCATCCGGGAGGATCCCAAGGAAGGCATCAAGGTCTGCAGGGCTGGGGACTGAAGGAGGGGTCCATGAGGGAGTTTTTGTCATCCCCAAAGCAGTGGGATGGGGATCATCCATGTGGTGGGAGCAGCACACAGAAATCCAGGGGGTTGGATGCTCAGGAAAAGCACAGCTTGCCAAGGAGCACATCCAGTCCCTCCTGCTCATCCCCTCTCTAGTTTGTGTCCCTGGGAGCTGCCTCTGCAGAACTTTATTCACACAAATCCCCTCCCCATCAGCCCCTTCCTGTGGCTGGCACGGCTCTCAGCTCCCAGCTCAGCCTGGGATATCCATGGATTTGTCCCTGGAGCCCTGAGGAGGTCTGGCTCCATCCCAGAGCCCAGCTGGATCTGGAGCAGGCAGAGGAAACCTGGGGGGTGTTTAGGAACAGCATCAGGATGTGATTCCATGTTCCTGAAGTGAAACTCACAAGCAGTTTTTCCTGGGAGTTTCCATTCCAGCCCCCTGGGAATGGGCTGGCACAGCCTGAGGTGCAGGGAGATTTTTCTGATCCCAGGTGGGATGAAGAGGAAGCAGAGGATAAACAATGTTTCCTTCCCGGCTACAGATTGTGGGATTGACAGAAAGAAATGTCACCTGTGCGCAAGAGACCGTGTCCTGCCTGGAGCAGGGGAACAACTCCAGAACTGTGGGATCCACGGCCATGAATTCCCAGTCCTCCAGATCCCATGCCATCTTCACCATCTGCATTGATCAGAAGAAGAAAAATGACAAGTGAGTGTCACTGTGCAGCTGATGAGAGTTACTTTCCCAAAATTTCCTCATCCTGGTCCTGAGCTGTGCTTCTCAAGGCAGTTCAGGTTTTGGCTCCCTGAATTTTCAGCTCCTGGGCTGCTCCTTTTCCACCTCGGAGAGTAAAACAGTTTCTTTCTGCCCTAGGAATTGCAGTTTTCACTGCAAGTTACACCTGGTAGATCTTGCTGGCTCTGAGCGGCAAAAGAAGACCAAAGCTGAGGGAGACAGACTCAAAGAAGGTCTCTGGGCTGGGACTGTGGAGTTTGGGTTTCTTCTCACTTGGGAGTTAATAAAAGAGCAAAGCACTTCTTTAACCTTTTAATCTGCTTTTTTTAACCCTGTTAAATTTTTAATAAGGGCAGGAAATGAGGAGTTTGGAGCTGTTGAGGTGGCTGTGCTCACTGTGAGCTTTGTCTGCAGGAATCAACATCAACAGAGGCCTCCTGTGCCTGGGGAATGTCATCAGTGCCCTGGGAGAGGAGAATAAAAAGGGAGGGTTTGTCCCCTACAGAGACTCCAAGCTAACCAGGCTGCTGCAAGGTGAGAGAAGATGATGACAAAGCCTAAACTTACAGGTGCTTTTTAAATAACAAAGCAGGAGAAAACCCCCAGCTCAGAGCTGCTGCTTCAAAGGGATTTGTTTTGTTTAATTTCTCACTGAAGCCAGGCCTTTCCTGGACTCTTATTTTAGGTTGCAAATGCAGTGAGATGAGCTCAAAACAAGTCCTGCTCTTCTGCACTTTGTGTGACAGGAGGAAACAAGACAAAATCAGGGCTTATTTTTGGTGGGGAGTGTCAGGATCATTAGCTTGTCAGAGTGACCCCGAGAAGAGTTTGAAAGTCTCTTTTCCTAGCCTGGCACTTGAAGAAGGAGTCAGGGCTCTTCATTTCTCAGTCTCAAGGTTTATTTTATCTTATCTATAAAAAATTTTCTCCTGCCCTGCCGAGATCAGCTCAGCAAGACGGTCTGAGGCACTCTCCACCACCCCCGTGGTGGTGTCATCTTTTATACTACAAACTATGGATATCATATTTACTTTTAATTCCAAATACCTATCAGCTATGTTAGACAGTGCACTTCTACTCTAAACCAATCCCAAAGTGCCAACAGCACAGCAGAAAATGGAGAACAAGAAAAAGAAAGAAGGACGAGACACGCCCTGATTCCTCCATCTTTTCTTCATAACCCCTATACCAAAAATCCTAAAATCTATTTTTTCACCCTGTGAACACTCCATTCTCACACCATTCAGACTTGCATGGCTCTCGTGTCCTCATACACATGTGGCACTTGGTTAGAAGGATCAAAATCAAGCCACCAGGTGTTCTGGGCAACATGCCAGGGTCCCCGAGCCCCCTGAGAAGGTTCTCAGCAACTCTGGACATCCAGAGGGATGGTCTGGGTTCCCACATTCCCCCTTCTGTTTGCACCAAAAACACCTCTTTTGCAACTGAGTTCCCACAGGGGAAAAGGAAGAGGAGAAGTCTGGGAGCAGAGATCTATTATTGTACCTTAATTATAGCAACTCCCTGGGTGATGTCACAGGCAGAAAGAAGCTCCAGCTGTCTGTGCCTTCCCTGGGATTTGTTTTCTTTGTCTGAATATCTGGTCTTTATTTTTCAATAGCTGGGATTTGTCTTTCAATGCATTTTATTTAGGTTACCCTTTAATTTGGGCACAGCTTTAGTAATGAAATTACTGGGATTTTGATGGTAATTACACAATTTGCTGCAAAAGCTCTTCCGTATTTTCCATGTCTGAAAGTACCTAATTAAAACCTGGATTAGGCTGGATGTGGGGCCCCTTTTTTTTAATGATCAGTAGCTTTAAGAGCCAATTTGTATAAAACCAAAGGATGAAGTTCTGTGCAGCTTTGTGATCTGTTCTTAGCCAATAATTCCTTAAATTGGACAAAACTCTGGATATTTATGGAGGTCTTGTTATTAGGGAGGGGCAAACCTGAAAGAACCAGGCCAGAAATAGCATAAAGAAATTATTTATTAGGGCAACAACTGGGGCTTCTGGGGCGAAACCTTTGATTTCAAACCCCAACTTTGGCTTTTAAAAACCCACTTTAAAACAGAGCTGAGTGTGCAGAGGAGAAAACAACGAGTGGCACCAAAATCCAGCTGTTTAATCTGCATTTTAGGGACACACTCATGGGGTTGGATCCCTTGAAGAATGACATTTCACTGTCATTGTTGCTCTGACAGCTTTGACATTGTTTTTTTCCTTCCCAGACTCCCTGGGTGGGAACAGCCACACTCTGATGATTGCCTGTGTGAGCCCAGCAGATTCCAACCTGGAGGAGACCCTGAACACTCTACGTTATGCTGACAGGGCCAGGAAGATCAAAAACAAACCCATTGTCAACGTGGACCCCCAGGCAGCTGAGCTGCACCAGCTGAAGCAGCAGGTACTGGGGGAACCCCTCAGCAAACCCCAAAGGAAGGCACAGCCTCACAAAAAATCCAAAACATCCCTAATGGGCATTGCTCTGTCTCTGGAGGTGGTGGGAAGGGGATATGTGGATATTTCTTGGAGTTTTTCTGCAGCCAGAGAAAAGTGGTGGTACACCCAACAAACCATTGCCTGGTGAGCTACAGGCACAATCAGAAATACGGAGATGGTTTGGTGCCTTCCTGACATCTCCTGCCTGTGCCCAGCATGAGGGGAAGGGAGGGGTTTTCCCTGGGGTGATCCAGAGGGAAGTGAAGAATTTTTGAGGAATAAATAATTTGAAGTACTGTAACAACACCACTCCTTTCCACAGGCAGTGGTAAAAGGGGAATTCTGGAGCAGGGGAGTCAGCAAGACCAAGGATCCATGGAGCTGTTACATTTACAAGCAATAATTATTTGTCTTTGCAGGTCCAGCAGCTGCAGGTGTTGCTGCTCCAGGCCCATGGAGGGACTTTGCCAGTGGCTCTGAAGTAAGATTTGTTATTTGATGTCCTCTGGATGTGTATTTTCACACTCCAGAGAAGTCTCTAGATCTCTTAGCTCTGGGCAGTGCTGTGTAGTGAGGGGGAAACAAATTGGTTGATTTTTTTCCCCCCTCTTTTTGTCATCCTTACTGGAATTCCCTGGGAAATTTAGTTTTATAGCAAACACCTCATGATTGCAAAAATCTGTTGCAGGAAGAAAAGAGGAAGCAGGAAACACCTCCTGAATAAATTCTTGTCTCTGAGACCCATCCATCCCTGTTCTGCTCACCCCTCTGCCCCTAAATGTGGGGCAGCTCCACCTCCATTGTCCTTAAAAGCACAAAATCTGGGACAGAGTTGGGCTGTGCAGTTGTTGTGTTCTGGGGATGTTCCAAAACCAAGGACATGGAGTTCACAACCTCTGGAGGTTTTTCCTGCATTCTGGAAGGGTCCAAGGCTTGGACAGACCCTGGAGCAGCCTGGTCTGTGGAAGGTGTTCTGCCCATGACAGGAGTGGGGCTGGATGAGCTTTAAGATCCTTCCCTCCCAAGCCATTCTGGGCTATTTATTTTAAATTATTTAAGCAATAATAATAATAATAATTTTGGAGGTAATTTCTGTGTTGTCCCAAAGCCCAGACTCACACCCGACTGCTCCTTGCTGTTGCAGTGGTTTGGCCCCCTCAGAGAGCCTCCAATCCCTGATGGAGAAGAACCAATCCCTGCAGGAGGAGAACCAGAAGCTGAGCCAGGGGCTGAGTGAGGCTGCTGGGCAGACAGCACAGATGCTGGAGAGGATCATCCTGGTACGTTCAGTTATCCCAGGAGAGCTCTAAATTGCTGGGAGTGAATCAACAGCAGCTCCAGTATTTATGACATATTGAGAATCTCTCTTAAATGTTCCTTTCATGTTGATTCCAAACCAGTTGGAACCAAAAACCTGCCTGAATCTGTTGGTCTTTAGTTTCTTTTTGGAAAAAGGAGACCTGAATCTTTCACCTTTTTTAATACTTTAAATATTTTGTTTTAATATTTTAAATAGCACTTGCACACTTGTGCTCTCCCTTCCCCACCCTGCTTTTTTCTTATTGCCTGCAGTGTCTATCCCTGAAAAAATGCTGTGAAATCCAGACTTGTGGCCCTGACCATGAAAGATCTTTCAGTGCATTGATTTTCACACTGCCAATCTTTTACTGAAAATTATCAGCTGATTTCTGACTTCTTACCTTCTACAATTCTGATTTCTCTAGACAGAGCAAGAAAATGAGAAGATGAATGCCAAACTAGAGCAGCTCCAGCACCATGCTCTGTAAGTGTCCCCACACCCTTCTCCTGGGATAACGTCCTTGGGAATTCAGTGTTTTCAGTGGGATAAACTGGGTCCAACCAGCTGGAGTTTGTTCATCCAGAATTAATTCAGAGGTTGAGTGGGGAAAGTTGTTCTTCCCTGGCACAAACTCAGCATGGACTTGTTTCCCAGGTGCAAGTTGGATCTGCAGAAGCTGGTGGAGACCGTGGAAGATGAGGAGTTGAAGGAAAATGTGGAGGTGATCAGGAACCTGCAGCAGGTGCTGGCTGAGCTGCAGGTACGGCTGAACCCAGGGAGTTGTGATACCTTACTCAGGAAATCCAGGATTCCACTCCTACAGCTTCTCTCAAGGAGCCCAGCAATTAAAATGTGAAATGACTCTTGAGATCCACTTCAGAATGTCCTGTTGTGCTGTAATGCTGTAGAAAGGCCACTTGTGCTGCTCCTGGGGGAAGGGAAGGAGGAGTCTGCATGGAAAAACCTGACACAGGAGCTTAGTCCCTAAATTGGGTGGTGCTCCAACCTTGGTGATTTTTATGGACAATGTAAATTGCAGAGGTCTGAAATTATTAAATAGAGGCTTTTGTCTAATGGAGAACTGAAATTCCTCCTTCACTGGACATTACTCTGTTCTCTCAGCGCTGGAGTTCAGGAAAGATTTTAAGGAATGGCTTTTCCAACATGGAGGAGTTTCCTCCCATTACTTGAAGAGGAGGAGGATGATGGTCTCCTCTTTCCAGAGATGTTCTGGCCAGAAGAGAATCATATTGGGCTTTGCCATAATGTGCCAACAGACTCTTATTGCCTTCATTTTATTTCATATTTCCCTTTTCACCCAAATTTTCTCTTTCTCTGTCCACCAGAGTGAAAGTCCTGCCACCACAGAAGCTGCTGCAGAGCTGCCAAACTCTGAACAGGATTCTCCAGGTGTAAGTGAGGGGCTCAGCAGTGCACACCTCACTGGGGCATGGTTATCTCCTCATCACTTTTATCTGCTCCCTGTTGTCATCGTATTTCAAAAGTCCCATACCTTCTCGGTGATTTCTTGCAGGCAGCTCTCCACAGCACTGACTCCTTCTTCTGCAGATTGCTCCTTCTTCCTCAGGGTTCCTCTACCTCCTCAAGGTCTTCTTCCTCAAGGCTTTCCCTGATTAGCCAACCCACCCCTTTTATCCCAGTTATCTTTATTAGTCAAAACTGCAGCCCATTAAAGGCAAGGCTGTTCTTCTTTGGTAATTAGAACCACTGGGACTTATCGGGCCAAGGCCACCTATAGCTCCCTCCTGCTCATTTTCTAACCCAAATGCTTGATAAATCATCACCCTTGTCTGTGCTGTTTCAAACTCAATGTGTTCACGGTCAAGAACCTGTTCTCACTTCTGAATATCTAATTTTTTTACATAAAAATGAATCTGAAGCGCTCTGTGGAAATAATAATTCAGGAGCTTTGGATTGCCCTCTCCTCATGGCTGTGTCTCCTGCAGGGAGCAGAAGTGGACCAGGAATCCAAGAGAGCTTCTGACTTCAGCACCCAACACGCCCTGCGCCAGGCACAGCTCTCCAGGGAGCTGCTGGAACTCAACAAAGCCCTAACTCTGAAAGAGGCCCTGGCCAAAAAAATGTCTCAAAATGATACTCAGCTTGGGCCCATTCAGTCCCAGTACCAGGTAAAGCTGAAATCCTCCTTGGTCAGTTTGTTTTCCTCAATTCCTGCTGGGGAGGGAAGGGAGGAGATGTGTCCTCAGGAGCCTGTTCTGATTTGGGTTTATTCCATGAGCTGGGTCGATGCTCCCTTGGGCAGTGTTCCCTGCTGTGCTGGGATCTCCCATCTCTGAAATGATTCAGTCAGGACACGGCCCCAGTGACTCTGTGCCCACCAAAGCTCCAGAGTGTGCTGGGCCAGCCCCTGTGACCCTCACACTGCTCTGGGACGAGGTGGTTTAGCAGCCTGCTGTGAAGGAATGGGGTTCTTCAAGGTTTCTCAGTCTTCAAGCTTTGTCTCAGGGTGTCTTTCCAAGGTTTTTATTTGGAGATTTATTCTTCTTGTCCTTTCTAGACCAATATCAGGGATCTGGAATTGGAGGTCAGCAACTTGCAGAAGGAAAAGGAGGAGCTGATCCTTGCTCTGCAGATGGCAAAGAAGGACATCAACCAGGCCAAGTACGAGGGCTCTGCCTGCAGCTCTGGGGGCTATCAGTGTGTCTGAAAATCCAATGTCTTGCACTTCCATGATCTGTAAAAGCTCTTTTTTGGTGTAAAAATGTCCCTTTAAAGTGCCAGGAGCTGCAGAAAAACCTCCTGTGGGCTTTCAGCAGCAACAGAAGTGACATTTGGATTTGTTGTTGTTCCTCTCCAGGCTGAGCGAGCGGCGCCGGAAAAGGCTCCAGGAGCTGGAAGCACAAATTACTGAGCTCAAGAAGAAGCTGAATGAGCAATCCAAGCTCTTGAAGCTGAAGGAATCCACAGAGCACACGGTGTCCAAACTGAACCAGGAGATCAGGGTAACCAACAGGCACCTCTGACTTGAGCCAGTGTGGGCAAAGCAGCTCCCTGACAGGAATCCTAGAAAGCCCTGATGGGAATCCCAAACAGGAATCCACTTTCTGTTTAGTCAGACTGAAAATAGCAGTTTTTGGCAAGATTCTTGTGGCCCCATAACCACAATAGGTGGCTACTGAGATTTGGAAGGAAAATAAGTCCAAAGTATCTTCTGGCATTTCTGATTTATTGCCTCAGTCAAATAATTTGATTTCTCTAAATTGTGCCTGTGTTGGTTTTCCTCTTATATGTTGTCATCATGTTAAATTTGGCTCCTGGTTTGATCATTTATAACAATTAGATTTCAAAAATCCCATACCTTCTCAGTGATTTCTTGTAGGCAGCCTCTTCACAGCACTGACTCCTTCTTCTGCAGATTCCTCTACTTCCTCAAGGTCTTCTTCCAGAAGGCTTTCCCTGACTGGCCAACCCACCCCTTTTATCCCAGTAATCTTCACTAGTCACAGCTGCAGCCCAGTGAGAGCAGCTGGGACTTACCGGGGCACGGCCACCTGTACAATACATATATTTTACTTATGACTCAAAGGCCACCTATATTTCCCCCTTTTCTTTTAATTAAAGAAATATGTTTAAATAGACATATTTACATATTCTGCTTAGGATTAACAATTATACAAATATTTAAGTACAATATCATATATTTTACTTATGACTCAAAGGCCACCTATACTTATGCCAGAAAAAAACCCCTGTGTTTTAGCATTTTGAGAGTGTCCTGAGTGGGAGCACAACAAGATTTTCCACCTGCCACTCCCCACACCTGGCAGGCACAGGGGGGAATGGAGGTTGAAGCTCTTTAGGATGTAAATCCTGGATAATTCTTCCAGCCCCTGGTGTCTTTCAGGAAATGAAGCAGCAGAGGGTACAGCTGATGCGTCAGATGAAGGAAGACACTGAGAAATTCAGGCAGTGGAAGCAGGAAAAGGACAAAGAGGTGATCCAGCTGAAGGAAAAGGTGAGCAAACAAGCCCCTCACACTATTCCTCCCTCCAAACAGCTGCTGAAAAGTTTCTTTAACTGGGAAGTATTTTAGGAGAGCTGGGAATGTTTTGAAGAGAAGCTTGGCTCATGTGGCTGCCACTTTTCACCACTTGACTTGTTGATAGCTGGAGATCTTCAAGCTCTTGCTACAGCTGTGACTCTGCTCTAAAGCAGACAGCAAAAATAGTCAATATTTGAAGGATTTACAGTTGTAGGGTTTGGGCTCAGCATGGGAGGTTTTTAAGCTTCCAAAGGAATGTTGGATCAGCAGGTCAGTAAGATCCAGCTGCTGAGTGCAATGGCCAGCTAACACCTGGAGTGTCACAGCAATTCCTGCCCCTCACTGCCTTGGGGTGCTCAGGCTGGAATTTTGGGGCTGCAACCTTTCCTTTGTCATGGAAAACATTTGCAGCTGTTTCTCCTTGCAGGACCGTAAGAGGCAATATGAGCTCCTCAAGCTGGAGAGGGATTTCCAGAAGCAGGCCAATGTCCTCCGGCGGAAAACAGAGGAGGTGAGGAGCCAACACCTCCTGGAAGTCCCAACCAATCCCTAAAGTCTGCCAAGTGGGGCTGGAGGAAGGAGAAGGATACACAGAAACCTCTGAAAGAAAGTTTAGAGGCTGGAAAAAAAAATTCTCACTGTAGAGAAATCCCCATTTCTGCTTTTGAGGGATCCCAGTTAAATTTGCTCCTTAAAGACCAGGTGGCTCTGGGTGGCCAGGTGGCAAATCCATGCAGATGCCCAAGGTTGAAAGTGGGGAATGAGTTTGGGTGGTGGATCTACAAGGTTGCAGTTCAGAATCCTTTCAGGATGGCTTTGTAAAAGAAATTCATCTTCAACCTCTCATTTTGGGTGTTTTCTTCTATCTTCAGGCACAGGAGGAGCTTTTCTTTTAAAGGAGGAATGGCAGCAAAGGAAATAAATTAAGAGCAGGAATCCTTGAGTTAAGCCAGGATAACTTGAGATTTATTAACCTTGTGCTGTCACTGTCCCAGTGGTTGCCCTGGGCTGGGATCCCTGGTGTTTCCAGCTGTAGCAGATGATTTGCAGTCCCTGTTCAGCTCCTTGTGGAATCTTTTCCAGGCAGCAGCTGCCAACAAACGCCTCAAGGATGCCCTGCAGAGGCAGAAGGAGGTGGCAGATAAACGGAAGGAGACCCAAAACCGGGGCATGGAAGGAATTGCTGCACGAGTCAAAGTGTGTAACAGTGGTTTTGCATCTCTGCACTGGGCAAACTGGGATGGGTGGGTGCTGCTGGCCTTGGTGGCTGGAGCACAGCAGGAGGACCAGGGAATTGCAATGGGATTTTTCAGAAGGATTCAGTCCTAGAGTTGAGCTCAGCCACTGGGTTTGGGGGATTGTTTTTCCAGAGCTGGCTTGCAAATGAAGTCGAGGTTCTTGTCAGCACTGAGGAAGCTCGGAGACACCTGGCAGACCTGCTGGAGGACAGGAAAATCCTTGCAAAAGAGCTCCTTCAGCTGAAAGAGAAAAAAGATGCTGGAGAAAACCCCCCTCCAAAGCTGCGGGTAAGAGGGAAATTCCTCTTTTCTCATCCCACTCTTCTGGCTGTTCAGCAATACTGGATTCATTCTTCTCTCTCCTACTTGACCGGTTCCCTCAGAAGGTGGGGATGGATCCCACCATTTCTGGGAGAAGAGGTTAATATTTCTATCCTGTGACCTGTGAGGGACAAGAGGTGCTGAAGGAACTTGTTGCTTAATAGAATTTGGGAATTTTTTTTCCCTGAAAGGGCAGTCAGACTTTGGAATGGGAAGTGGATTCCACCACTTCCCTTTTGCCCAGGGAAGTGGTGGAATCACCATCCCTGGAAGTGTCCAAAAACCATCTGAATGTGGCACCTGGGGACATGGGTGACCCATCAGTCCCATGGCTGGACTCAGCACTCTGGGAGAGCTTTTCCAACCTCAAGGATTCTGAGGGATGTGAGTGGCTCACTCCCCTTAGCAAAGGCTTTTGGGGAGGAACAATGGAACTGAAGCTGTGGGGAGATGCCTGGAGGCTTTCCTGGCTGGAATATCTGTAAAAGTGTGATTTCCTCCCCTGCTCCTGCCCTGCATCCCTGTGTGCTGTGCTTCCAGAGGCGCACATACTGCGCGGCTGAACTGCAGACTCTGGACATGGATCTCTCTGTCTCCAAGCAGATTGAGAGCCTGCAAACAGAGATGGAGCTCAGGTAAGGCACTGCCACAGTGCTCATCCACACAGACTGACACTGCAATGATAGGGAAAGCCCTTTCACTCAGTACAAGAGAAATTGCATTGCTGTGCTTCCTTAACCAGCACCCTAACCCATCTGATTGTTTCAGAGCCACTGCCAAAGCAAATTGGGTAAAAATCCAGATGCTGAAAATCTTTTTCCAAAGCTCCAAGATTCAAAATCATCTTTGCAGTCTGATTCGTACTGATGGACAAACCTTTTCCCTCTGCATCTGTGGTCTTTAATCATATTTACACTGGGTGTCAGCAAGGAAAGCCTTCCAATGCTACATGGAGCACCTTTGGTGTTTGGTGGAATGGGTGGCCAAGCTCTGTCTCCACAGATGAAAAACATCCCCCAGGGTAAATTGTAACTGAAAACAGAGCTGAGGTATAATTACACCAAGAATCCACATCTTTATACACAGGGTGATAAGGAGTGACATCTGAAGTTTTGTCTTTGTTTTGTTCAAGCCCAAAAATGATGAATTTGATGCAGAAATCCATTTTTACAAGAATTTCCAATTTTTGGGATTCAAAGGATGCTTCAGGAAGGAATTTGGTCCCAACGACCCATCCATCAGAGGGATTTATAACAAATGGTGGAAAATATGGAGGAATGGTTTTTGGTATTGGCCAAGTAACTACTGGCAAACTGACCAAACAAGTTGAAAATGGCTTTTGAGGGGGTGAAACCCCCAAACCCCTTTCAGTGGGTTTTCCTGGCTGGAATTTTTCCAAAATGTGGGGAAAATACTCAGGCACTTAGACTGGGTGTTTTGAGCTGTTAGTGAGCACCTCTGAGGGAAAAGTCTCCACTTTTGCCTCCACTCCACGTTCCCAAATAAAACTCCCCAGGGAAGCACTGCAGGCTCCAGGTGCTCCACTGAGTAGCAAAAATCTCAGTTTATACTGTTTAATATTCTGGGAACAGTCACACTAGCCCAGAAACCAGCCCTGGTTTTCTCTTGTGTTGTAACCCCAAATCCATGGATTCTTCCCCAGGAGTGCCCAGATAGCAGATCTGCAGCAGAAGCTCCTGGATGCAGACAATGGAGACCGGGCCAAGCAGCGCTGGGACAGCATTGCCACCATCCTGGAGGCCAAGTGTGCTCTGAAGTACCTCCTGGGAGAGGTAAACCCTGCATTTTCCTTTTTTATCCCTGAAAACAAAGGCTGTAAGTCTGCTTAGCCACAGGAAGTGACCAAAGGAATTTCAAGTGGAGCCTTCTTGTAGTGGATGAGGTTTATTTCCCCTCTTGAGTTTGGATTAAAGTAATCTATATGGGGGAGTGAAATCTGAAAAACAGGGAAGAGGGGGATGGAATAGATGAGAGTCTGGATGCTTGCATAGGAAAGGGAAAAGGCAAATTTCAAAAGTGGAAGAGAAGAAAAAGTATCTAAAATACTTCCTGAACAAGCAGGGAAGCAGTGGAATTGGTGTTGAGATGGGAAAAAGAAAAATTGGGATCTGGGAAAGAACAACTAAAGGACAAAATTACCTCTTGTTCCCTGGTACTTAGAAATCAAAGGAAAAGGGTGAAAAGGAAAATACTCCAAGTGCTGCAGGAAGGGAGGTGAATTCAGATCCATGAGCAAGACCCTGAGCTCCCTGGTTTGCACTTCCAAAGTGTCTGCCTCTGAATCTCTCCTGGTTTCCTTAGTACTGAGGGCTGGTCCAGTTCCTGGGGTGGCTGGAATTACAGGGAAGCTTCTCCTCCACACTGCAGCACCTGTTCCTGCAGGGAGTCCCCTGTCCCAAGCCATGCCTTGCTCTTGTTTTCCAGCTGGTCTCCTCCAAAGTGCAGGAGAGCAAACTGCAGAGTGGCCTGCAGCAGAGCCAGGCCAGCTGCTCTGATGCTCAGAAGATGCTCATGGAAGAGAGAAATCGCATAGCAGATATGGAGGCAGAGTTCCAAAATCAGATTTTGGTGCAGGAGCAGCAACACCAGGAAAAGGTGAATCACAGCTCATGGAAATTTGGAGTCTGATCTCAAGGTCTGCTCAGAGAGAAAGACAAAGGGGGATATGCTGAAATGAAGCTGGTGCTGAATATCAGCTCAAATTTTGTTGGATTTTTACAGATGGTTTATTCAAAGCCAAAGAAATCTCTGTATTTATCCTGTGCAAATTGGTTTATTCAGTAACTTTTCTCCTGCTTTAAATGAGGAGGCTACACCTGAGCTGGAGATCACTTTTCAAATAGAGCAGGGTGGAATTGTGCTGGAAGTGACAGGAAATTTCCCTGAGCTTGGACTTTGTTGCCAAGTGCTCCTTTCAGGAATTCACCCCTGTTTATTCCAACTTGCTTTTAGGTTCTGTACCTGCTCAGCCAATTCCAGCAGAAAGAAGCAGCAGAGAAGAGGTTGGAAAATTCTCTGAACGAGCAGGAGAAACAACTGCAGGAGCGACTGCAGTTCCAGGTGCAGGGGCCGGGGGAGGCTGGAATGCTTTGGGATTCCTGGAATTAGGAGAAGGATTGTGTGTTCCCTTTGCAGAAGCCTGCATGGGGTGGTTGCTGTGCAGGCTGGAATAACCCTGGGGGATTTTCTCTTATTTATCTCCAATGAAACAAATTTCCTCTTGTCCTGCAAACAGGAGGAAGAGCTGGAAAAAATGAGGGACATCTGTGAGAAAAACCAGGAACTCCTCAGGGAAAATGATAACCTGAAACAGGTAGAGCCTTGTTCAGACACCAGAGTCTCGTGGCAGTTGGGTTTGATGGTTTTGCTGAGCTAATCCTTGTCCCTTTTGACAGAAACTGCTGCTCCTCCAAGTTGCCAGTGGCCAGAAGCTCCAGCACATCCAGCAAAGGCCACCTGAATCCCCAGACTCTTCTTTTGATTATGTTCCGCCCAAAGTAAGAGGCTGCACAGTTTGTGTTGCACCTGAATTCTTTGCCAGAGTTAATCTTGGCTATTGATAATGTGATTTTCATTCTCTTAAGCTGTTTTTACCAGGCACTTGTTCTGCTCATTGAAGTTCTGCTCATTGAAGTGGCCCCTTCAGTCCTTTTCAGAAGACTCAAATACTTTACATTAGTTTTTTGGCTAAAAAAGAAAAAAAGCAAACAAACCTGTTTCCTCGTTGTAGTTCTGACTCGGTATCCTCCTTCACAATCCAGATTGTTTATCTGTAGCATTCCCAGTCTTTAAATTATGGAGCAAGGCAATTGTTTCACAGCCAACTTTGCTGCTTTGCATAGAGCCAAATCGTAGTACTGGGAGGAAGAAATTATTTAAAACTCTTTGGACAGGAGTGTGACACTTGTTTTTTGTCATGTGATGTGTCAACAGCTCAGTCTTCCAAGGATTTGTCATCAATAGTTTAAATTGATTGAATTTTCATCCTAATTGGATTTTTTCTTCCCTCCCTCACCCCACAACCCTCTTGGCCGTGAGGGACTCTGAAAACCCTAATAAAACCATATTAAAATGTAATCATTATTAATATTATTAATGAAATAGAGCTGATTTTTGGTGGCCTAACCCCTGGTGCTCCTGTGTTGCAGCCCAAGTGCCGCCGGCAGACGACGGCCAAGCCCCGAGCACCCAGCCCCGAAGTGGATGTGGAGGAGCTGTTCTCAGACCCAGGGGAGCTGGAGGATTCTGACTGGCTTCCTGGCAAAACAGGCAGAGGAACCAGGAAAAACCTCATGGGGGTAAGATCCAACTGCCCTTGAGCCAGTGTCTGTTAGGGAATCACTTGGTGTGGGCAAGGTTTGGGCATGGAGCTGTGGTGTCCCCACTGTTCTCAAAGTGGCAGGAATGGGTTATTTGGGTGCCTGGGGACATTTGGGACATTCTCACAGACACAGCAAAGGTTGTCTGCAGTCAGCAAGACCCTCCTGGACAGGTTTTCCCTGTCCAAGTCACCTTCTCCCATGTTCTGTCCTGCTGCCTGTGCCTGAGCTGGCCTCTGCTTTAGGAACAGCCCCAACAGCAGCCAGATCCATCCAGGGAGCCAATTTTAGGGGAAAAAACAAACAAACAAAAAAAGGATGGCCTGTTGTGGATCCCTGTTTCCTTTGGGAACCTGCAGCTTGCAGTCCTAACAGAGCCTCAGCTTCCATCTGTCTGTGTCAGCCTGGAGCTTCAGCCTGTGCCTCAGAAAATTCCTGAGGTTTTTGGGGTGGGGACTCCCTCTTTCTGTGGAAGTGTGGCACAGAAACTGGGATCCTTTGGCATAACATCAAGTCAGGCACTGGGTAACTGAAAGTACTTATCCTGTAGATCTTGAAGATGGATGTTGTAGGTGGAAGGATTTTATTCTGGATATTAGGAGGAAAATTATTCTGGGATATAGCAAAATGTGAAATGCAGTGAAATGGCAGCAAAATGGGACAAGGGGCAGCTTGGGGGTGTCCTTGTCCTTGAGATGCCACAGCTGGCAGGACCTGGAGCATTCCAGGAACATCCTGGCCATTGGATCCCCCTTCCCTCCCTCCCAGTGCTCGTGCAAGGGCCGCTGTGCGAACAGGCAGTGCGGCTGCAGGAAGCAGAAGTTGGCATGCACCGACGGGTGCAGCTGCGCCGCGGCCACGTGCAGGAACAGGGAGCGGGGCCTGGTGAGTGCTGCTGGCTCTGGGGGGCTGCAGGGCCTGCATGTGGGCAGGAGCAAAGCTGGAGGAAGGGATCATTCCCACACAAGCATAGTTTGTCCAGGCAGAGCAGGTGCACTTTGCTGAAACTCTGTGAATGTCACTAATTAGTGGCCTCTCTGGTAACTGAGGAAAATTTTCCACTGCAGGACCAGACTCTGCCTTTCAGGACAGAATTTTGGAGATTCACAGCAAAGATATTCGCGTTCCCACTTCTCATCCACAAAACTAAGGATAAAAAGTTTCATTTTTTCTTTTGGACTAAATAAATTAAAGTTTTGTCTTTGGCTTCAGACAACACAAAACCCTGACTTATTCCCAGATTTCTTTTTAAGAATGGAAGGGATGGTTTGGGGGAGGGGTTGTAGCAGCAGGAAGGTCTGTGAGAAACTGATGTTCCTAGTGGGAATTTTGCTCTTGGATCTCAGAGATGTGGAGCAGGGGCATCCCACAGTGCTCTAATTATTAGTGCCTAGTCTGAGCTGCAGCATCCTGTACTGTGGAAAACTTCCCAGCTGGAGAGCAGGGGGCTGTGGTGGGAAGGGAAGGGATGGCTGTTCTGCAAGAGCTTCACCCTCTGCTGCCCCTCAGGAAACCACATCATGTGAAGAGCACAAAAGGGACTCAGAAGGATTCTTGAAGCTGGAAGACCCCACGGAGGTAAAGCCAGAAGAGAGCTTCTTCCAGCCTGTGTGTATCACTCCAACCACCAAGGTATTCCCAGGGGAGAGCAGAGCTGCTGAGTGAGGGTCTTGGAGGGAAATCACCCCAGAGGAGAAGCTGCTGCTGGAAAACTCTGCACAGCTCCAGGCAGCTCATGTGGAAGCTGAGAGTGTGCTGAATTCCTCAGTTCCCACACTGAAAATGATGCCACGAGCTCGCCACGTTTCCCTGCAGCACCTTTAGCAAGGAGAGAGGGGAAGTGAGGATTTTGCAGGATAAAATCCTCTCTGTCCATGTTCAAAGTGACCTCATGGCACATCTCATTTCACCTCAGCTAAACAAATTCCCTTATGCCATGGGAACCCAACTATTCCAACTGCTGTCTCTTCCTGCTGCATCTTGATTATTTTGTAAAAAAATTGTCTTTTTCTTCACTTGAGTAAAAAAAGCAACTCTTGAGGTTGGCCTGGCACTTGGTGTCCTGCTGCCTCTGCTGGGTCACCCCAGCTGTGACTAACAAAGATTGTCCCTTGCTTTCCCCAGGTCCTGCAGGACATCACAGAACAGGAGGTTCTCCTGAAGATTCCCAGCAGTGCTGCCTCCCTGCTCGGGAGGGATGAGGAGTCCCAGGAGAACCAGAACCCCTTTGGGAAGAAGAAGAAGAGGATGCTGCACAGCAACACCAGCTTCTTTTCTGGCTGCACCCCCATCAAGGAATAGTTTACCTGTCCTGGAGCTTCTCCCATCCCTTTTGGCCACATTCCTGGTGACTTTTGAGAGAGTTGGATTCTCCTGCTGGAGCAGCAGCTCCTGCCCTCAGCAAGGGATCCAAACTGCTTCTTTTTTTGTTATGTGTGTTGGGGGCAGGTGGGGGGGGGTAATTTTTCCTCTGGAATTCCTGGAGTGAATAGAGGTGATTTTCCAGGTGGGTGTTCCCAGCTCCCTTCCTCCTGCTGAGCTGTGAAGGCTGGGTACGGTTGCACCTGTAATCTTGAGTCTCTGCACTGGAGCTCTGCTCCTGCCTCTTCCTATGGAGCCTGAAAGAACTTTTCCAGCTGCCCTGGGGGCGCCATGGAGTGAGAAGGCCCTGACTCAAGTCTTAAACCAGCAGCTCTGAACTGCTCAGGCTTTCTGGCCCCTTTGGCCGCTGGGCTGTGTTTATTCAATGAACTTAGAAACTTGACCTATGTGAATAATGTAGGAATTTTAACTCTGGTTTGTGATTGTAATAAAGGAGTTACTAAATAAACCTGATTTAGAGTTGAAATTATTGTGTACAACACCCCTCACCCTCCCCTGGGCTCTTTGTGCTTAAATTTGGTCTTAAAACCAGTCCAGGAGTTGCTGTCACTGGGACCTGCTCAGGTCTTTCTCTCCAGACATCCCCAACCAAGTTCCTGCTGCTTTTCCTTGCCCTCAGCCCAAAGTTATGAGTCTCAGCAGGAAGAGAAGGTGAAAAATGTAAATTTTGTTTAATTTATTTCTCCTCTTCTGCCAATGGGTGTGACCCAGCCCTTCTTTGAGATGTGCACAGAGATGTGGGATTTGGGCAACAGTTTCCCTGACCTGAGACTCTTTATTTACCTGTGGGATGAGGCTCTGCCAATTTAGGGACTCCCAGGATGGTTTGGGTTGGAAGGGGCCTTAAGGGTCATCCACTTCCACAATCCCAGGCTGCTCCAGGCTCTGTCCAAGCTGGCCTTGACACTTCCAGGAATGGGGCAGACACAGTTCTCTGCAGATCCTCTGCCAGGGCTTTACTACTCTCTCAGGGAAAAATTTCTTCCCAAAATCCCCCTCACTCTCTGCTTTCCAAGTCTACAAAGGCCCTGAGAGCTGTAAAATATTTCCGATTTAATGAGCTCAGAAGTTCTGAGGGCTTAGGCCCTAACAGAAGATTGTCTCCATAATATTATGTAATAATATATAATAGTATATAATATATAATATATATAATAATATATCACATATATATTTTTATATTATTATATAAAATATATATGTTTTATATTTTATAGCATAGGATTATGTATTTTTTGAATTCTAAAATAAACTGACAATTTATATATAAAGTGTTTCTGTGTATGCACAATTACCTACTGTGTATTCTCTCTATACACTATATATATTTTATGTATGTGTGCACATACATATATACATTAATATATAAATATCTATGTATGTGTACAGACAAATGTATATATATTAAAAAGTGAGTGGGAGAGTTTTGAGTATACAAGGCAATTACATGTGTGTATATGATAAATATATAACACATATATATGAAACATGTGTGTATATATAAAGTAATATAAAAGTACATTAAAAATATGGAAAATATACAGAAAATATATATAAAAGCCCCTGCCCCCTTCCCCAGGTTTGCACAAGACACCAAGGTTACAAACACTCTGCACTTTATTTCCACACTCCCAAGGCCCAAATGGGGGCTTCCTGCCCATTCCCACCCCCTGGAGTCCGTGTGAATCCCACAAAAAGCTCCCTGAATCCCATGGGATGGGCTCCCTGAATCCCACAGGAAAAGCTCCCTGAATCCCTTGGGAAGGGCTGAGGGCCCTCACAAGGCGTCGTAGTCGTCGTCGTCCTCGTGCTTCCTCTTGAGCGGGTTGGGGTCGGCGGCGCCGGGCGGGACCATGTTGGTGGTGATCAGGATGTTCTTGGGGCCGATCAGGGAGGGGTTGATCAGGACGTTCTGCACCGTGGGCGTGGTGGGAGTGGCTGTGGGAATCATGGAAAGGTGTCACTGAAAGCTTGGAGCAATCCCTGCGTTCTTCCAGGCTCATCCCAAGAGAGAGGATGGGGAAATGCTGGGGGGACAGATGAGGACACAAGGGGAGAGGGAAACAGGAGCCAGGGAGGGAGGGAGCTGCTCAGGATGGGGATGTCCTGGCTGCCACTGCTGTGCTGGGAGTGGGAATTAACACTGGAAGTTCCTGCAGTGAGGGAGAGGGGGAAGAATTCCCACATCAGCTTGACCAGAGCAGCTGTGGCTGCCCCATCCCTGGAAGTGTTCCAGGCCAGCATGGAAGGTGTCTCTGTCCATGGCAGGGGGTGGGACGGATGAGCTTCTCCCTCCCAGCCCTAGCAGGCTGTGGCTGTGTGGTTATCCCTGTTCCAGCCCCAGGAACCCCAGCAGTACCTGATTTCCCAGCAGGCTGTGAGGACGGGATCTGGACAGTGAAGCGCTGCCCCGCCAGCGACACCAGCGCGCCCACCTTGGCTGACACCGACACGGTCTGCGCTGAGGGCGTACCTGGGTTCCACACAAACCCACCAAAACAAATCAAAATAAATCCAGAAACACTCCTGCAACTCCCTCCCAAACAGAATCGGTTATTAGACACAGTGGGAATGCACAAGAACACAAGGACAGCA